>JARQOC010000011.1:164296910-164332594 GCA_033576535.1 Allobates femoralis
GTTCCTCCTGGCTCTGAAGGCCAGGGGGTTGGGTGTATATAAATACCACTAATGAGCGGAGTTCTGGTGCCCGCACTATTACATTCTCTATGCGTTGACAATGTGCCCTGCCCCATTTGTGATTGTGGCCACGTTGAGCTCAATGTCCGTAATGCTGTTGATGATGTTCCACACTGTCGTTTCCATGTGCCTTGTATACAATTTCACACACAACATGATTAAAATGTTATTGTTGATTTGTACACATACTTTTAGTGTTTCAAATGTTAAAGAGGTCTAAACACCGGTTTGAAATCATTTCACAGTTGACCACATTATGAAGCGCTGGAGGAGCTGCCGCGACCAATTTAAGCGGCAACACCGGAGGATCCTGGAGGGGGGCCCGGAAGCTGGTCACGGGTTTAATATATTGCCACTATGAACGGCTGTCATTTCTGGAACCGGTGGCCCGTATGCCAAGGTTATGTGTCTGCCGCACTGTTTTTACTTTTTATTGTTATTTTTAATTTTTTAATATAGCGCCATTAGGTTCCATGGCACTTTACATGAGGATAAGGGTTAACGACAAAAAACAGTCCATGAACAATCAGGTCATACAGGTACAAGAGGAGAGGCCCCTGTCCACGAGGGCACACAATGTACGTATGAAGCTCTATAATGAGTGTGTGGTTTACATACCCACACAGGGGTTTTGTTTCTGCCATGGTGCAACACAAATTCTATTACCTTTGGCAATGATCCAGGACATACACATTTATATTTCACATTGTGACGTTTGGACAAATAAGCAATGTTCTGCAGGGTGGTCAGACACAATTTTTCCGTGACCTCACAATTAGCTATTATTGTTGGCATGTTTGTGGAACAAAGCCATGTTCTTCCCCCCAATGGCCTCTAAGGTCTGTGGCCCTGTCTGGTTTGCCTGTCATAAGCCTCAGTTGTATCAGTTCCTAATGGCCTCGACTTGCATAAGGCCACATACATCCCTCACATTTAGTTGTGGGTGTTTTTTTGGGCCCAAAATAACGTTGCAAGGATATACCCCTTTTGCACTAAACTGTTTGTACACCATCCCAGATTGCTGACACATTCACACACTTTTCAGAACATACCCTGTATCACTACAAATATGTGGGGTTTCCCAGTTTTTCCCATGGGTTTATTTGGGGCTGCAAGGTGATGGTGTAGATATTAGGGCCCACATGTGAATTGTACTTTTTTTGTCGTTAACTCATGGCCACATTACGAATCCTCGGAAAACATAGCGATTAATGCTGTATTAAATCAAACTAAAGAGGGCCATATTTTAAGTGCAACAGCCTTTTATGTCCAAGGTCCTTTAGGAAACCCGGGGTTTGTCCTTGCTGTTCCCGTTTTTTTGTTCGGCCCCGTTGGAATAACTAAAAACTGTCCATCTGTGCATACCACCTTGTGGCACCAACGATGTGTGACTGCTGCTCAAAGAAAACCCCCATTACTCTATGTCCATTACAGTCGTTTCAAATCCCAAGCCATCTGTTTGTTGTGTTTTATTTACCAAGACTTTCCCTGATTAGCATACATGGCAGCAACAAGGAGTGTAGGCCACTAACGCCAAATGCTCATGTGTAAACCTATGCTGCAGGACTCCATTTCCTGTCTTGCTCACCTGCCCTATAGATCGGGGTTTTATGTGCATTGAGACCAAGGCCGTCCACACTTTTGTTTTTTGTGTCCATCTGATGGCAAAAAACCCCTGAATAATGTGTTTGCCTCACAGTGTCAGGCTATAGCTTTGTCCACATAAAGTTTCCACAAAAATTTCAAAACATTAGTTGTGGCCACTAATATGTCCTTCAAGTGACTACATAGCTGTCCTGCCTAAGTCAGGGCACAGTGTAATAGTGCAGACTAATTTTAAAATTTGTAATGTAATGGCAAAAAATCGTGGAGCAACAGTACCCACACATACAATATAGTTTGAGGCATGAGCCAAAAATGTCATTAATTTATTTGCTGCAATTCCATCTTAAGGGAAAACAATGAAAAGACACAGAATACACAGATACACTGGGGTCAAAAAAGCGTGCACATGTTATTTTTGGCCTATGGTTTTTTTTTCCAAAGGCAACCCATTCACCAAATGTTTTTTTATATTTACCCACAGACCCTGCTCACTTTCGGAGGCGGCGTTGGAAACCCGCCACCACAGCTGCCTGAGGAGGGAGGGAGGCCCCTCAACCCCACGAGATGAGGAGGAGGGAGTAGCACCACCACCACCACCACCACCGCCAAACCCCCACCGCCGCCAAACCACCACCACCCCCACCACCTTTGGGGCCGCAGATACAAGAAGAGGAGGATGAAGGGCCACAACCAGCGCCCTCCAGTGCCGACCCGCCAGCAGCAGTGTGGGGAGTCACTGGAACCCCAGCAGCCCTGCTTGATCCCGGGGGCACCACAAGACCGCAGAGGACAGTGTAGTGCTGACTTTGCCCCCAGTCTCATACCGTTCTTGGATGACATTCCATTCGAGAGAAGACTGCGGGGCATGGTCAGCAATACACATTTTTCCTCGATGCGTGTAGGCCCCCAAACCATCCTGGGCAGGTGTTTGATTTTTTGGAGGAGTGGCGGCTCAGCAGATCTAAACATCCTGGACAGGGCCACACCCCGGGGCAGGTATGTTGCGACCCAAAAGGTGGTGTCCAAAATCAGGGGCCTACCAAGCCCAAAGGGCCCCAACCGGCCCAGATGCCCCAGCCTACAGGCTTCCAACCACTGGTGAGGTACTGCATGGGGCCCTGGACCCACTCAACGACCAGGGTGATGGTGCCACGTTACAGCCAAGGCCGGAGGATGCGTCAACCCACCCCCAGCTGTAGACCCCTTTTTTTTTTGTTTATTTTTTGTTCCTGTGCATTCACAATTTCTTTGTTAGTTTTATTTTTTTTTACAAAGTTTAAACCCCAAAAAAAAAAAAAAAAAAAAATTCTGACATCTTTGCATTTGGGAAATAATACCGTGACAAAACTGCTTTGTGTCTGCTTTTTGAGGGAAAGGTGTGTAGGTTTTTTTTTGGTGGGCTTAAAGTCAACATCATTAGCAAGTACTTACGGCCCGCTGCCGCATGAGGCACCTTGGTTATTATGTGGAAAATCATATGCACATACAAATGGCTGACAAATAAATGTGCCTTGTTGGGGGGGTTACTTAATGACTCGGTATGGCAACAACACTGGAAACAGATGCGATAGGGGGGACGTCTACTTTGCAACAGAGCGCGTTCAGCCCTTATCTCCGTAGGTACCCGTGGGCCCTTCGCCAGGCCCCCAGCGGATCTTTGTACAAGCCACGTTTTTCGATGCAGGCATAGGCCTGTTGCCACAAAAAATTAAACCCAAGGGGCCAGATCAACTCTATTTTGAAGTTGAGGAGGGCGCGTGGCCCAAAAACTATTTGCTTGTCCTGGGGGAGCCCTTTGTACAAGCAACGTATTCGATGCAGGGTATAGGCTTGTAGCCTCAAAAAATTAGGCCCAAGGGGGGAGAAACAAATCTATTTGGAAGTTGAGGAAAGGGGGCGTGGCCCCCCCCTATTTCTTGTCCTGAGAGCATAGTACAAGCAACGTATTCGATGCAGGTATAGGCTTGTAGCCTCAAAAAATGCCCAAGGGGCGAGATCAACTCTATTTGGAAGTTGAGGAGGGCGCAGTGGCCCATACTATTTGCTTGTCCTGAGAGCATAGTACAAGCAACGTATTCGATGCAGGTATAGGCTTTGTAGCCTCAAAAAATTAGCCCAAGGGGCGAGATCAACTCTATTTGGAAGTTGAGGAGGGCGCGTGGCCCATACTATTGCTTGTCCTGAGAGCATAGTACAAGAACGTATTCATGCAGGTATAGGCTTGTAGCCTCAAAAATTAGCCCAAGGGGCGAGATCAACTCTATTTGGAAGTTGAGGAGGGCGCGTGGCCCATAACTATTTGCTTGTCCTGAGAGCATAGTACAAGCAACGTATTCGATGCAGGTATAGGCTTGTAGCCTCAAAAAATTAGCCCAAGGGGCCGAGATCCAACTCTATTTGGTAAGTTGAGGAGGGGCGCGTGGCCCATACTATTTGCTTGTCCTGAGAGCATAGTACAAGCAACGTATTCGATGCAGGTATAGCTTGTAGCCTCAAAAAATTAGCCCAAGGGGCGAGATCAACTCTATTTGGAAGTTGAGGAGGGCGCGTGGCCCATACTATTTGCTTGTCCTGAGAGCATAGTACAAGCAACGTATTCGATGCAGGTATAGGCTTGTAGCCTCAAAAAAATTAGCCCAAGGGCGGGATCAACATTTTTAAAATTTATGCAAGGCACTTGAGCCAAACTATATGTTTTATTTCAGTTTGAGAAATGCCCACAATGCAGGCATAGGCTTGTTGCCTTAAAAAATTCAGCCAAGAGACTGTTTTGGATTGTCTGACATAATTCAACGGTCAAAAAACATCACAAGTGCATGCATTATTCAAGTAACATTACTGACACTGATTGTGTAGTTTTGTTGTCATGCAGCAAGTGTTAGCAGGAAACATTATTTATCCAATCTTCTTAGCAGAGGGACATTGTTTATCCTTGTGTCAGAAGAGGACATAATGTTTAAACCGCACTGAGCCCAACGTAACAAATTTGAAAATGCCCTCTAGGTTTGGGTACTCTACGTCTGAAGGGGTTAAGAACTTTGATGATATCCAGTCCTTGTTAAACTTAGATGGAGTGAGTCTGTCGGCATTTTCTGTAGTCAGCCGTGACACTTCCTTATCAGTGACAAGTTCCCCCCAGCGGCACTAAAAAACACGCCTGATGGTCAACACTAGCAGCTGGTGGCAGGCCAGCAACTCCAAGGCATACAAAGACAAGCTCAGTCCAAGCGTGAAAGCTTGGAAACCCAGTAATTAAAGGGTACAGAGGGGTCGGTTAAGAAGCTGGTAGTGTCACACACATACTCGTATCAACATGTTTGACAATGTTTGTCTCCTAGACAAGGGGACCGTAGGCACAATCCGTTGCAGATTGGAAGGTCTGTTGAACATCGCTCAGTTGGTGGACATCTTACCACCACCTCTTCTTTGACAATGTGGCAGTTTGTGTTCGAAACAAGGCTGCTGTGGCAAAGAGCTGCTTGTTGCGTGGTTATAGCGGAGTCCAGATGGTGAAATTGACATTAAATTGTCAACCACCACACTTTTGAAATAATCCATCGTCTAAGCCCCTTGGTGACTGCAACAGCAGCGATGGAAACTTGTCTTTGTAGCGTGGGTCAAGGAATGTTGACAACCAGTTAGAGGTTCGCTGTCATAGATGTTAATGACGCGTGGATCCTGGGACAGACATTGATGACATGAAGTCAGACATGTGTGCTAGGCTACAAAGACTCATGTCTTCTGTGTCACCAGACTGATGAACAATATGCATCATGGTTACTCAAAATCGGTCTCCCCCCTCCTGCTCTTCAGCCAACCATGCTTTTACCGACATAAAATGGGGTTGGGAGTTCCATCTAGGGGGCACCTCAGTACTCATGGAGAAATAAATCGTTCTTCATTCCTTCCTCATCACTGTTTTGTTCTGCAGCCAATGTTGCCGGCTGAATTGGCTTTGCTGGCTCTGATCCTGGATGTTAAAATGTGGATCCATAGCCCTCTGTCTGTGCCTCAATGATTCTGTTTTAAGATTCAGGAGAGAATCTTTAAGCAACAAACACAGCAATGGGGATGGTTGAGACTAATAATGGACTCATCACCGCTGACCAGTTTTGTGCAGTAATCGAAGTTCTCTAGAACCTCGCGAAAGGTCAGCGATCCAGACCCACTCCATGCGTACCAATGTGTCTTGTATTACTTCCTGGGTGACGGGCAATGTTGCAGCTGATATTCCGCTATAGCCCTCTGCTGTCTCATTGAACCTAGCCAACATATGGAATGTAGAAATTCCATCTGTGGGCATGTCGCAAATTTAATCTGTGTTTGGGCAAATTAAATTGCTGTTGAAGGGCAGTATAGATTTGCAAGTTGCCGTTGATGAATGTCGGAAATGTCCGCGAATTTCTACGCACCTTCTCTAGTAGATCCAGATAACATCTGGTAGATTTTTCAAAAAGGGGAAATTTTTTGAACTACTCAAGATTCAGTACGTGAGCCATGCAAGGCAGTGTTGCAAGTTTACCGAGCTTTATTGCTGCAACAAGGTTTCGTCCGTTATCAATGACAACAAGACCTGCTTGTAGTTGCAGTGGGGCCAGCACTCATCTGTCTGTTGTTTAACACCCTTTCCACAGCTCGTTTGCAGTGTGAGGTGTGTCACCTAGACACGATGAGCTTAAGAAGAGCCTGTTGTCGCCTGGCTGATGCAGTACTGCAAAGCTCCCAACTTTGACGTGATGTGGCGGACAAATCAGCAGTGGTCAAGGAAGTGAAGACGCACATTGTGTTGTAGAAGTATATGAGGACGCGGACACCCGGAATGATGCTGTGCCCGCTATTCGTGGAGTTGGTAAGGATCGCAGAATAATTCACTATTACACTTTGGTACACTCTCGAACAAGGGTTGACCCAGTGAGCTGTAAGGGATATGTAATTCGCCCTGTCCACAAGTACTTGTCCAGGGTATTCAGTGTCAGGTGAACTTTTCCGCTCACGAGCTATTTGTCAGTGCACGCTCTCAAGTTGTTAACCACGTCACGATGTAGCAGCGGGGTATGGCAGTACGTGAAAAAAAATTGCGACTGGGGACAGTGTATCGTGGGCTGCACAGCCAACAAACTCCATCCCTAAAAGACCTCAGTATCATAACAAGCCTAAATGGCAGCATTTCTACAGCTAACAGCTTAGAAATTTGCGCTGTCATTTGTCGAGAAAAAGGGTGTGTGGATGGGTGCTTCCGCATGCCTCTCATACAGCTGTGGAACAGACAACTGGACATTTGGCGCAGACTCACAAGTCACTTGACTACTGTCATATCTCTGGTCTAAACCGCAGCTTGTGGTGAGATCGATGAGTAGGAGCTGCTGCATTGAACAGTAGATGGTGAAGGACGATTCTGAAGTGGCATAACGGTGTTGAGGTCAGAAGGCCCTGATGTCGAACCCTGATGGGCCAACCATCTGACTTGGGTGCTTAAGAGTCATGGTGTTTTCGCATACTGCTGGTGCTCAAGTTTTACTTTGCCCTGGCCTCTGCTCAGCCTGGCATAGCAGATGTTACATATAACCACATTTGGTACTGATGGGCTATCTTTGAAAAAATTCCAGACAATGGATGTTCGTCCTTTAGGTTTGTGGTGTGTAGGAACTGAAGGATGAGTCTGGCCAACACAAACTGTAGACACATTTGTGCCAACTGTTCTTAAAGTTCGGGCAACGTTGGTACAGTTTGTGAACAGTTGACACCCAATTTGGGCTACTGTTTGTCACCTAGACTTGGATTCGGGATAAAGGATAAGCCCTGGGTGCTTTAGGCGGTGGTACATAACCACTTTCCTCCTCCTGGCTGCTCTGGTTGGCATCTGCATGTCAAGTGTCCAGGTTGGATCAGTGGTCTCATCATCCACCACCCCTCCTCCTTCAAAGTCATCTGGATAACGTGACTGGTCAGGCTGGCCAGATGAGATGTGTGTCTCATCATCATCATCCATCCTCCACCTCCATGAGACGGTCTATGGCTTTGTTGAAAGGGGACGTTCTTCAGGACGAGGTGAATCCAAACTTTGTCCATAGATGGAATGTACGTCTGGTTCCAAGTATCTGTTCAGCAGTGACAAAGAAAGGTCCGGTTGTTGAAATGGCTGATAAGAACACCAAATAAATCTTCCGAATGCCCAATGTTCACGGTCTAAATTTTCCTCCGTCTGGCGATGGCTTGAGGAAATAGGAAGATTTTGTGGATTAGATGACCCCCGCGTTGTCGAGTAGCGGCACTTGAATATGGTGTCATAGGATGATTGTGTGCTGCCAGAACCCGTGGTTGAGGTCTGTCCAGCCATCCAAGATGTTATTTGGTCTTGATCTTCCGCCCTCAAGACACGTTTCGGTTGAGTACTGGGAAATTTAGACAGCAGGAAGGTGGATCGATCAATCCTTGTCTGTCTACTTCTACCAGTGCCTTGTTGTTCACCGACTGCTAGGGCCCCGACTCGTCCCTGTCCCTCTTGCAGACTGGTTTTTGGGAATTTGGTGTTTTTGGGACATTGTTGATCAAATGCCAGCCACCGAGATGGAGTTAGGTGTTGCTGCAGGCGTCACTTACTGGGCGGGTTAAGTGTGTGCATAACACTTGACAGTAAAGCACTACACTATTCCCTGATAAAAATTAGAAAGGTGCGCCACAGCCACCGAGATGGAGTTTGGTGTTGCTGCAGGCGTCACTTACTGGCGGGTTAAGTGTGTGCTACCACTTGGCAGTAAAGCACTTACACTATTCCCTGAAAAAATTAGAAAGTGCGCACAGCCACCGAGATGGAGTTTGGTGTTGCTGCAGGCGTCACTTACTGGGGGTTAAGTGTGTGCTAACACTTGACAGTGAAGCACTACACTATTCCCTGAAAAAATTAGAAAGTGCGCACAGCCACCGAGATGGAGTTTGGTGTTGCTGCAGGCGTCACTTACTGGCGGGTTAAGTGTGTGCTACCACTTGGCAGTGAAGCACTACACTATTCCCCTGAAAAAATTAGAAAGTGCGCACAGCCACCGAGATGGAGTTTGGTGTTGCTGCAGGCGTCACTTACTGGCGGGTTAAGTGTGTGCTAGCACTTGGCAGTGAAGCACACACTATTCCCTGAAAAAATTAGAAATGAACACAGCCACCGAGATGGAGTTTGGTGTTGCTGCAGGCGTAAACTTACTGGCGGGGTTAAGTGTGTGCTACCACTTGGCAGTGAAAGCACTACACTATTCCCTGAAAAAATTAGAAAGTGCGCACTGCCACCGAGATGGAGTTTGGTGTTGCTGCAGGCGTCACTTACTGGCGGTTAAGGGGTGTGCTAACACTTGACAGTGAAGCACTACACTATTCCCTGAAAAAAATTAGAAAGTGCGCACAGCCACCGAGATGGAGTTTGGTGTTGTTTGCAGGCGTCACTTACTGGCGGGTTAAGTGTGTGCTAACACTTGACAGTGAAGCACTACACTATTCCCTGAAAAAATTAGAAAGTGCGCACAGCCACCGAGATGGAGTTTGGTGTTGCTGCGGGGGCGTCACTTACTGGCGGGTTAAGTGTGTGCTAGCACTTGGCAGTGAAGCACTACACTATTCCCTGAAAAAATTAGAAAGTGCGCACAGCCTCACCGAGATGGAGTTTGGTGTTGCTGCAGGCGTCACTTACTGGCGGGTTAAGTGTGTGCTAGCACTTGGCAGTGAAGCACTACACTATTCCCTGAAAAAATTAGAAAAGTGCACACAGCCACCGAGATGGAGTTTGGTGTTGCTGCAGGCGTCACTTACTGGCGGGTTAAGTGTGTGCTACCACTTGGCAGTAAAAGGCACTACACTATTCCCTTGAAAAAATTAGAAAGTGCGCACAGCCAAACCGAGATGGAGTTTGTGTGTTGCTGCAGGCGTCACTTATGGCGGGTTAAGTGTGTGCTAACACTTGACAGTGAAGCACTACACTATTCCCTGAAAAAATTAGAAATTTGCGCACAGCCACCGAGATGGAGTTTGGTGTTGCTGCAGGCGTAAACTTACTGGCGGGTTAAGTGTGTGCTAGCACTTGGCAGTGAAGCACTACACTATTCCCTGAAAAAAATTAGAAAGTCCCGCACAGCCACCGAGATGGAGTTTGGTGTTGCTGCAGGCGTCACTTACTGGCGGGTTTAAGTGTGTGCTAACACTGACAGTGAAGCACTACACTATTCCCTGAAAAAATTAGAAAGTGCGCACAGCCACCCGAGATGGAGTTTGGTGTTGCTGCAGGCGTCACTTACTGGCGGGTTAAGTGTGTGCTAAAACTTGACAGTGAAGCACTACACTATTCCCTGAAAAAATTAGAAAGTGCGCACAGCCCCCGAGATGGAGTTTGGTTGTTGCTGCAGGCGTCACTTACTGGCGGGTTAAGGGGTGCTAACACTTGACAGTGAAGCACTACACTATTCCCTGAAAAAATTAGAAAGTGCGCAACAGCCACGAGATGGAGTTTGGTGTTGCTGCAGGCGTCACTTACTGGCGGGTTAAGTGTGTGCCTAACACTTGACAGTGAAGCACTACACTCTTCCCTGAAAAAATTAGAAAGTGCGCAAAAGCCACCGAGATGGAGTTTGGTGTTGCTGCAGGCGTCACTTACTGGCGGGTTAAGTGTGTGCTTAGCAACTTGGCAGTGAAGCACTACATTTATTCCCTGAAAAAATTAGAAAGTGCGCACAGCCAACCGAGATGGAGTTTTGGTGTTGCTGCAGGCGTCACTTACTGGCGGGTTAAGTGTGTGCTACCACTTGGCAGTGAAGCACTACACTATTCCCTGAAAAAATTAGAAAGTGCGCACAGCCACCGAGATGGAGTTTGGTGTTGCTGCAGGCGCCCACTTACTGGCGGGTTAAGTGTGTGCTAACACTTGACAGTGAAGCACTACACTATTCCCTGAAAAAAATTAGAAAGTGCGCACAGCCACCGAGATGGAGTTTGGTGTTGCTGCAGGCGTCACTTACTGGCGGGTTAGTGTGTGCTAACACTTGACAGTGAAGCACTACACCTATTCCCTGAAAAAATTAGAAAGTGCGCACAGCCACCGAGATGGAGTTTGGTGTTGCGGCAGGCGTCAACTTACTTGGCGGTTAAGTGTGTGCTAACACTTGACAGTGAAGCACTACACTATTCCCTGAAAAAATTAGAAAGTGCGCACAGCACCCCCGAGATGGAGTTTGGTGTTGCTGCAGGCGTCACTTACTGGCGGGTTAAGTGTGTGCTAACCACTTGGCAGTGAAGCACTACACTATTCCCTGAAAAAAATTAGAAAGTGCGCAACGCCACCGAGATGGAGTTTGGTGTTGCTGCAGGCGTCACTTACTGGCGGGTTAAGTGTGTGCTAACACTTGGCAGTGAAGCAGCACACTATTCCCTGAAAAAAATTATTAAGTGCGCACAATTAGTCGCAGAAGTAGGTGGCGTACGTGCTATTTGCAGCTAGGAGAGCAGCAACGCACTGTTCTCTGCCACAGACAAAATAACGCTGAAGGGGTTTTTAGGACCCAAAATCTATCAGCTGGCAAAAAATTGTAAATAGTACCTCAGCTAAGCCTCTCACTTCAGCTATAGAACAGCTGAGTGAGTAAGCGAAGCTATGAGGTCGCTCCTGTGAACACTGTAAAAGGCTGCAGCTCCCTGCTTCCCTGCCTGCCTACAGTGTCACATACACAGTACTCTCCTGTCCTCCTGCTAGCTCTCACAAGAGCTGTTTTGGGGTTATATAAGGAATCTTGAAGTTCCCTACACTCACTGACAATCCCTATGATCTGCTCCAGAATCTACCTCACCCTGTTCTAGCTCAGATCTTCAGAGAAATGTGCTCAAAATGGCGGTGGCAAGGCTTATATACAGCCTTGCCTGTCATCGATGACATAGCCATCACGATGGACAGAAGCCAATCATAGTAATGCCACAAGAAGAGGGCTGTGGCATTACTGAATAAGATTGGCTAACATCCTTGTCCATCTTCACAAGTTTGTCTGACCTAACACGCTAGGCTGTCTCGGAAGATTTGTCGGAACATAACAGATTCTGTATTCGCGAGTCCCGAATACAGAATACAGGACTCGGATTCGTAGACTCGCTAGGATTCGCTAGGAGTCGCTACGACTCGCTCGGAAATCGCTACTTACAGCGGGTATCCGTGAAGCGGTGCCATTCTCTAAACGATTTGGGGGAGATTCAAGCTACATAGCGATGTGATATAGCGAGTCTCGCTAGTAAAACTAGGATTCCCATTTACTTGCATTGGACTCGCTACTTTGCGAGTCCTCGCTGGGAAACTCGCCGAGTAGCAGAGTCCTGCGAGTCCCCTTTACTACTCGCCGAGTTAACGAGTCCTAGCGAGTAGATTCGCCCATCACTAGCACCAATCACAATTAGTCTTGTTCCTGATTTTGATATTCACTCAAATACTGAAACTATACAAAATGTTATAAACATTATTGATTCCAATGTACTGTTCAAACTTACATTTTAAAATTCTAATAAAATATTTTGAACAAGAAAATAATTGCTAACACATTATGCTGTAGTGGATTCAAGTCCTGCAGTGCCCACAAAGACCCACTGCTCAAGAAGGCACTTGTGCAGGCCCATATGAAGTTTGCCATTGAACAACTTGGTGATTCTGAGAGTGATTGGGAGAAGCGCTGTGATCAGTTGAAAGAAAAATTTAGTTGTTTGGTATTGACTCAACTCGCCGTGTTTGAAGGAGGAGAAAGGCTCTTATGACCTAAAGAACACCAAACCCTACTGACAAGCATTGCAGTGAAACATTATGTTTTAGGAGTGTTTCTCTGCTTAGGGCACAGGACTACTTCACCGCATCAATGGACAATGGGATGAAGCCATGCATCATAAAATTCTGAGTGACAACCCCCTTTACCTCTGCCAGGAAATTACAAATGGGTTGTGGCTGGGTATTTTATCTCGACAATGACCCAAAACATACAGCCCAGGCAATAAAGGTGTGCGCTCACAAAAAACACATTAAGGTCATGTCGTGGATTAGCCATTCTCCAGACCTTAATCCCATAGAAAATGTTTGGAGTGAGCTGAAGCTCCGAGTCAGGGCCGCCTCAGGTTTTTGTGGGCCCTGGGTGAAAGAGTAACAGTGGGCCCCTTTAACACATACCATCCACTACAGAGGGGCAATATAATGTTATCATCTCACCACTAAGCCCTTAACAGTTTCTGCACATCTCCTCTTCATCCCTGTCTATCACCTACCCATCTTCTCTACAGTTCTGCACTACCATACCTCTCATCTGTCTACCACCCTACCCATCTTATCCACAGTGCTACACAGTCCTATATCTCCTCCTCATTTCTATCACCCACCCTTCCTCTCCACAGTGCTACCTACATCTCCTCCTTTATCTCTGTCTCATCGCCCTACATGTGCCCTCTGTTCTGCTAATGACCTAAGACTGACATCATCTATAAGCCAAACCTAACACTCTGGTCTCCAAGACCGCTCACTAGCTGCACCAATCTCTGGAACGTATTTCCCAGAACAATTTGAATAATTCCCAATATCCACACTTTTAAGTGAGCCCTAAACACGCATCTTTTTAGATTGATCTGTCACCTATTTCCATTCTGCACTTTTCCAGGTATGGTCTCTTCCGTCATCTGTCTACACCCTCTATGCACTTAATAGCCACTTTATCTGTACTTGTACAGATCCTGGCTGATGACTGGTTCATGCCACATTTTATGAATCCCCTATTTATTATATTGATGGCTGGAAACATATATGTCGGCACTTTTACACACTTACATTTTGTGCCTTCCCTATTTCCTTATAGGTTTGAAGCTTTTGAGCAGGGACCTCACCACTCATGTATCTGGGGAATCTTAGCGTATGTGCCCATAGGACATTTTCGCTGCAGTCAAGAACACAGCAAAACCTGTACTGGTTTCAAGGATCTCTAGAGTCCTTGCAGGAGAATTGCTGACGTTCTTGACCTGCGTTTTTTTGCGTTTTTGCTGCGGTTGGGATGCTGAAATTTTTCAGTGTTTACTGCAGCAGAAAATAATTGATAAGCTCATTCTTTCCCAACCGCAGCAAAGACTGAAGTATTTGACACTTTTAGCAGACTCTAAAACCAATGTGTGTGCATAGCAGTTCTGTGAAACACATTGGTTTTGCTAGAAAGCCCAAATGTCGATTCATATTAGCATACATTTGTATGAAACCATACCAAAAATGCATGCAGAAAACATAGGAGAACGTTCAAATGGGCACAAACACTAAAGGTACTGTCACATGCGGCAATTTTGCTAGCAATTTCACTGTCAATTTGCTGGTTGCAATGAAATCATGGACACATTGTTCTATTTTATTGCTGTGTAAATATGGAACAATGTGTCCATGATTTCACTGCAACCAGCAAATTGCTAGTAAACTTGCTAGCAAAATTGCCGCATGTGACGTTACCTTTAAAGGGCCCCATTTACACACACACACAAATTGTGCAGAGATTTGTTTGCAGATCTTTTGGGTGCAGTGAAATCATGGACACATTGTTAAAATTTGTACACAGCCACAAAATGGATCAATGTGTCCATGATTTCACTGCAACCCAGAGATCTGCGAACAATCTCTGCACCATTATCTGTGTGTGTGACTGGGCCTTTACTCTGTATTTCTCATATTGTCGTACCTGATTACTCTGAAATGGAAAGGGGCGGGTGGAATATGTTGTCGCTATATAAATAAAAATAATTTTTATATGTTGTACCTGGCATTAAGGAGGATGCTAGAGTCCAACTAATGTGGTGGGAAGTTGTATAAACTTGAATTATGTACATATCATAATTGCTCAGTTTCAGAGGGCATAGGAAAACACATATTCTAAAGTATTTTACAACATAAGGAGTTATTAATTAGTATATATCTATATAAAAAAATTGAAGCAGCGCTGCAAAGTCCGGGTGAAAAAGTGTAAATAAGATCCTTTATTTCCGACATGCAGCTCTTCTCAATTAATCCATCTTATGCTGGGGACCTGCCTCAGTTATTAAAAACTGTGGAATTTTTGCAAGAGTTCTATATATACTGTACTGTGCTTGTGGTACTATAGTTATACACACAGATAGATAGATCATAGATAGATATATAGATAGTAGTGATGAGCGAGTACCAAAAATGCTCGGGTGCTCGATGCTCGGGCCGAGCATCCCAAGATACCCCGTGTACTCGGCCTGAGCACCGAGCAGCATGTAGAAACCCTAAAATGTCACAAAAAGTCTCAAGAAGGGGTGCTCAAATGACATGGGAACAGCATGGGGAAGACCCTGTAAGCATTTCTCACTAAAAAGTCACAGCTGTGAACAATGTTGTTCGAGTTTGACACCATTTTTTACGGACCTCACCAGAAAGCCTTCCAAAATGACAGCAAAATGAATTTTCATGGCGGGAAATGTTAAGGGCACATACCCAATAGTGAGATAGAGCTGGTGTATGTTACTTTTTTGTGATTACATGAAAGTTTTTTACGTGAAAACATTGTGTGGCACTCCGAGTCCCTGAGAAGAGACTTACATGAAGGCCTTTTGAAAATAATATGCCCATTTTGAGGAAGTGGGTTCTTTGTAGTATTTTCCTTTGCCAGGGCAGTCCAAAATTGTGAGGTTCACCAATGCCCCTGGATACAGACGTGCATGAGGGCCTGTAAACCTGAAGGGGCCCATTGTAAGGAAGTGGGTCTATTGTAGTATAGCCCTTTCCCAGGGCAGCCAAAAATTGTGAAGTTCAAACAATGCCCCTGGATACAGACGTGCATGAGAGCCTGTAAACCTGAAGTGCCCATTGTAAGGAAGTGGATCTATTGTAGTATAGCCCTTTGCCAGGGCAGCCAAAAATTGTGAGGTTCAACAATGCCCCTGGATACAGACGTGCATGAGGGCCTGTAAACCTGACGTGCCCATTGTAAGGAACTGGGTCAAATTGTAGTATAGCCCTTTGTCAGGGCAGCCAAAAATTGGGAGGCTCCACATTGTCCTGGATAGAGACGTGCATGAGGGCCTCAAAACATTTTTTCCCATTGCAAAGTAGCGGGGGCTCCTGTCGTTGTAATGCCCATTCTGAAAATATGGCGCGAAAAAATTTACCACTGGGGGTAAAACATGAAACAACGGCCTAACTTTTTGTAATGGTCATCATGGTGGCGCATGAGGAAGAAGGAGGAGCAGTCCAGTGATTAGCCAAAGTCCTGAAGTGTGTCCCCATGGGTGAGGGGAGGTACATGGCAAATTCCCATTACAAAATTTAAATTCCGCTCTCATTTGGGCTGGTGGTGTGGTGAAGTCTGGCCCAATCCAACCCTTGTCACCTTGATCAGAGTCAGTCTGTCAGCATTTTCAGTTGACAGGGGGGTGCGTTTATCAGAAATGATTCCACTTGCGGCACTAAAAACATGCTCTAAACAAAACGCTAGTGGCAGGGCAGGCCAGGACTTCCAAGGCGTAGAAAAGCCAATTCATGCCCACGTGTCCAGCTTGGATACCCAATAATTGTAAGGCACAGAGGAATGTCGGAGTACAGTTGTTCGATCTGAAAAGGTACCTCCTTCAGCATCTGGGAAAAACTTACCATTTCTTGTGGCACTACCCCACACCTCACGGGCTGTGGAACGTTAGGGGCTGAGAAAACTATCCCACATCTTAAAGACTGTTCCCCTACCTCTGGCGGATTGGACTTGTGCCCCTCTCGGCCGTACGCCTTGGTTGCCCACCGATTCCTGACCTATGCCACTAGCGTTTTGAGAGGGGAAATGCTTTGCCTACTTCCGTGACTATGGCCTTCTGGAACTGCTGCATTTTGGCTGACCTCTCCGCCTCAGGAATAAGGAGGCATAAAGTTCTCTTGTAGCGTGGTCTAACAGTGTTACCAACCAGTAATGATTGTCGGCCAAGTGTTCTAACGCAAGACAGCTTACCATAAAGTCAGCCATGTCACCAGACTCTTAACACCCATCACTTTAGTGTCCTGACCAACACGATGACTGAACATGCTGTCCTCCTCCTCCTCATCATCTCCCCTGTCCTCTGGCTAGCCCACGCTGAACCGAGGGTATGACTGGTGGGGCATGTCATATCCTCAATTTGGCGCGAGAGTTGCTCCATGTCTTCATCCTCCTCCTCGTCATAGTCCTACCTTTCACGTTGTGATGAGATGAGGCTGGGCTGGGGCTGTGTATTATCACCCACTACTGTTTCTTGCTCCAACTTCATCGTGCTCCGCCTGCAATGCATCATGTTTGTTTTTGAGCAGAGACCATTTTAGAAGGCAAAGAAGCGGTATGGTGACGCTAATAATGGCGTCATTTACCGCTACACCATCTTAGTGAAGTCCCTCAAGTTTTGGAGGACGGTACCATAGGTCGAACACCATCTCCACTCCTCAGGTATTATGTGTGGAGTTTGACCCATTTCCCGACGGCTTTAGAAAGATGCAGGTACTCAACAACTGCCCTCTTCTGCTCACAAATCCTGACCAAACATGTGCAGAGTTGAATTCCAACGCGTTGGGACATCACACACCAGTCTGTGAGCCGGAAGATGCAAACAGCGCTGAAAGTCGGCAAGGCCGCCTGAAGCAGTAGGTGACTTTCGAAATGTGCAGACAGGCGGCGACACTTTTACAAGCAGATCAAAAGCTCTGGTATGATTTTAGAAATGCTGAACCACGAGGTTGAGCACATGGGCCACGCATGGAACATGTGTCAGCTGGCCTCACCTCAAAGCCGCCCACCAGGTTCCGGCCATTGTCGCACACGACCTTTCCTGGCTTTAGGTTCAGAGATCTGAGCCAGTGATCTGACTGCTGTTTCAGAGCTGTCCACACCTCTTCTGCATTGTGGGGTTTGTCACCTATGCATATTAGCTTCAGCACAGCCTGTTGCCGCTTCGCCGAGGCAGTGCTGCAGTGCTTCCAGCTTGGGACTGGTGTGAGGGTAAAGTGGATTGCGCAGGAGGGGAGGCTGAGGCATGACATTCCGGAGCTGTAGAGTGTGGGTGAAACCCTGACTGAGGTTAGGGCCTGTAATCCTTGGTGTGGGAAGGGACGTGTTCCATCCCTCGCTGAGACTTGGGCCCCAAACTTCCACAATATTAACCCAGTGTGCCGTCAACGAGATGTACCCCAACTTGTCTAAAGTGTCTGTGGTTTAAATGGAAATTTGGCTGAAACAGTGTTGTTCAGGGCACGTGGTGATGTTTTTGTGACACGTGGTTATGTAATGCGGGGACGGGACACCGGGAGAAATAGTGGCGGCTGGGGACCAAGTAACGTGGGACAGCTGCCACCATCAGGTCGCGGATTGCTTCCGTCTCCACCAGCCTAAAATGCAGCATTTCCAGCGCAAAGCAGTCGCGGAATGTTAGCATTTAGAACTGTGGCATGTGGGGCGTTGGCAGCGTATTTGCGCCTGCGTTCAAAAGTTCCATGCATGGATAACTAAACCCGCTGCGCTGGGACAAGGACGTGCTTGATGATGGTGTTATTTCTGCGTCGGCAACTACAGGTGCAGGGCAAGGAGGCTTGTTCCCCATGCAGCATGGACAGGGGATTGGCTCGCATTGGCACAACACGCGAAGACGTAGCAGTGACAGCAGCAAGCACTGCCTCCTCGACTCGGTTGTACATCCCACAAAGTCGGTCTTGGCTGACATGTAAACTGATTATGTCGGGGTGGTGGTCAGGCTGCTAGTTTTGGTACCCCTGCTGATGCTGGCATGGCAGGTGTTGCAAATGGCCTTTTTAGAATTATCTGGAGCCAACTTAAAAAACTGCCAGACTCGGGAAGACCTAACATTTGTAAAGGCACCTTGTGTCATGTTGTTGTACCGGGGAACCGGTTGCCTGACTTCTGCCTGGGAACACCACCCTGCTTCTTACTGCCTGTTGTGATGCTACGTCTCCCTCCCCTGTGCACTGCTGTCCTCGCTCTGCATCTCCTCCTGCCAGGTTGGGTCAGTTACTGGATCATCCATTACGTCGTTTTCCCTTTCTTCTGCACCCTGCTCCTCCTCCTGACTTCCTGGCAATCGTGTCTCATCATTGTCCACCCCTTGTTGAGACACGTTGCCAATGTTTCCTTCGGGGACAACGTGGCTGTTCAAATATTTGGGCATCTGTACATACGAATCTCCTCATGACCCACTTCAACAGGAGCTGGCGAGAGGCCATAATGTGCGAATGGATACGTGGACAGCTCTTCAGAGTAACCAAGTGTGGGAATCAGTAATGTCCGTGGATGTGTACTCGGCCTGGTGGTAGGAAGGGGAGGACAGGTTGTGGAATGTGCGGTGCAGTATCACAGCTACTGACACTTGACCGTGTAGAAGACGGGGGTGTTTGTGGTCGTGCCAATCTGACTGGAAGCATTATCCGCTATCCAACTAACAACCCTGTTGACACTGGTCTTGGTTGAAGAGCGGTTACTGTACTGCTGCGTCCCCAAAAATTTTGGGACAGGACGTGCGAGCGAGTAGATGTGGCCCTTTGTTGTGGCGAAATTAGAGCTTGCACACGACCTCGGCCTCTGCCTGCACCAAAATCACGTCCACTTCCTTGTCCCTTGCCAAAGCCTTGCGCATTTTCAATGTTGGGGCTGACGGTTACACCAGCTAAATGAAAAGGGGTCCCAAACAGACGGGTTTTACCTGGGCAATCAGATTATAGCTATTGCTACCAGCTTTTTAAGAGCGACAATTAGAGATTAAGTCAGACACAGACGAAGACGTGAAATTCACACTACTTTTGTGTTATATCCTAGTTTGTGCAAAACACACAAAAGTGCACCCGTACGCTGCCACCGACGGGAACACACTTGTTGTTTGTAAATGCACGCACTAAGAACCCAACAGCTTTTTAGGAGCGACAATTACTGAGAAGTCTGACACTATCAGGTGCTGCTGACATGTATTATTTCACTCTACTTGTGCGTTATATCCTAGTTTGTGCAAAACACACAAAAGTGCACCCGTACGCTGCCACCGTCGGGCACACACTTGAGTTTGTAAATTCACGCACTAAGAACCTAACAGTTTTTTAGGAGCGACAATTACTGAGAAGTCTGACACTATCAGGACTGTTTTAGACTGTGTACACCAGCCCCAGATATGATGAAGGCTGGTATACTGTCACTAGGAATTGCTATATACCCTGCCTGTCTGTATACAGCTACAATAGTCCGAGAAGGACTGTTGTGGTCACTAGAAAGCCTGTACTCGACCTGGCTATACCCTTCCTGCCTGCCTGCCTATATTCTCCTAGATTAGTCCTGAGAAGGACTGTTGTGGTCACCAGTTTTCAGCCATGCTCCGGGACTAGCTATGAAGGCCGCGGCCGCAAACCTCTCCCTGATTCCCGCAGACACTCTCCCTGCACTTTACTGTCTGGATCGCTGTGTGCAGAGCACAGCGCGGCCGGGGGCTTATAAAGACTCGGGCACGCAGTGTGGGCCGCTAATCAATGCAATTCCACAACTAACAGGGCTGTGGCATTGCAGTGGTCTGCCAGCCAATCCTGCATGTGGGCTGGCTCTCTAAAGAGCGCCAACATGCAGGGATGAGGACGACGAGCACAGCACGAGTATTGCGAGATTACTCGGTACTCGCCGAGTAGCCGGAGTACAGTGATACTCCTGTGAGTACGAGTAGTGACAAGCGTACTCGATCATCACTGATAAAATAGATAGATAGATAGATAGATAGATAGATAGATAGATAGATAGAAAACAAAAAAGAAAAAAAACTGCATAGCACTCACAGACTAAATGTGAACTGGTGCTAGCAGGGACGCTGGGTCAAATAACTAGAAAAAGTTCTCTGCAGCACTCAGCTACTACCAAGACGTACAATTGATAACAAGCTTATATGTATATGAGATAAAAGTTTTTAAAACTTACGTTTTTTTCATAAAACTCAAAAATCTTATTTTTTTATTTCTGAAGTTCCTTAGTACATTACATTGGCCAATGTCTGCTTGCTCATCGACTGCGAACAAAGTGACTTCAGGTCCGATGAGTCCTACGCTGATATCCCTATCCTCATTGTTCCACCCCGCCACTTCTCAGTGGGCAGACTCCATCTCGACCCTAGATCACCTGCAGGCTATGAGGGTGCAATTTGCAGCAAGGAGCCAGCAACTCCATATGATACAAAAAAGAAAAAAAAAGCTGCACAGCACTCACAGACTAATGTGAACTGTGCTAGCAGGGATGCTGGGTCAAATAACTAGAAAAAGTTCTCTGCGCACTCAGCTACTACCAATGACGTAACAATTGATAACAAGCTATATGTATATGAGATAAAAGTTTAAAAACTTGTTTTTTTAAAAAAACTCAAAATCTTATTTTTTTATTTCTGAAGTTCTTAGTACATACATTGGCCAATGTCTGCTTGCTCATCGACTGCGACTAAAGTGACTTCAGGTCCGATGAGTCCTACGCTGATATCCCTATCCTCCTTGTCCACCCCCCACTTCTCAGTGGGGCAGACTCCATCTCGACCCTAGATTGCTGCAAATTGCACCCTTACAGCCTGCAGGTGATCTAGGGTCGAGATGGAGTCTGCCCACTGAGAATGTGGGGGGTGGACAAGAAGGATAGGGATATCAGCGTAGGACTCATCGGACCTGAAGTCACTTTGTTGCAGTCGATGAGCAAGCAGACATTGGCCAATGTATGTACTAAGAACTTCAGAAATAAAAAAATAAGATTTTTGAGTTTTTTTAAACTTTTTTCTCATATACATATAGCTTGTTATCAATTGTACGTCATTGGTAGTAGCTAAGTGCTGCAGAGAACTTTTTCTAGATAGATAGATAGATAGATAGATAGATAGATAGATAGATAGATCAAAAGTAGGGTGCGCAGCAATCACACTCTGATGTAGCCAAGTTATTTAAGCCAGCTTTAGTCACAGGAAAATGGCGACTTTTCGGGCACACACGCCCTAAGTCCAGCAACCACACCTTCGTCTGCTAAGCCTTTTATGCATCTTGCACCCATTACATCAATTCATGCTAATTAATCAATTTACAGTGTTTAAATCATTATAATATTTTCACAGTGTCAAATCATTATATTTTGTGTTCTATGGCTCTTGCTATTCTTATTATACTTTCAAGTGTCTCTGTTATACCAAAGTGACAAAATCCTTCTACAGTGTTTTTACAATTACCCTTCTGAGTTGATTGGAAGTCTCTGTTCATCAACATAATTATCCTTAATTTACTTCAGTACCTTACTGTTACACACGGTGTATAAGTCATAGGAGTGATTTCCAGCCTCCATTGCCTTCTCCTACGTGTGTCCAGCGTTCCGGAAGTGTCTGCAGCAATTTTGCGATGTTTGCATAGTGTTTCCTGTTGCCTTAGTGACTGGGCAAGGTTTCAGCGCCATCTTGCCATACTTTGCACTTGCGCTTTGCATCCTCCGCTACTCCTGTCATTGTAGGCCAGCTGCTGTGTACATTACTATAGGCGTCCCAATCTTAAAAAAATGCAATAGTGCTCATGTGCTTATTTATTAAAGTGCTATGTGCATTTATTTTAAAATGAGATTTCTCTCTTTATATGTTTTAAAGTTAATTCCTCTTAGGTAATGCCTTTTTGATACTCTCAGGTCTTTCTATGGGAAAACACCATGGTATTTGCTCTCTCCCTAAAGGCACTTTCTTCCCTGTTAAACGAATTGTGTAGTGCTTCTCAGACCACTGATTAGGCTCATGATTCTATTAACAGACTAGCTACTGGACCTTTCCCACAAGTCCAGGTGTCCATAAGCATACATTGGTGCATAATCCCTGCCGAGACCTTAATAATGCAATGCCACTTTTTTGTCCAAGATGCCTCCTATT
Source organism: Allobates femoralis (assembly GCA_033576535.1). NCBI lineage: Eukaryota > Metazoa > Chordata > Amphibia > Anura > Aromobatidae > Allobates > Allobates femoralis. The sequence goes on from JARQOC010000011.1 coordinate 164,319,483, forward strand.
TACTATAAATAAAAATTAGTGTGTTGTTTTTTTGTGCGTTATTACATATGTTATGTGTATTGGACAGGCAATGTTGTCTGCACTTACCATGATAACATAGAACATCCCTATACCGTGTTATTTATATTTATGATTCTTATTCGGATTTTCCAATGTCTCCAGTTGTTCTAGAATAAAACAGAACAAAAAACATCATTAAAAATTCATTCTTCTTCAACCAATACTTTTGTTTCTTCCATAAAAATGTGCATTAACCCTAATGTGGTTAAAAAATATACACAATAGATCACAAGGAGGTATTCCTGATTATATTGTTACACCAAGCTTGCAATCCCCATTTAATCCTCAAGGTTTCAATATTCCCAATTCCTTTATCCATTTCAATTCCTTTATTTTCTATAGTTTCACCCGATCTTCACCTCTCCTTAGTGTCAATACTCCATCTATAATTCTACTTTTCGTTATGCCTCGCTTCCGTAAAATGTTTGGGTACTGGCAGATTTCGTAACTTTTTTCATATGCTATATCTGTGCTGGCTCATCCTAATACAAAATTCTAAGGTGGTTTCTCCAAGAAAATTTCTTTACAGGGGCACTCTAACAAGTACCGTATATACTCACATATAAGCCGAGTTTTTCAGCCCAAAAATTGGGCTGAAAAGTCCCCCCCTCGGCTTATACAATGTATACAGTATACAGTGCCCCCCCCATATCAGTATACAGGCCCCCCCCTTGGGTAGTAATCCTGTAAAGGAAGAGATTAGTATACTTATCCCTCCGCTGTCCCGCCGCCGCCATCGCGCACTTCCGCCTTCATCCAGCATCTTCCGGCTTCTTCCGGTTTCCTCCGGTGGGCGCAGGCAATGACGTCATTGTCTGCGCGCCAGAGGAGGAAGCCGGAAGAAGATGGAAGATGCTGGATGAAGATGGAAGAGCGTGATGGCGGCGGCGGCGGGACAGCGGAGGGATAAGTATACTAATCTCTTCCTTTACAGGATTACTACCCAAGGGGGCCTGTATACTGATATGGGGGGCTGCTGTATATACCTCTGGGGCTATATATACCCTCTGGGGCTGTATATACCTCTGGGGCTGCATATACCTCTGGGGCTGTATATACCTCTGGGGCTGCTGTATACTACCACTGGGGCTGCTGTATATACCTCTGGGGCTGCTGTATATACCTCTGGGGCTGCTGTATACCTTTGGGGCTGCTGTATCCTCTGGGGCTGCTGTATACCTCTGGGGCTGCTGTATACTACTTAAGGGCTGCTGTATACTACCTCCTTGGGGCTGCTGTATATACCTCTGGGGCTGCTGTATATACCTCTGGGGCTGTATATACCTCTGGGGCTGCTGTATACTACTTAAGGGCTGCTGTATACTACCTCTGGGGCTGCTGTATATACCTTTGGGGCTGTGTATACTACCACTGGGGCTGCTGCTGTATATACACTGGGGCTGCTGCTGTATACTACCACTGGGGCTGCTGATGTATACTACCACTGGGGCTGCTGTATATACCTCTGGGGCGCTGTATACTACCACTGGGGCTGCTGTATATACCTCTGGGGCTGCTGTATACTACCACTGGGGCTGCTGTATATACCTCTGGGGCTGCTGTATACTACCACTGGGGCTGCTGTATATACCTCTGGGGCTGCTGTATACTACCACTGGGGCTGCTGCTGTATACTACCACTGGGGCTCTGCTGCTGTATACTACCAATGGGGCTGCTGCTGTATACTACCACTGGGGCTGCTGTATATACCTCTGGGGCTGCTGTATACTACCACTCGGGCTGCTGCTGTATATACCACTGGGGCTGCTGCTGTATACTACCACTGGGGAGGCTGCTGTATACCACACTGCTGGGGGCTGTATACTTGTGCTGGGGTCCACCCTCGGCTTATACACGAGTCAATAGGTTTTCCCAGGTTTTGGGGGCAAAAGTAGGGGGGTCGGCTTATACACGGGTCGGCTTATACACTAGTATATACGGTATATTACGTGATCAGAGGCGCAAGTGAAAAAATGGTTTATTTTATATGTTTTTTCCTTTAACTTGGAAACTACTGCCTTTCTGCATGTGAGGGCAATTTATACATCCCACACACAGATAATTCCCTCTCCTGGTAATACCTGTGAGGGTCAATTGCATTTCTTTTTTTATGGGACCAATGTATGAATTGACCAAGCGGTCTTTTAAACTTCTCCCTCTCCTAAATGAAAATAACAGGGAATTTTTAAATTCTTTCACCTCTTTCCGGTAGGCCATTACTCAAAATTTGCCAGTTCTTTTTTATGACACTCACTATTTCTTTTGACTCTTCCCAGATGTAGTGACTACTGGAATTTTCTGTTCTATCAGCACTTGAGTCTCTTTACTAGTCATTTTTTCTTTCTGTGCTGTTAATATTTTATTGTAGAATAAGTGCGAACACTAAGGAGTTGCTGTTTCATAAAATTACCACTTTATTAAAACCATATAAAGTAACAGACAATAAACTGTTATAAAAAATGAAGTACTTGTGTGGAAGATTCCAGTTATAAACCACAAAAGGGTAATAACACTCTCAAGGGACCCAAATATTGCACATAATAAAGCCAATAGTTGGTATCATTCCTTAACACAGGTGATAATAGTGGTGAAGCACAATCACTCAATCACTCACTTACTCACCCATGACCCTTGTGCTGTTCCCGTGCTCCAGGTAGAGTGCCCTCTATTGTGGCCACCACAATCATGGGTGAGTAAGTGAGTGATTGAGTGATTGTGCTTCACCACTATTATCACCTGTGTTATGGAATGATACCAACTATTGGCTTTATTATGTGCAATATTTTGGTCCCTTGAGAGTGTTATTACCCTTTGTGGTTTATATCTGGAATCTTCCACACAAGTACTTCATTTTTTATAACGGTTTTATTATCTGTTACTTTATATGTTTTTTAATAAAGTGGTAATTTTATGAAACAGCAACTCCTTAGTGTTCGCACTTATTCTATATATTGATGGAGTGTTTCCTACTTAGTCCAACAAAACTTGCTCTTATGGTAATCGATTATAACCATGAAATTAGATCATTTGATGTTGGCATGTTGTGGTTCTGAATTTTTTGCTAATATTTTATTGGGATAGCCTCTTTCCCTAAATTTTTCCAAAAGGGTTTTCTCCACTGTCCTCTCTCTTTCAGTTCCATCACTCACTATGCGTCTTACTCTCTTTACCTGTCCATTCGGTATCGCCTTCTTCATCCTCAAGGGGTGTTGGCTCTTAAAATGTAACAGTTTGTTCCTGTCTGTTTCCTTGTCATGTAATGGGTACTAATTTGGCCCTGATGCAATTTAACATTTACATATAAAAACTGTATATTTGTATTTAAATACACCATTGTAAATTTTATTCTAGGTTCCACTGTGTTCAAATAATTTTTAGAAACATCTCTATTAATTTACTTCACCCCTCCAGAGGAGGAAACACATCATCTGTGTATCTCCACCACTCCACCACCTTCTGGTATTGGTGGGACACATAGACGTGTTCCTCCTCTAGTACCGCAATGGTGAAATTTTGCATATGAACATGCCATATGTGCACCCATGGCGGTCACCGCGCATTTGTTTTGTAATATGTATCGCCAAAGAGAAAATAATTTGACTTGGGCATATCTCCAATAATTGTATTATTAAGTTCTTGCATTCCTCTGAATATCCTGTGGTGTCCAAAAATTTTCCTTACTGCCCTGAGGCTTCTATCATGTTCTATAGACGTATAAAGTGACACTACGTCGAAGGACACAAGAATGTCCTCATTTTCTGTTGTCAACATCTTTAATTTATTCAGAAACTGTTCTGTGTGCCTGATATATGACCTTGTTGATGTGGCAAATGGGTTCATCAATTTATCTAAAATGATCCCAATATTATTAAAAACAGAATCTATTCCTGACACGATTGGTCTTCCGGGTGGGTTATCTAATGATTTATGAATCTTTGGGACCATATATAAAACAGGTCTTTTTGGAAAACTTACTGTTAAATATTCAAACAAATCTTTGGGCTATTATCCCACCTCTTTTTGCCTCTTCCAAGATGGCCGATATCTGCTTCTGAATTTCATATTTTGGATCAAATTTGTTAATTTCAAATATACTTCTATAGATAAAGAAAGATAGAGATGGATACATACACTGTATGTCTGTGTTTAATGACATCCGTTAGAAGTGAAAGTACTATCAGCTATTAATTCTAATAAGTTTCAGTGCACTGTGTGTGCTGGTGACCCCTCCCCCACCTAGTGCTGAGCATAAAGGATATTTGTGCCCAATCTGACCCTGACAGGACACCCTGGCTCTATACTCGTCTTCCAGAGCAGTTTGAAGTAAATGACGTCTCTGGGAATCTTGAGAATGGAGTTGAATTGTCCTGTTATGGTCCTTGGCGTCAGTAGGTGGAGGAGGGGACCACCAGTACAAACACCAGCATTCTGTTACTGAGCTTAGCAAGATTTATAGCTGAGAAATAGATAAGGGTCAGTGTTAGGAGCGGACATCATCCTCAGTGAGCTTGGTGCGGGTCCCTGGTCTGGAGGGACATTTATCAGGACACTGTCACTCGCCCCAGCGCTGCACCTGCTGCTCACTACTCTGCCATGGACTAAGCAGTGACTGGATAATAGAAGAGTCCCATCCCCCTGCAGCTCTCATTGGCTGCATGGAATCCCTCCATACATAGACTGCCCCAGTTTTTGGAAAAAATCCCAGCACGGCCCTCTAGCTCCTATAACGGCTGCGAGGTCTGCTTCTATGAGTAGCAGCAGTACACCCCTGGCTAACAGCAAGTGGGCCCTCCCATCTGTCCAGGGCCCCGGCACTTGCCCAGGCATGCTGGGTGGTGACACCGGCCCTGCTCCGAGTTACCAAGAGATAGCTTCAAAATCTTAATGATTTGGAGATGATCTGCAAGGAGAAGTTGACCAAAAATTCCTCCTGATATGTGTGCAAGCCTCATCATCACTACAAAAATGTCAAAACTGATGTGCTTGCCAACAAGGGTTTGGCCACGAGTATTAAGTCTTGTTTGCCAGAGGGATCAAGTACTTATTTCTCTCTGTAAAACCAAATACATTTATATAACTTAGACAATGTGATTTTCTGGATTTTATTTCTGATATTCTATCTCTCACTGTTAAAATAAACCTACACCTTAACCCCTTCAGGACCCAGCCTATTTTCACCCTAAAGACCTTAGCATTTTTGTCAATCCTGATCAGTGTCCCATTATGAGGTAATAAATCTGGAACACTTCAATGAATCCTAGCGATTCTGAGATTTTTTTTGTGTGACATATTGGGATTCATGTTAGTATTAAATTTAGGTCGATAATTTTTGCTTTTATTTGTGAAAAAATCAAAAATTTGGAAAAAATTTTGAAAAATTTCACAATTTTTCAAATTTTGAATTTTTATTCTGCTAAACCAGAGAGTTATGTGACACAAAATAGTTAATAAATAACATTGCCCACATGTCTACTTCACATCAGCACAATTTTAGGAAAAAACATTTTTTTTGGGTAGGAAGTATATAAGGGTTCAAAGTTCATCAGCAATTTTTTTATTTTTCCAGCAAAATTTACAAAACCATTTTTTTTAGTGACCACATCACATTTGAAGTCCCTTTGAGGGTTTGTACATGACAGAAAACACCCAAAAGTGACACCATTCCAAAAAAACTGCACCCCTCAAGCTACTCAAAACTACATTCAAGAAGATTATTAACCCTTCAGGTGTTTCACAGGAACTAAAGTAACGTGGAAGGAAAAAAATGGACATTTTAATTTTTTTAACAGAAATGTTATTTTAGCCTCAATTCTTTCATTTTCACATGGGCAAAAGGATAAAATGCATCCTAAAATTGGTTGGGAAATTTCTTCTGAGTACACAAATACCTCATATGTGGTCATAAACCACTGTTTGGGCGCACGGCAGGGCTCAGAAGGGAAGGAGCGCAATTTGACTTTTGGAGTTTATTTTTCCATTTAAGAGTTAAATGGCGCTCCTTCCCTTCTGAGCCCTGCCGTGCGCCCAAACAGTGGTTTATGACCACAAATAAGGTATCGGTGTACTCAAGAGAAATTGCCCAATACATTTTAGGATCTATTTCATCCTGCTGCCCATGTGAAAAAGAAAGAATTTAGGCTAAAATAACATTTTTGTGAAAAAAAAAGTACTTTTTCATTATTATGGATCATATTTGTGAAACATCTGGGGGTTGAAAGTGCTCCACCACCCATCCAGATAAGTTCCTCTGGGGGATCTAGTTTCCAAAATGGGGTCACTTGTGAGGGCGGGCTCCAATGTTTCGGCACACAGGGGCTCTCCAAATGTGACATGGTGTCTGCTAACAATTTGAGCTAATTTTCCATTCAAATTGTTAGCGAACACCATCTCACGTTTCGAGAGTCCCTGTGTGCCTAAACATTGGAGCTCCCCCACAAGTGACCCCATTTTGGAAGCTAGACCCCCAATAAGCCTATCTAGATGCATAGTGGGCAATTTTAACCCCCCGGTGCTTCACAAATTGATCCGTAACAATGAAAAAGTACATTTTTCTCCACAAAAATTGTTTTTTTCCCCATATTTACGGATTAATTTGTGAAATCACATAGGGGTTCAAAATGCTCACCTAGATAAGTTCCCTGGGGGGGTCTAGTTTCCAAATGGGGTCACTGGTGTTGGGATCACCAATGTTTAGGCACACAGGGGCTCTCCAAACGTGACAATTTGAGCTAATTTTCCATTCAAATTGTTATGGACACCATGTCGCGTTTGGAGAGTCCCTGTGTGAACATATCTAGATGCATAGTGAGCAGTTTGAACCCCCAGATGCTTCATAAATTGATCTATAAAAAAAAAAAATGAAAATTTTGTGTGAAAACAAGTACTTTTTCCTTATTACGGATCAATTTGTGAAACACCTGGGTGTTCAAAGTGCTCACTATGCATCTAGATTTAAGATCCTTGGGGGGTTTCCAAAATGGGGTCACTTATGGGGGAGCTCCAATGTTCAGGTACACAGGGAGGGGCTCTCCATACGCGACATAGTTTCCACTAACAATTGGGGCTAATTTTCCATTGAAATTGCTATCGGACAACCATGTCGAGTATGCAGAACCCGTGTGCTACAGCACAAGGGCAACTGGTAGAGTTGGGGTACAACACCAGAAAATGGCACCTCTAATGAATGCACTATTTTCTGGGGTGGCTGTGGGTTGCAATTTGCAGCGTGGGGGCCCACGTTTGGGTCTCTCCACACTGAGGATTCCAGCCCCCCAGCCAGGTGTAACAAGCTACGGACTGCCAACAACCCCCAGCTGGCTCATACCTGGCTGTCAACCAAAAATTCAGCGTTAGCCCATTTTTTTATTTCAAGATCTAATTCTAGAAAAAAAATGACGTGGGCCTCCGCCATATTTTTGGTCAGCCAGGTACAACTTGGCAGCTACGGTCCTGCCAACAAACCCCCAGCTGCTCGTTGTACCTGGCTGGCACCCAAAAATACAGCGAAGCCCATTTTTTTTTTTATTTCTAGAAACTAATTCTAGAAAAAATATAATGTGAGGCTCCGCCATATTTTTGGTCCAGCCAGGTACAACTAGGCAGCTGGGGACTGGAATCCTCAGCATGGAGAGGCCCAAGTGTTCTGGGCCCCTCATGCTGCGATTGCAGCCCACAGCCGCCCCAGAAAATGGCACATTCATTGAAGCGCCATTTTCTGGCGCTGTACCCAGACTCTACCAGTTGCCCTGGTGGCGGTGGCAAACTGGGTTAATAAAGGGGTTAATGCCAGCTTTTTTATTGGCAGCTCGCACTAAGCCCGAGATTCATAATGTAAGACCAATGTTAGACCCAGCCATTAGGAATCTCTAGTAAATAGTGAAAAATACACCACACAAAGAAAAATCTTTTTATTTGAAAAAAAAACACAAACAAAATTTGGACTCCATCTTTACTATATAAAAGATCCGACGTAGTCCACAACGAAGGTCCCACGATGCTCAATCACCTCTGACGTAGTCCACAATGAAGGTCCCCATAACGCTCGATCACTTCTGCTCATTCCGAGACCGCAGCAAGGGATCAAGTGTCCTCTTGTTGTAGTCTCTGGTGTCATAGTAATGATGCACTGTATGGCAGATCATTGCCATACAGTGCAGCATCACAGTCCAAACCCAAGTCTCAGAGACCACATGATTTCTGAGGCTTGGGTTAGGTGACCAACCGTTGCAATGAAGTGATCTGACAGCCCGGGTGCAGTGATTCACATGGTGGGTCACGGTGCTCGGGGCTGTCAGATCACTACTCTGCGCCCCGGTTCTTGTGCATGGGGATCGAGCTGCAGAAAATGGTCTGATAGCCCGGGCGCAGCGATCCACATGGTGGGACACGGCGCCCAGGCTGTCAGATTGCTACTCTGCTGGCCGATCCCCCCTGCATGGGGGATAGAGCTGCAGAAAGCGGTCTGACAGCCCTGGCGCAGTGATCCACATAGTGGGTCACTGCACCTGGGCTGTCAGATCGCTACTTTTGCCGCCCGATCCCCCTGCATGTGGATTGAGCTGCAGAAAGGGATCTGACCGGAGGAGCCTGCACCACCACGGAGGAGCCGGACCGGAGGAGCCCAGGAGGACTGGCGGTGAGCACGAGAGGCAAGCGGCGGTGAGCGTCAGACAGGGGCGAAGGGCAGGGGGAGACATAGGGAGGCAGAGCAGGAGCAGGGGATGAGATTGGGGGGCAGGAGGGAAGAGCAGGTGCAGGGGGTTGAGATCGGGGGGCAGGAGGGAGAGCAGGGGCATGTGGATGAGATTGGGGAGCTGGGGGAAAGAGCAGGGGCAGGGAAGAGAGAGCAGGGATATGAGATCGGGGGGCAGGGGGGTGAGATCGAGGGGCAGGGGGTTGGGATCAGGGGCTGGGGGAGAGCACAGGGGCAGGGGGATGAGAACAGGGGCAGCATCAGGCCGCTGAATTGTAATGTCTCACCAAGTTTCATTTTTTGAGACATTACAATCATTCCGATTTGCAAGTTTCACTTTTAGTGAAAGTGAAACTACTAATCGGAGCGGTCGTAGCCACAGGGGGGCAAAGTCACCCCCACTGGGCTTTAGTGCAAGTCCTCTTGTACCTGCAGCTCGAGTGACTGGTCAGTGATACCTCTCACTCGAGCTGCAGGACCATGATTACACCAGGACACAGCATATGCGTCATATGTCGGAAATGCACTTGTTTCCATGGTGTATATGCTGTGTTACGGGTCGGGAAGGGGTTAAAAGTTTATAACTGGTCATGTCTTAGTCTGTGGGCAAACTTACAAAATCCGAAAGGGGGTCAAAAATGATTTCCTTCACTGTATTTAACTACTGAAATATCATACTGGCAATGATATTTATGGAAGAATTTTAATATTTAAAGGAGAGCACAAGTTTTTAGAAGTTGGAGTTCCTTTTCTGAATATTGCACACTTCCCGACTGGAGCGTCTCCGGGCTCCAAACCGCCTCCTGGTGATACTAAAAGGTGAGCTCGATTTTTTTTTTATCATGCTTTAACTAATACAGTGTAACATTAAAGCAATGGAAAAGCACAGCACAATATGAGTATAGACATACTGAGAGTTTTTTGTGGTATTACACAAAGAAACCGAAAAAATATTTTAAAAAGCTTTTCATTTTGTTGTGTTTCTGTATTTTGGATAAATATAGAGCTGTTTTATTTTTCCTAAAATCCAAGTTCAGAAATAAACACACTGTAGGATATTTCTGTCGAACTAAAGGGAACATATTCCCCTTACTATAAAGCTACTTTGTAGATTGTTTCTACATTGGACAAAAATAGGATTCAGAGATATGGAGTGACGCCGAAAAGCCTTAAATTTTGTTCTTTCAGTGGGCACTTTTTGCAGTTGTCAAATGACCTTTTTACTACTTTGTACAGTAAGCCTTTACTTTGAGTCAATGCAGTGGAGGAATACATCTCTAAGATTTTTTTTTTTTATTTTTTTCAGATCGAATCAAAAAGATATCACAAAAAAATATAAAAACTAAATACAATCATATTTTACGTCTGTTGTTGCTTTTTGACCTCCACATTTGTATTCATTTTTCACTCTTTTACACTAAGTCACAATAATATTCATTGATGTTGTTTATACATATTGAAGATACACAAATAATTTAATAAATGAGGTAAAATTGTTGCAATGCTTTTTTCGCCAGTCAAACCTGAAAAAGGCACATTCTTCTGTTGTCATAGTTACCGTAACCTAATATAGAACAATCAAATAGTACACTATCTTGTACATACTGTATAAAGCACCTAAAAAAAATTTATGACTTCTATTTATATTTAGTATATAGTGTGTTCATGAGGTTATCATTTTTGTACAGATTTTTTTAAAATGTAAATTTCAATCTTAGCAAAGTGCAGATGGCAAGAATAATATGATGAATATATGACTCACTTGGAGAATGAGTGTAATTACCAGGATTTCGTTTTCCATAAAGAAGTTTTACAAAGACATTTTTCTTTTACTTTACAGTAGATGAAATCTGGAAATAAATGTGTAAATACTTTATATTCTACAAAAAAGATTGAGTGTTCAGCAGCTGCATTAGATAAAGAAGCCCCCAATTTCTACCGCTTTTATGTGGCTCTTCCATTTGCCATATAGGGGTGGATAACTTGGTAATAAGGGGTTAATGCCAGCTTTTCTATTCCCGACTTGCTTCCCCGACTTGCTTACATTCAATGTTTGGAGACTGCGGCGACGGGACACTGTGTTCTTCACCGCAACCTGCAATCAAGCAGACGTCACAGAGAATCGAGGATAGGTAAGAGGGAGTAATAAAGATGGAGTCCAGATGTGTGTGTTTTTTTTTAATCCTTTTTATTAATTTTCAAATCATGCAATACAAAGATCAAATGTTATTATAAACACTTGTAACACACTCACGAATAACAACACAGCCCCTTGAACACATCGTAAATATATAAACCAATCTGTAGAACATCCTACATCCCCTCCCCAAACCCATGCACTCCCCCAAACTAAATAGCACCCCCCTGCCTGGCTAGTGTGAACTAGTGCCAGAGTTGGAGACTTTTAGTTTCACCAAAGTGCCCTGAAGATCATTTATCAAGTCCCAAAGTGCCCTGAGATTATTTATCAAGTACCAGTCTGCCTGCACAAATGTTTCATTATCCATCGTATCTGATCCCAGGAGCATTTCTGTTCAATGAACCTTCACCACTTATTTAGAAACAACCTCAATTGGTTTGGTTTTGTCCCTTTCAGCTTTCAACTTTTCCAGGTATAACAACTATTTAATATTTTTGTGCAAAAAAGAGAAAAAGATGGCACTCACCGGTTTATAGTTGCTCTGTTTTAATTCCTTTTCAGGTTACACAAATAGTGCAGGGAGAGAGTGATGGGGCAGACAACTGCACGTTCCGCTGTGAATTCCGCTTCCACGGGTCTGTTCTCCAGAAAAGACCCGTGGAAGGGGAATTCACATAAAATGGTGTTGTCATCTGCCCCATCACTCCCTCCCCCACCTTTGATGTAACCTGAAAAGGAATTAAAACAGAGCAACTATAAACCGTGAGTGCCGTCTTTTTTTCTTATTTGCACAAGTATATCAACAAATCTTAATGACTGTGCAACACCAGTGGTCGGGTGTAGGGATGGGCGAATCTACTCTCTAGGACTCGTTACTCGCGAGTAGTAAGGGACTCGCAGGACTCGTACTCTGCGAGTTTCCCAGTGATTACGCGCACGAGTCCAATGCAAAATCGATATCAATCCTAGTTTTGTCAGAAACGCTGACAAAACTAGGATTGCCATTGTTTTGCATTAGACTCGTGCGAGTAATACTGGCTACGTGCCCGTGAAGCAGGAAACTCGCAGATAACTGCGTTTTCTTTGCGAGCCGAGTCCAGCTGTCTTCTCTTTGCAGCCCCGGGTCCTAGAGCCCGCCTGCTCACAGACATTATGTAGCAGTTTCTGAATTGTTCTCAGTCTGCTCTTTCCCCGTGACAGACATGAATGTCTGTGCACAGAGATGATGTAGAGAGCTGAGATTGTTCCAGTCTGCCCATTCCCTGTGTACAGACATGAATGTCTGTGCACAAAGATGTAGCAGAGCTGAGATTGTTCTCAGTCTGCTTATTCCCTGTGCATAGACATCTATATTTATGCACAGGGGATTAGCAGAGAGGACATCACTTTTGAACTGCTCGGACGGAAGAGGATTTTTTTAATTAAGATGGAGTCCCTAATGGCTTTTTTTTTTATTCTAAAAAAAATTTTCCTTGTGTTGTGTTTTTTTTTTAAAAAAATTTAATAGAAATTCTGGCGGTCATTCTAATATTGGCGTGATCGCCATAAATTTCGGGCTTAGGGCCCGCTGATAATACAAAGCTGGCCCTAACCTCTTTATTACCCACGTGCCACCGCTACCAGGGCCGCGGAAGAGCGGGGTTCCCGCGCCAAGGATGGCGCTTCAATGAACACGCCATCTTCGGGGGCGGCTGCGGCCCGCAATTTGCAGCGGGGGTGCCCAGAAAGCTTGGGCACCCTGCGCTGCGGATTCCAGCCCCCAGCTGCTTAGCTGTACCTGGCTAGACATAGAAATTTTTTTTTATTTCATGAATTTCAGAGTCAGAGTCCTCAGAGTCAGAGTCCAGAGTCAGAATCTCAGAATTTATGAAAAATTAAAAAAAATGCGTGGGGCCCGCGAATTTCTATTTAGCCAGGGGACACAAGCAGCTGGGGGCTGGAATCCGCAGCGCAGGGATGCCCAAGCTTTCTGGCACCCCCGCGCAAATTGCACCCGCACCGCCCCCCGAAATGGCGCGTTCTTGAAGCGCCATCCTCTGGCGCTGACCCCCTCTTCCCGCGGCCCTGGTAGCGATGGCACCGGGTAAAAAAGAGGTTAGGGCCAGCTTTGTATTATCAGCTGGCCCAACCCCCAATTTATGGCGGTCCCCCGCCAATATTGACTGACCGCCATGAATTTTTAAATTGTTTTAAAAAAACACAACACAAGGGAAAATTTT
>JARQOC010000011.1:164332694-164617175 GCA_033576535.1 Allobates femoralis
TATCAGAACAATTTGCTCTGGCAGGCATATCCCCAAAGTTAGGTTAAAGCCACCCTAGCATAAGTCATACAATGCGAGAACATCGGATACATTATGCTAATGATCCTTGGGTAAGACTGCAGTGCCAGTGTGAGCTGAGGATCATGTATCTGTGATCTGATCCTGTGACTCGATCACATATGCAAAGGAGAGGGAGAAATTAAACTCTCAATCTCTTCCACTGACAGCTTCTGTGTATATCACACTGCACTCGCATGTGTGTTATTTAGACTTCTATGGGTGTGAGTGAACCAAGATTTCGTATACAATCACAGCATGCTGGGATTTTTTTCCACTGTCTGTACAGGTGTGCAGGTGTGTCACCAGTGTAAGTGCAATATTTTTATAAGGAATTAATGTAATTTTTAACAGTTTGATAACATTCCATGCTGGAGAAACTTATTAAAAAATGACTCTTCACTGTAAGTATATGTGGTTCCTTAAGCCTATGCAGAACTGTGTAATTATGATTTTGACTACCCAATAGAGAAAATGCTTTGCACTCAAAATATACTGTGTAACTATAGGTGTATTGACAGTATAGCTTGCCTCTGTGCCTCCTTAATCATTTTACATGAAGAAATGTATCCTGTTTGTATGAATTCAGGATGATCCTTGGATGGCAGCAGCTTGATCAGTCCTCCTTATAAGTTTTCCCCCTAGATGATGCATTTTCATAAGCAGAATGAGAAAATACGAATTAAAAAGGCAATCGTTGATACTATTTCATAATTACATGTATAATTCTATAATGTTGTATTATTAAGCAGGTCATGAGACCAAGAATGTAGTAAAAATGAGGGTAGCACTTGCAGCCAAAATGACAAATTCTTCAGCGTGGCTATAAAACACCTAGGTTAGTAGCACACAGCCATAAGAATATATTGACTGGGGTCCAAACTCATCAGAAGATTGATCAATCCAGCTGACTTGCATTAATTGTGAAATAGAAAGAACGATGCGATCAATGATAGGAATGAAAGTGCAGCGGTAATGATGCCACATCTAGCTAATCCAATAATGGAGGGCCTGATGTATAGCATATTGGAATTCCACCGTTCAGAGCCCTGTCAAAATAAAGTATATCCTGCAATTATGGGAAAAAATTGAGCTGGCAGCAGTTGAGCCAGCCTAATCAACCACTGCAACAGTAGTTCTTCTGATTAAACACTAAATGAAGTGGCACTCTGGTTCTATAACATTTCTGCATGCTACAAGTAAATAATTAAATAAATAATATCATTAGCCAGATTTTGTTCTTGCATCACATGTTAACCATTTCATATGTAAAAGTTCCTGTGTTTGCCAAGAGCAAGTAAAGGAAAATTATTTAAATAACTTGTTCCAAAATAATTTCACTTCGTAATTAGTCTTCAGGTATGCATATGAATGACTTATCTATATTCATCTCCCTCACTGGGCTATCATATTTTTAAAATTATTTCTTGCAAATATTATGATTTCTTATAATTTCATCTAAATTAAGCTCATTTAATAAAGTTCTGATGACCAAACATTCACACGTTCAGTATTTGGTCAGTATTTTATATTAGTAGTTATAAGCCAAAGCCAGGCGTGGGTGAAAAGTTCAGAAGTGGTGATGTGTTTCTATTCTGCTTTTCCACTGACTGTTACACTCCACTTTCAAATAGTGAGCTAAAAAAACACCAAATACCCAACGTGTGCACATGATCTTATAATGAGAGCATAGAGTAGCGTGGGGCGGTAGTCATGGGCAAGGAATTGACTCAGAACACCCAATATAAAAACCATGGTCCTGGCTGGGTTCATGAACCTATGGAGTGTAGGCAGTACATTTCTGAAGACCACATGTTGCTGTTGTGTCGGTACCGGACCGGATGGTGCCGGGGAAGTCACGGGTGGCTTGGTCCGGACCGTGTCCCGGGCTCGGCAAATAAAGGGGAATATTTACAGGGGAAATGTCAGTTGTGACGCCACCCACTTGATGCGGCCAGTGATGGGGGCCGCCGCTGCTGCAGAACCTCCGGGGGTGATGTGATGGCAGCGGAGATGGTGTAGTTCCAGTGGGAAGAACTGTATCCCCCGGGGCAGTAAGGGTAAAGTCTATGGTGAAGTTGTAGCACACTTACTTGCAGACGCTGCAGGATTTCTCTTCCTTGCTGGTGCTGACAGGCTTGTGGCTCTGCAGATGGGAATCTGCTGCAACCTGTATGGGAGGAATGGTCTGCAGATAGAGACTGACAAGAGAGGCCAATTCAGGGTTTTCCGTGTCTTTACTCTTTGTTTCCTTCAAGCAAGTTACAGGTCATTTGCAGTTGTTACACAGCTCAAGCACAGTTCTTAATACACGGGCACATTCTCCCTCTCCGGGTTCCCTTTACTCTGCAGCCAGGCCTCTCTCTGTGACCCCTCACACAGTCTTTAGTGTCCTTTCCGGGCTGTCTACGGTCTCCGTCTGTACGGGTGGTGTGTGGTGCGCTGAACAGTATGGCGGTGACTCGGACCCCTTATGGGCCCTCCTGGTTGTCACTGAGCTGCCTGTCCATTGGGTTGGGGACCCTAACGTGGAGCTGTGGTTCCCCGTCGTGTTGTTTGGGGATCCCGGGTAAACTGCGGTCCCCTCTAGAGCCGACACTCTACTCAGCCCAGCCTCCAGCAGTCCTCAGCACGAGGCTCTACCAGGCTCTCTCCTTTCTGTTTCTCTCGGTAAATAGGAGGGCTACTCCGCCTGCAGTCAGTGGCTTTAGCTGCTGTCTGCTTACACATATAAGATTCTATAAATCATACATATCACAATACATTATGTAGAAGGACACAAAACAAAACTCACATTTCAATAAATAAACTTTACTAGGTAGTAATGATGTAACACTAAAAGCAGATTATGTGGCTGCTATGAGCTGGGACAAAACAATCATTGTTGCAGGGGTCTTGACCCAGTGACCCCGAGACCGTCTGGCATCACAGTACCAATGCCAACCTTCAGGCCGGGCAATGCAGAGAATGCTGGAATACAGCCTTACTGCCAAGTACAGTGGACTTTCCTAAAGAAATGCATCTTCTTTGGTCAATGACCCATCCTTTAGTTGCCATTTTGGCTGTAGAAGAACTTTTTTGAGTTGTTATTTTTATGTCTTCCTTGACCAAGGCCTTTGTTTTAAAATTATGTTTCCCCTTCCCACATTTTGTGTCAATTCTAAAACCCCTACTAGATAAGTGGGCATGCATGCAGTCTTTGGGGGTCAAATTCAACCACCTAAATGGATTCTGCCCTTCATGGACTTTACACCCCTTTAATAGTCTGTGTGCTGTTGATCCCTTTGGGACTTTCATTATATTTATATACTACGCTATATATATTCTTATGTCTGGGTTATTTTGAAAATTTTCGAGTTCACGCCTTGAGCTGGACAGTTTCTGTAAACAGGTGCTTTGACAATGCCCTATAGGGACTGGTGAAGAAGCTGCAGGCCTCTAGCCTTATGGTCTGAGCTATGGAAATGCAAAACAATACACACAGTCCAGTAGAACAGGGCTGGCCAAGTGCAGTTCTCAAAGGCCACAAACAGTGCAAATTTTAGGATTATTTTAACATTGCACATGGAGCTGGAATCATCATCTCTGTAGGTGATAAAATTAGTATCTGCAATGCTAAGGAAATCCTGAAGCTTGCACTATTTTCAGACCTTGAGGATTGTAATTGGCTACCCTTGCCTTAGAAGTCTCTGTGGAAGTAGCCAGGGGGCTAGAGGAATACTTGAGCCCTTTCACCACAACTGCGGATCTTATTGTACCCACTTAGGCCCTGTGCCCATGGTGCATTGTTTGATATTTTTTTGATGCAGATCTTGAGAATCTGCATCAAAATCTGCATATCTATCCTGAGGTCAGCAAAGTCTATGACATATGTTATGCCCATATTGCTTTTTTTCTGCGGTTTAGATTTTTTTTTTCTGCCCCAAAGGCCGCATCAAATCTTCAAGGAAAAGAAACACATTGGCACAGCACTTCTGAATTCATACACTCTGCTGGCTGCAGGAAAGACATGCAGATTTTGATACTTATTCTCGAAATCTGCTTCAAATGAAGCAACAAACAACATACTGTGGGACCTTACAGCAATATGGTGGGATAATGTTCACACACAGCATCCCCCATGTGCTGTGAGAGCAGGCATTCAAGCATGCGTGAGAGTGTGACAAGTAGTGCCATCACAAACATTACTGCAGTACAGGCTTGAGGGGGTCACACAGGGGTCTGCACACTTTCTGACATCACCGCTCCTCACACACTCTGTCTAACGATACTGGCGAGATGTATCTGTTACGTCGCATGCGATATCACAGCTCTCGCAAGATAGCTAGGTTATCTCAAGTGAAACAGTGGGATTCCTTGCTGTATGATACCTGCTGTGTAACCTGAGATAACCTCATGAGGATGTCTGAGGTCAATTAGCAAGCCCAGAATCATGGTGAATGTGACAGTGGCACTGAAGCTTGCAAGGTTATAGTGTAGGAAGTTAATGTCTGTGGCAAAACAGCAGGGTTCCACTGTAAAATGGTTGAACTGTGTTTGGCAGCTTTTGGGCCCCTTTTAAGTTGTTTCTTAGGCCCTTGATTTTGCCTCCTATTGATTTCAATGGAATTCGGATGTTCAGCGAACACTTTGTTGACTGGTTACACGAACATTGCCCATTTGGCAAACTGAACCGAATTCAAACTTCCAAAGGTTTGCTAATCTCTATTAAAGAACCACATTAAAACAGGTGGCATACACACCAGGGGGACACAGATACCAAATCAGGGACATATACACCAGGACAGGAATATATGTACCGTGATGAAAGACCATATATATGAGGATTGGAGACACATATATACCAAAATGGGTAAAACATTTTCGTGAGGTAAAACATTTCCCTGCCTTTTTAAAAAAAATGTTTTATTTCACAGAAAAAAATTATTTGCAACTGATCCCATTCTGTAGTGTTTGCATACTTTTTTACTTCCTCCCCAGCTCAGGAAATGTGGTATGATCAGACCATGTCACTGTACGATCAGAAAACATCATTACACAGTACATAACAGGGACACATATATAAGTCTCTCTATTCTGTAGAGCAGGGATATCCAACACCAGGCCTCGAGGGCCGCAAACAGGTATGGTTTTCAGGATTTCCTTAGCATTGTATGGATGATAATTGAATCACCTGCACTGGTGATGGTTCCAATACTAAGGAAATTCTGAAAGCATGACATGTTTGCGGCCCTCGAAGCCTGTGAAGTTGGAGATCCCTGCTGTAGAGTGTAGGCTCCTATGGTTAGTGGGGCCCTGTCTCTATTGCCTGAAAAGTGTAAGCTCTTAAGAACAGCGGGGTCCTCTCTCTCTCTATCTCTCCTGCAGAGTGTAAACTAGTACTGGCGGAGGGATTTATCTCTCTCCTCTAAGGTATACGCTCTTATGATCTGCAGGATCTCTCCCTAGCCTCTCTCCCACATGATTTTATGAGCAATTAATAATTTAGCAGCATTGCAGCTTCCCAAATTTATTTGTTACAAAATGAATTTTTGCAAAAAATTAGAGAGAGGGGGAGCACACTAAGGCGGTAAATGAGGGACACCAGCGTGTTATTAACAAAGGTAATCCACTCACCTGGTATGGTTGTGAGAGTCACAACCACCTGTAGAAGTTTTGGCCACTGCAGATCCCGGGGTGCAGATACATACAGTGTAGGAGAAAAAGAGTCGGGGTTTGTCCGCGCTAGACCACAGGGAAAACCGAGGATGCAAGCAAACCTTTATTTACACTCAAGCCTGAATTTTTGGGAGAAGATTGACAAAGTCAGCTAAGTCAAATTTCCAAATATTCGATCATCTTTATGGCTGTGAGACATTTATCTCTATACAATATTAAGCGACAGTTTGAATGACCCTCCACTACTCCATTAATTCTGAATGGGGCTTCCGGAAAAAGTCAAGTGCAGCACTCGGCAACCCCATAGGGAAGGCATGGATTGCATACTGGGCATGTGTACAGCCATGCACTTCTAATAGAGTTTAAACTTCTTTATTCTCCTGAAAGGTTTGGGTTCCAGTGTTTGGACACCAAATGGTCACCAAGTTATCACCTATCTTGTGGTTAGGTGATAATGTGTTTTCACCTGACAAGCGTTTAGGAAACATTTTCATGGATTTATCTATTCTTTTTAAATGAAGTCTTGGCAAAAGTCAAGAGTACTTGGAAAAAAAAACAACTAAAACAAGATATGTTAAACAGATACGCCCTTAGGGTACTATAATTCTTTGAGCAAATACCAAGGTCATTTTGAGAATTTCCTTCATGATATTCAAGTTGGCTAATAGCCGCTTCAAAAACTATTTGGATAGGTTAAATAAATAAATAAGAGCTATACCTTGAAAATCTACCAGCAGTATCTGGATCACGGTTTAAAGCAGCCTGTCAGAAGACATGGCTATTCTGTCTGTGTCTTATATCTACAAAGAAGTCAAAGTGACTTATCCTGATGTTAGATTGCTAGTATCTCTTCAACTTATATAATGTTCTGATGGAAGAATTAGTTTAGTTATTATTGCACATACTATTTTTGATCACTAGGAGTGAAACTACATTTTAATTGAGTCTGAAATAAAGTAAGGTGAATGGAAGAAAAGAGGAATGAATTGCAGAGCTAGTAAATGACTAAATTGTCTATCAATAGACTGCATCATTACATTAAAACAGGATACTCATTAAAAGATTCACATTCCAGTAAGTGAGGAATGAACCAGAACAAATAGCAAATACATCAGTACTGGGAAACAGTAAACATAATGTGTAATCATTCTTTCTGAATCAGATGATAGCGAGATCAACACATTCTCACTCTAATCCTTTATCTCTCCTTTTATTATTATTATTATTATTTATTTATAAAGCACCATTAGATTTCATGGCGCACTACATATGGAAAGGGTAGACAAGGAAAAGAACAATATATATCGACAACCAGCTCGTATAGATACAGGAGGGGAGAGAGGACACTGTCTGCAAGGGCTCTCAGTCTAAGAGGGACAGGTGGGGATACAGTAGGAGGGGGTAGTGACTATATTAAGCCAATGCGGTGAACCGGGTCTCATTGTAGGTTCTATGCTTGATGCAAGAGGTGGGTCTTCAGGTTTCTTTTGAAGGTTCCCAGGGTAGGAGAGTGCCTGATATGTTGGGGGACAGAGTTCCAGAGTATAGCAGATGCACGGGAGAAATCTCCTATCTCTAACCACCTCTCTTGGCCTCTCACAGCTCTCAACCTTGGAGACACACAAAGATGGTAACACCCTTGACCTGGTCTTTGTACGGCTTTGTTCAACCTCCTCCTTAGATAACTCACCTCTTCCCCTCTTTGACCATAACATCCTCTCCTTCATACTCACTAACCCTCATCCGCCACAGCACACCCCTACTTATCACACATCCAGAAACCTACATTCCATTAACTCTCATACACTCACAGACTCTCTCATTCCATCACTGTCCCCAATCTCTTCACTCACCTGTCCAGTTCTGGCAGTAAATCACTACAATGACACTCTCAGAAGCACCCTGGACCAAGAAGCGCCACTCAATTTCAGAACTTCCAAACATAGAACAAAACAGTCTTGGCTCACATCACAAACTCGATTCCTCCAGCGGTGCTCTAGGAGTGCTGAATGCCTATGGAAGAAAACTCGCTCACCAGAAGACTTTATCCATTACAAATTCGTGCTTAAAACCTACAACTCTGCCCTTCACCTTGCCAAACAAACCTACTTCACCACCCTGATCTCCTTACTTTCCAATAATCCAAAAAAACTCTTTAACACCTTTCACTCTCTCCTCAGTCCTAAAGTGCAGACCCTCATCACTGACCTCTGTGCTGATGATCTAGCCTCCTACTTTATGAAGAAACTAGACAACATCCACCAGGAAATCAGCTCCCAGCCTCCAACCGCTGCCACTCTCATTCTTCCCCAAATCTCCTCACTTTCCACATTTGGCCCAGTCACAGAAGAAGTCGCCAGGCTCCTCTATTCCTCTCGTCCCACTACATGCACCACTGACCCCATTCCCTCACACTTACTCCAGTTTCTCTCTCCGGTAGTCACCACTCACCTAACCAAAATCTTTAACCTCTCCCTCTCTTCTGGTATCTTCCCCTCCTCCATTAAACACTCTATCATTACTCCATTATTAAAGAAATCTTCTCTTGACCCATTCTGTACAAATAACTACAGACCAGTCTCCAATCTCCCCTTCATCTCTAAACTCTTGGAGCGCCTGGTCTACACCCACCTCACTCATTACCTCTCCACTCACTCTCTTCTAGATCCATTACAGTCCGGCTTCTGCCCTCTTCACTCTACAGAAACTGCCCTTATCAAAGTGACCAATGAACTTCTGATGGCAAAATGTAATGGTGAACACTCTCTGCTTATTCTTCTTGATCTCTCTGCAGCTTTTGACACTGTTGACCACCATCTCCTACTCTCTATGCTGCACTCCATCAGCATAAAGGACACCACTTTCTCTCTTGGTTCTCTTCCTATCTTTCTGACCGCTCTTTCAGTGTATCATTTGCTGGCTCTACTTCCTCCCCTCTTCCTCTCACTATTGGGGTCCCTCAGAGTTTAGTCCTTAGACCTCTTCTCTTCTCTCTCTACATGGTCCCTATTGGACAGACCATCAGTAGATTTGGCTTCCAGTACCATTTCTATGCTGATGACACACAATTATACTCTTTGGCCCCTGACCTTACCCCTGCAGCTTTAAAGACCACCAATGACTGTCTAGCTGCTGTTTCCAACATCATGTCTGCTCTCTATTTGAAACTCAACCTTTCCAACACTGTACTTATTCTGCTCCTGCCCTCCACTAACCTCCCTAAGTCTGATATCTCTCTCAGTGTGCAGAACCATGATAACACCTAGGCAGTAGTCTTGCTGTCTGGGTGTTATGTTTGACACTGATCTCTCCTTCACCTCCTATACACAATCTCTCGTCCGCTTTTGTCACTTGCACATGAAGAACATCTCTAGAGTCCGCCCCTTTCTCACCATGAAAATGACAAAAACCCTCACCGTGGCCCTAATCCATTCCCGCCTTGACTACTGCAATTCCCCCCTCTCTAAACTTTCCCCTCTCCATTCCATCCTTAATGCAGCAGCCAGGATTATCCATTTGACCAATCGTTACTCAGATGCTTCTGCTCTGTGCCAGTCATTGCATTGGCTGCCCATACACTACAGGATAAAATTCAAATTGCTTGTTCTCACCCACAAAGCTCTTCACAGTGCAGCACCCACGTACATCTCCTCCCTCATCTCGGTCTATCACCCCACCTGTTCTTTACATTCTACAAATGACCTTCGACTAACATCTGCACTAATCCGATCCTCCCACGCCCGACTCCAAGACTTCTCCCGAGCTGCACCAATTCTCTGGAAAGCTCTATCCCAAGAATTCAGGACTATCCACAACTTGCATGGCTTCAGGCGCTCCCTAAAAACAAATGTTTTTAAAGCGGGCTATCATGCTCCCTAATAGAAGTCCTTTATACTGTATATAGCCCATTTACTATCCCTCTCGACATAACTCTTCTCCAACTCCACCAAACCCAAAAGGTCCGCACAGACTGTCTGATGACCATTCATGTAACTTTATTTCCAGCACCCATTTCCTCAAGATGCCTGGACCATTACTGTAATATGTAATAAGCCCCTGTATTTTGTGTAACCCCTGTCCCGTTGTACATTGTAAGCTCCTTTGAGAAGGGTCACCTTTATTTTTTGCCATATATATTGTATTGATTTTTTTACATTGATTCTATGCTTACTGTATTGTATGTAATTACTGTACTGTATTTTTTCTCTACTTTGATTACTTACTGTTTTGTATTGTATATTTTTCTTATACGAACCACTGTATTGTAAAGCGCTGCGGAATATGTTGGCACTATATAAATAAAGATTTATTATTATTATTATTATTATGTAGTTGTGAGAGGAGGAAACAAGAGGAGAGTAGAGAAGGAGCTCTTGGGAGGATCGCAGGGAGCGTGAGGGTAGGTATCGGGGGACCATGTCAGAGAAGTATGGAGGGGACAGGTTGAGAATGGCTTTGTATGTCGTGGTTAGTGTTTTATATATATGGAAAGGAGAGAAGTCCGGCTTTCAGGATCGCGCTGTTCCAGTTCACAAGGAGTTAATCCAAGGATCAAGCAGTAATCATAACTTTCTTTATTCTATAAAACTCTACGCGTTTCGTATTAATTTGTGATTAATTATAATGTTTTAAATTGTTTCTAGTGTGAAGTTTTATATATATATATGTGTTTTTATAGGAGTGTGTTTTATATGTGAACTTTGTGATTTTATATTATATTGATAGCTATGTGTGAAATTTTTTATGTGCAATGATGTAGCATCTACCTCACTTCCTGGGGGAAGCTAGTATATAAGGAGAATGGAATGTGATGACAGTGTAACTTTGCTCCTGAGGAAGTGTACAGCGTGTACACGAAACGCGTAGAGTTTTATAGAATAAAGAAAGTTATGATTACTGCTTGGTCCTTGGATTAACTCCTTGTGAACTGGAACAGCGCGAATCTGAAGGCCGGACTTCTCTCTTTTCCATATATGCAATTCTAGTGACCGGCTGATTGCTGCAGTTCATCGGATCCTACCCATTTGTGCTTATGGTTGTTGTGTTCCACACAACTGAACCAGGTGAGTGGATCCATAACTGTGAAACAATTTTACCATTGGATAAGACCCTATTGTGCGCTTCTGTCTCTCCCTTTTTATGGTTAGTGTTTTAAATGGGGATCTCTGAGGTGTGAGGAGCCAGTGAAGGGCTTGGCAGAGGGGGAGACAGGGGAGTAGCGGGGAGACAGGTGGATTAGTCAGGCAGCAGAGCTTAGGATAGATTGGAGAGGTTCAAGGGAGTTAGCGGGGAGGCCATTAAGCAGGAGGTTGCAGTAGTCAAGGCGGGAGATGATGAGAACATGAATAAGTGTTTTAGCAGTGTCGTGGTCAAAAAAAGTGTGAATCCAGAAAATATTTTTGAGCTGGAGTCGGCAGGAGTTGGCAAGGGCCTGGATGTGAGGCTCGAATGAGTCAAGGATTACCCCGAGACATTTGGCGTGGGGGACTGGGGAGAGTCATCAGTCGTTGATGGATAGGTCGGGTAGTGGAGGAGAGCAACTTGGGGGGAAGACAATCAGCTCAGTTTTTTCCATGTTCAGTTTAAGGAAGCGAGCAGAGAAGAAGGATGAGATGGTGGACAGGCATTGTGGGATTTTGGATAGTGAGGAGGTGATGTCAGGCCCAGACAGGTAGATCTGGGTGTCTTCGGCATAGACATGGTACTGGAGGCCATGGGACTCAATGAGATGTTCTAGGCTGAGAGTGTAGATGGAGAACAGTAGTGGTCCCAAAACCAAACCTTGGGTTATACCGACGGATAGGGGATAGGGCAAAGAGGAGGTGTGGGAGTGGGTGATGCTGAAAGTCTGTTCCGTTAGGTATGAGGAGATCCATGAGAGGACTAGGTCAGTGATGACAAGAGATTCCAGGATCTGGAGTAGGAGGGAATGGTCAACAGTGTTGAAGGCGGCAGATAGATCCAGGAGGAGGAGGACGGAGTAGTGTCGCTTGCTCTTGGCGGTCAGTAGATCATTGGTGACTTTTGTTAGGGCTGTTTCGTTGGAGTGGTTGGGCTGGAAATCGGATTATAGGTGGTCAAAGAGGGAGCAGGAGGAGAGGTGGGAGGACAGTTCTGATTTGACGTGTTGTTCTAGTAGTTTAGAGGCAAAGGGGAGAAGAGATATGGGGTGATAGTTAGAATCAGAAGTTGGGTTGAGGGAGGGTTTTTGAGGATGGGTGTGATCAAGATGTGTTTGGAAGCTAAGGGTAAGATGCAAGTAGTAAGTGATAAGTTGAAGAGATGGGTTAGGGTTGGGATGAAGACTGAGGTGAGGCTGGGAATGAGGTGGCATTGGAGCGGGTAGTGGGCACTGGTGGTAATGTGTGACTTTGACAGAAGGGAGGAGAGCTGGTCTTCAGTTTTGGGGGAGAAGCAGCTGATGGAAGGAGAGGGCAGTTTAGTTGAGAGGGGAAGCTGTGGGGACAGTGGGTCAAAGCTGTCTCTGATTTTATCGATCTTCTGCTTGAAGAAGGAAGCAAAGTCCTCAGCAGAGATAAGGGGAGAGGGAGGAGGAGCGGGCGGATGGAGTAAGGGATTGAAAGTTTTAAAAAGCTGTTTGGGATCGTGGGAGAGGGAGGTTATTAGAGATGAGAAGAAGGCTTATTTTGCGGCAGTAAGTGCGGACTTGAAGTTGGTGAGGGACTGCTTGAACAATATGAAGTGCTCAATGGAATGAGATTTCTTCCATCTACTCTCGGTCACTCTGGAAGCCCGTCTCAGGTCTTTAGTGAGGACAGTGTGCCAGGGTTCCTGTTTGTGCGAGAAGTGTTATATGTGAGAGAACGGCTAAATTGAGGGCCATAGTTATTGTGTAGTTGTATAGGGTGGTGGCAGCATATGGAAGCTATGTCAGCAAGAGGGAGAAGGGATTCTGAGAATGAGTGTAGATCAGTGTGTTTTAAATTTCTGCAAGGGTGATGGAGTTTGTGGAGAGGGGGTAATGTAGTAGGGGAGGAGAAGGAGGAGAAAATCAATAGATTGCGGTCAGACAGGGGAAGGAGTGAGTGAGGTTAGTGAGGGAGCAAAGGTGGGTGATGATGAGGTCTAGTGTGTGGCCATCTTTGTGAGTGGCAGAGGAGGATCATTGGGAGAGCCCAAAGTAGGTGGTCAGTGAAAGGAGTTTAGAGGTGGCTGCGGGAGAATTGTCAATGTGGATATTGAAGTTACCCATGATAGCGGGGATGTCCACAGAAAGGAAGTGAAGTAGCGAAACAAATATCTTATGTTTGAGCTTATTCTGATTGTAAAAAAAATATTATTATTTTATAATTTTATAGTATTCCCATTTTTGGTTTGAAAATCAAATTACAAATTTCAGTTTAATTATAGGGATTTTTTTTGTTCATTCCAAAATTATAATTGATTACATCAGCCTTTGTATTGTTTCAAAACATTGTTATGTTCATGAGGGTTTATTTATATTTATTCTCTTTAAAACTAGTCTCATCATAAAAGGATTAGTATTATTGGTGTATGTTAAAGAATAAAAAAGAGATACTGTCATCACAACAGAGAGTAGCCTGTACTACTCTAGGTGTCCGGAGGTGTCAGTATGTAGCTACATGTATTCATGCAATGGTTGGAGCTTCTTTGCTTTCCTGCTAACCATGTAGATTTTTGTTATGCTGGTGTTGCAAGGGTTAAAGCTATTTTTTTGTTTTCTAAGGCCGGCTTAACATTACGATTTTGAGGCATCCGAGTTTATCCGTGTTAAATCAGATACACTTGGATGCGATTTTGCCTTCCATTTATCCCTATGGGGCTTGGATTGTGCATAAATCGAATCGCAAAAAGGACACATCCGAGCACAATCTGTGCCCCATAGCAATATATGGGAGGCAAAATCGGATCCGAGTATATCCGCTTTGACACAGATAGACTAGGAAACTCCAAAATCATGGTGTGAAGCCGGCCTAATCCTTTCAGCCTTGGCCTATCTCAGCTGGTATGATTTATATACTGCTCTCTGGTATAAGTACTCATCTCTTTGTTTGAGTAATTGCCATTAATATACCTTGGTATTGGTGTGGAGGTGTGATCTGTGGAAAGGAAAGTCACTTTGGACTCGTTTCTGAAGATCGCTGTCTGGAAGTTTCTTTACTCTTATCTGCCACCTAAAAGAGAATAGAGTCTCAAATATAAATCCATTCGGGTATAAGCGGTGATGTCACCGCAGCGGTCGGGGCTAAACGGCCATTTCTGAGGAAAAAAACTCTCTATTATGCTGCAGAAGAGGGAGACAATGATTGGCAGCGGTGGGCAGATTACACATGCAGGGGGTGTGAATCTGCCCTTTGGCTGCCGCCTCTAGCCACCTCCTTTATGGCTGCACGATGTAAGTTTTCTAAGTGTATTTACTCGGGGTACAGGGCTGCTCAAGTGCTGGGGGACCCCTTGCCTGGATGCAGCAGACATGCTGCATCCAGTGCTGTAATTAGATCACCATGCCTGGTTTGGTGACAGGTCCTCTTTAAGTCTGCCTTCATTGTCTCTCGCTCCCCACGCTTCTCTGACCTACAGCGTCGAGGTCTATTGTTTTCTTTGTCTTATGAGTATTAAAGGGAATCTGTCAGGTCAAAATTTATATGTACAGTAACTGATATCATTTTCTAATTCCTCTAGTGAAGTATTCATGTGTTTCTTTTATTTATTCTCACCCCTTATTCTGTGTAAACTGCAAAAAAGAGATTCATTCCATCTGTCAATCACAGTGAGTGATTACTTTTACTTAATGAATGTTCATGTAGTGAGGTAACTGTCTGTTCTGATCTGCAAGCACAAACCAAAGGGCTCTGTATCCTGCTGTCTGATCTCCTTGTATGGGTACTGCAACTGAAACCAGTAGTGATTCACAGAGCACAGTGGGGAGGGAAGGGATAGCTGCTTGAGAAGGAGTGAACAATAAAAGAACATTTTAACCTGGACTATTCACTAGTCGAGATAATTACTTTTACTGCAGAAGCTAGCTACAAGCTGGGTGTGAAAGTGCTTATAGCTTGAGAACTACAAAGGGTACAGTAATGATTTTTACATATTCTGAAAGGTCTGTCTAAGCACTATTCAAGGGTACTATTAGTCTCATACTGTAAAATGACCTTGACAGAGTCCCTTTAATACAGCACTGTTATATTAAATTTGTCATTAAGAAAAAAAGAAGTTACATACACTGTAGCAGCTTTTCACTAAAGAAATAAAGATATGCATGCATACAGCCTTTTAGACATATGTATCAGTTATCATGTGTTTCCCCCATAAAACCTGTAGTGATTTAGTTTTGTATCATGGAAACATATTTCACACATGTTGACCAAGTAAAATCTGAAAAGAGCCGAATAGAGTATTTGACTCTGCTTACAGTTTCCTCGTTCTTTTAATCATATTAATTTTATAATTAAATATAGATGTACTTAGGGTTATAATATTCATGTTGGTAGGAAAAATAATTTGTCTCACCACTTTTATCAACACTATGACTAAAAATGTGCAAAAGCCATGATTTTGACCCAACATAATGCAATAAATATGGGTGGCTGAATAATTCATCAGTGACCCTACTGACCTACTGTCTAGAAGTCAGCAATTAATTAAATAAAATGTAAACTGGTGGCTAAAAAGTTAATTATTATAGTCATGTGCTGATGTTAGATACTTTAAATGTATAAACTTTGCACTTACGCAGTGAGAATATATAGATTTCATATACCATGCCTGATATCAACGGAAAAAGGAGATTCTCTTGCTTTAGTAAACTTTAGAAAATCATACTTAACAATTTTCAACCCTGTGTGTATATCTATCTTCTATAATATAAAAGCCGAAGGCCACTTCCGGAAAACCCGAAGGGTACTTCCGTGATGGCCTCCGGACCTATGCTGCTGACGTCACCAGTGCGGGCTACCCGGCCAGCGCCCGGCTACAGGAAACGGAGGAGGAACGTTCCGCTTTCGGAAGTTCCGCCCGGTCCTGCACCCCCATCCGGCTCCTGCGGGCCCCCCGACATGGCTCCTGCCCCCCCCACGGCTCCTGCGAGCCCCCCCGCGGGTCGTCCTGCCCCCCCAGCCGCGGCTCCTGCGGCCCCACCGCGGCTCCTGCCCCCCTGCGGCTCCTGCGGGCCCCCCGCGAGTCATCCTGCCCCCCAGCCGCGACTCCTGCAGGCCTCATGCCGCTGCTCCTGCCCCCCCGCGGCTCCTGCGGCCTCCCCGCCGCTGCTCCTGCCCCCCCGCGGCTCCTGCGGGCCCCCCGCGGGTCGTCCTGGCGGCTCCTGCGGCCCCCCCGCGGGTCGTCCTGCGGCCCCCCCGCGGGTCCTCCTGCCCCCCCGCGGCACCTGCGGCTCCCCCTCCCCCTGCTTGCTTCTACTTAAAAAAAAAAAAAACCTCAGAGAGGATACTCACCCGTCCGCCGGCGCCCTCCATCTACGTCCTCTAGCTCCATGGCTTGAGGACCTGTTGTTGCCTGGGAAACCGATCACCTGATTGCTTTCCCAGGCAACCACAGGTCCTGCAAGCCGGCAGACAGGTGAGTATCTTCTCATCCATCCTGCACCTCCCCCTGCCACCACCATCCTGCCCCTACCCCCCCCGCTTTCTACCTGCCCACCCCGCTCCATAGCACCCCCCCGCCAACTCCATCCTGCCCCCCCACACCAGCTCCATCCTGCCCCTGACCACTCTGCCCACGTCGCTGAGCTGACCACTCTGCCCACGCCACTGCGCTGCCCACTCTGCCCACGCCGCTCCGCTGACCACTCTGCCCACGGCGCTGCGCTGACCACTCTGCCCACTCCGCTGCGCTCACCACTCTGCCCACGCCGCTGCGCTCACCACTCTGCCCACGCCGCTGCGCTCACCACTCTGCCCACGCCGCTGCACTCACCACTCTGCCCACGCCGCTGCGCTGACCACTCTGCCCACGCGCTGACCACTCTGCCCAAGCGCTCACTGCTGACAACTCACCCACCGCGCTCACTGCTGACCACTGAGCCACCCCACTCACTGCTAACCACTGAGCCACCGCGCTCGCTGCTAACCACTCACCCACCGCGCTCACTGCTAACCACTGAGCCACCCCGCTCACTGCTAACCACTGAGCCACCCCCTCACATGCTAACCACTGAGCCACCCCGCTCACTGGTAACCAATGAGCCACCCCGCTCACTGGTAACCAATGAGCCACCCCGCCCACTGCTACCCACTGAGCCACCCCGCTCACTGCTACCACTGAGCCACCCCGCTCACTGCTAACCCGACCTCATGCTCATACCCCGCTCACTGCTAACCACTGAGCCACCGGCTCACTGATAACCACTGAGCCACCCCGCTCACTGCTAACCACTGAGCCACCCCCTCACTGCTAACCACTGAGCCACCCCGCTCACTGCTAACCACTGAGCACCCCCCACTGCTCACTGCTAACCACTGGAGCACCATACCCCGCCTCACTGCTAACCACTGAGCCCGCTCACTGCTACCACTGAGCCACCCTCACTGCTAACCACTGAGCCACCGCGCTCACTGCTAACCACTGAGCCACCGCGCTCACTGCTAACCACTGAGCACCGCTCACTGCTAACCACTGGCACCGCGCTCATCTAACATGAGCCACCGCGCTCACTGCTAACCACTGAGCCACCCGCTCACGTCACTGTCACTAACCACTGAGCCACCCGCTCACTGCTAACCACTGAGCCGACCCGGCACCGCTCACTGCATGACACCGCTCACTGAAGCCACCAGCCACCGCCTCACTGCTAACCACTGAGCCACCGCGCTCACTGCTAACCACTGAGCCACCCCGCTCACTGCTAACCACTGAGCCACCCGCTCACTGCTAACCACTGAGCCACCGCGCTCACTGCTAACCACTGAGCCACCCACGCTCACTGCTAACCACTGAGCCACCCCGCTCACTGCTAACCACTGAGCCACCCCGCTCCACTGCTAACCACTGAGCCACCGCGCTCACTGCTAACCACTAGGGCCACCGCGCTCACTGCTAACCACTGAGCCACCGCGCTCACTGCTAACCACTGGGCCACCGCGCTCACTGCTAACCACTGGCCACCGCGCTCACTGCTAACCACTGAGCCACCAGGCTCACTGCTAACCACTGAGCCAACCGCGCTCACTGCTTAACCACTGAGCTACCCCGCTCACTGCTAACCACTGAGCCACCGCGCTCACTGCTAACCACTGAGCCACCCCGCTCACTGCTAACCACTGAGCCACCGCGCTCACTGCTAACCACTGAGCCCAACCGCGCTCACTGCTAACCACTGAGCCACCGCGCTCACTGCTAACCACTGAGCCACCGCGCTCACTGCTAACCACTGAGCCACCCCGCTCACTGCTAACCACTGAGCCACCGCGCTCACTGCTAACCACTGAGCAACCCGCACTCACTGCTAACCACTGAGCCACCGCGCTCACTGCTAACCACTGAGCCACCGCGCTCACTGCTAACCACTGAGCCACCGCGCTCACTGCTAAACCACTATGCACCACACCCCGCTCACTGCTAACCACTGAGCCACCGCGCTCACTGCTAACCACTGAGCCACCGCGCCTCACTGCTAACCACTGAGCCACCGCGCTCACTGCTAACCACTGAGCCACCGCGCTCACTGCTAACCACTGAGCCACCGCCTCACTGCTAACCACTGAGCCACCGCGCTCACTGCTAACCACTGAGCCACCGCGCTCACTGCTAACCACTGAGCCACCGCGCTCACTGCTAACCACTGAGCCACCCCCTCAACTGCTAACCACTCAGCCACGCCTCACTGCCAACCCTGAGCACCCGTCACTGCTAACCACTGAGCCACCGCGCTCACTGCTAACCACTGAGCCACCCCGCTCACTGCTAACCACTGAGCCACCCCGCTCACTGCTAACCACTCAGCCACCCGCCGCTCACTGCTAACCACTGAGCCACCCGCGCTCACTGCTAACCACTGAGCCACCGCGCTCACTGCTAACCACTGAGCCACCCGCTCACTGCTAACCACTCAGCCACCGGCTCACTGCTAACCACTGAGCCACCGCGCTCACTGCTAACCACGAGCCACCCCGCTCACTGCTAACCACTCAGCCACCGCTGCTCACTGCTAACCACTGAGCCACCCGTTCATTGCTAACCACTGAGCCACCGCGCTCACTGCTAACCACTGAGCCACCGCGCCCACTGCTAACCACTGAGCCACCCGCGCTCACTGCTAACCACTGAGCCACCCCGCTCACTGCTAACCACTGAGCCACCGCGCTCACTGCTAACCACTGAGCAACCCGCGCTCACTGCTAACCACTGAGCCACCGCGTTCACTGCTAACCACTGAGCCACCGCGCTCACTGCTAACCACTCAGCCACCGCGCTCACTGCTAACCCTGAGCCACCGCGCTCACTGCTAACCACTGAGCCACCGCCTCACTGCTAACCCACTCAGCCACCCCGCTCACTGTAACCACTGAGCCACCCTGCTCACTGCTAACCACTGAGCCACCGCGCTCACTGCTAACCACTGAGCCACCGCGCTCACTGCTACCACTGAGCCACCGCGCTCACTGCTAACCACTGAGCCACCCCGCTCACTGCTAACCACCCTGAGCCACCGCGCTCACTGCTAACCACTGAGCACACCGCGCTCACTGCTAACCACTGAGCCACCGCGCTCACTGCTAACCACTGAGCCACCCGCTCACTGCTAACCACTGAGCCACCCGCTCACTGCTAACCACTGAGCCACCCTGTTCACTGCTAACCACTGAGCCACCGCGCTCACTGCTAACCACTGAGCCACCCCGCTCACTGCTAACCACTGAGCCACCCGCTCACTGCTAACCACTGAGCCACCGCGCTCACTGCTAACCACTGAGCCACCGCCTCACTGCTAACCACTGAGCCACCGCGCTCACTGCTAACCACTGAGCCACCGCGCTCACTGCTAACCACTGAGCCACCGCGCTCACTGCTAACCACTGAGCCACCCCGCTCACTGCTAACCACTGAGCCACCGCCTCACTGCTAACCACTGAGCCACCGCGCTCACTGCTAACCACTGAGCCACCCGCTCACTGCTAACCACTGAGCCACCCGCTCACCCTGCTAACACACTCAGCCACCGCGCCTCACTGCTAACCACTGAGCCACCGCGCTCACTGCTAACCACTGAGCCACCGCGCTCACTGCTAACCACTGAGCCACCCGCTCACTGCTAACCACTAGCCACCGACGCTCACTGCTAACCACTGAGCCAGCCACCCGCTCACTGCTAACCACTGAGCCACCGCGCTCACTGCTAACCATCAGCCACCCCGCTCACTGCTAACCACTGAGCCACCCGCTCACTGCTAACCACTGAGCCACCCTGCTCCTGCTACCTACTCATGAACCATCACCACGCTCACTGCTAACCACTGAGCCACCGCGCTCACTGCTAACCACTGAGCCACCGTGCTCACTGCTAACCACTGAGCCACCCGCTCACTGCTAACCACTGAGCCACCCCGCTCACTGCTAACCACTGAGCCACCCCGCTCACTGCTAACCACTGAGCCACCCCGCTCACTGCTAACCACTGAGCCACCCCGCTCACTGCTAACCACTGAGCCACCCCGCTCACTGCTAACCACTGAGCCACCCTGCCGCTCACTGCTAACCACTGACCACCGCGCTCACTGCTAACCACTGAGCCACCGCTCACTGCTAACCACTGAGCCACCCCGCTCACTGCTAACCACTCAGCCACCCCGCTCACTGCTAACCACTAGCCACCCCGCTCACTGCTAACCACTAGCCACCCCGCTCACTGCTAACCACTCAGCCACCCGCTCACTGCTAACCACTGAGCCACCCCGTCATGCTAACCCACCCCTGCAGACCTACACCGCGCTCACTGCTAACCACTGAGCCACCGCGCCCACTGCTAACCACTGAGCCACCGCGCTCACTGCTAACCACTGAGCCACCCCGCTCACTGCTAACCACTGAGCCACCGCGCTCACTGCTAACCACTGAGCAACCGCGCTCACTGCTAACCACTGAGCCACCGCGTTCACTGCTAACCACTGAGCCACCGCGCTCACTGCTAACCACTCAGCCACCGCCTCACTGCTAACCCCTGAGCCACCGCGCTCACTGCTAACCACTGAGCCA
This sequence comes from Allobates femoralis, assembly GCA_033576535.1. Taxonomy (NCBI): domain Eukaryota; kingdom Metazoa; phylum Chordata; class Amphibia; order Anura; family Aromobatidae; genus Allobates; species Allobates femoralis. The sequence goes on from JARQOC010000011.1 coordinate 164,353,599, forward strand.
CCGCACTCACTGCTAACCCTCAGCCACCCCGCTCACTGGTAACCACTCAGCCACCCTGCTCACTGCTAACCACTGAGCCACCGCGCTCACTGCTAACCACTGAGCCACCGCGCTCACTGCTATCCACTGAGCCACCGCGCTCACTGCTAACCACTGAGCCACCCCGCTCACTGCTAACCCTGAGCCACCGCGCTCACTGCTAACCACTGAGCCACCGCGCTCACTGCTAACCACTGAGCCACCGCGCTCACTGCTAACCACTGAGCCACCCCGCTCACTGCTAACCACTGAGCCACCCGCTCACTGCTAACCACTGAGCCACCCTGTTCACTGCTAACCACTGAGCCACCGCGCTCACTGCTAACCACTGAGCCACCCCGCTCACTGCTAACCACTTAGCCACCGCGCTCACTGCTAACCACTGAGCCACCCCCGCTCACTGCTAACCACTGAGCCACCCCGCTCACTGCTAACCACTGAGCCACCCTGCTCACTGCTAACCACTCAGCCACCGCGCTCACTGCTAACCACTCAGCCACCCGCTCACTGCTAACCACTCATCCACCGTGCTCACTGCTAACCACTCAGCCACCCCGCTCACTGCTAACTACTGAGCCACCCCGCTCACTGCTAACCACTGAGCCACCCCGCTCACTGCTAACCACTGAGCCACCCCGCTCACTGCTAACCACTGAGCCACCCCACTCACTGCTAACCACTGAGCCACCGCGCTCATGCTAACCACTGAGCCAGCGCGCCCACTGCTAACCAGTGAGCCACCCGCGCTCACTGCTAACCACTGAGCCACCGCACTCACTGCTAACCACTGAGCCAGCGCGCTGACTGCTAACCACTCAGCCACCCCGCTCACTGCTAACCACTGAGCCACCGCGCTCACTGCTAACCACTGAGCCACCGCGCTCACTGCTAACCACTGAGCCACCGCGCTCACTGCTAACCACTGAGCCACCCCGCTCACTGCTAACCCTGAGCCACCGCGCTCACTGCTAACCACTGAGCCACCGCGCACACTGCTAACCACTGAGCCACCGCGCTCACTGCTAACCACTGAGCCAACCGCGCTCACTGCTAACCACTGAGCCACCCCGCTCACTGCTAACCACTGAGCCACCCCGCTCACTGCTAACCACTGAGCCACCCTGTTCACTGCTAACCACTGAGCCACCGCGCTCACTGCTAACCACTGAGCCACCCCGCTCACTGCTAACCACTTAGCCACCCGCTCCACTGCTAACCACTGAGCCACCCTGCTCACTGCTAACCACTCAGCCACCGCGCTCACTGCTAACCACTGAGCCACCCCGCTCACTGCTAACCACTTAGCCACCCCGCTCACTGCTAACCACTGAGCCACCCTGCTCACTGCTAACCACTCAGCCACCGCGCTCACTGCTAACCACTCAGCCACCCCGCTCACTGCTAACCACTCATCCACCGTGCTCACTGTTAACCACTGAGCCACCCCGCTCACTGCTAACCACTGAGCCACCCCGCTCACTGCTAACCACTGAGCCACCGCGCTCACTGCTAACCACTGAGCCACCCCGCTCACTGCTAACCACTCAGCCACCCCTCTCACTGCTAACCACTGAGCCAGCGCGCTCACTGCTAACCACTGAGCCACCCCGCTCACTGATAACCACTGAGCCAGCGCGCTCACTGATAACCACTGAGCCACCCCGCTCACTGCTAACCACTGAGCCACCCCGCTCACTGCTAACCACTGAGCCACCCCGCTCACTGCTAACCACTGAGCCAGCGCGCTCACTGCTAACCACTGAGCCACCGCGCTCACTGCTAACCACTCATCCACCGTGCTCACTGCTAACCACTCAGCCACCCCGCTCACTGCTAACCACTGAGCCACCCCGCTCACTGCTAACCACTGAGCCACCCCGCTCACTGCTAACCACTGAGCCACCCCACTCACTGCTAACCACTGAGCCACCGCGCTCACTGCTAACCACTGAGCCAGCGCGCCCACTGCTAACCACTGAGCCACCGCGCTCACTGCTAACCACTGAGCCAGCGCGCTGACTGCTAACCACTCAGCCACCCCGCTCACTGCTAACCACTGAGCCACCGCGCTCACTGCTAACCACTGAGCCACCCCGCTCACTGCTAACCACTCAGCCACCCCTCTCACTGCTAACCACTGAGCCAGCGCGCTCACTGCTAACCACTGAGCCACCCCGCTCACTGATAACCACTGAGCCAGCGCGCTCACTGATAACCACTGAGCCACCCCGCTCACTGCTAACCACTGAGCCACCCCGCTCACTGCTAACCACTGAGCCACCCCGCTCACTGCTAACCACTGAGCCAGCGCGCTCACTGCTAACCACTGAGCCAGCGCGCTCACTGCTAACCACTGAGCCAGCGCGCTCACTGCTAACCACTGAGCCAGCGCGTTCACTGCTAACCACTGAGACACCTGAATACACACAATTAATTTCACCGCACTCCCCTAACTATTAGTAAATAAACTATATATTGATTCTAGACTACCCGATTCTTTAGAATCGGGCCGCCATCTAGTACAGTATAATTTTAATTCTTGGTCACAGTACATCTTGTGGCATAATCCTATGATCATAACTTCTGACTGGAAGGAAGGTAGAAATCATGTCACAATCTCCTAATACAAGTCTATAGAAGCCAGAACAAAGCTGTCACAGACTTGAATTGAGTTATGTAAAACAAGGGTAAAGGAGTGCAATGCGTGACACCTGGTGGTCTAAGGGGTTAATGGATTGCACGCCAATTGGCCACTCACCCGGGGGGTTGTGCAGTCGTGCACAACACTGGTGTATGCCTGGAAGTAGAGGAGCCCCCGCTCAGAAGCTGCATGAGATGCCTGTCCTGTAGTCCTGCCTCAGTCCATGTGAATCCAGGAGGTCACATGATCCAAGTCAGATGTGTCATCACCACAGGTCCTTCAGTTGTTATTGTTGTTAAGGTGCTTCACAGGTCCTCAAGGAGGAGGAATTAAGAAATGCCCTGGCCCAAAGCAGCTCCACCAGGGATCCCACAAAGTGATTATAACATACAACAAAGGGAAAATGGATCCTGTAGTTTATGAGCGCTAAGGCACAAAGCAAAGGGAACGTATTAGCAGATTTTCAAACCTTTTATTATTAGCTCTTTGTATGGGCCACTACAAGGAGCTAATAATAAAAGGTTTGAAAATCTGCTAATACATTCCCTTTGCTTTGTGCCTTAGCGCTTATAAACTACAGGATCCATTTTCCCCTTTGTTTTTAAATTGAGTTATAACCCCCGGTGCGCTTCATGAATCACTGGAGCAGTCAGCAGTCCACAAATTGGCAATCACTTACAGTAGGACACAAAATGTGAACTGGAACTAAAATGGAACCATGCAGTAGGTGCATGTTCACACTTGCCTCAAAACTGACTCAAAAAGTGGCTGACAGTAGTGACACTTAAGACAGATGAAGATGCCGAAGGATGAGTATAAGACCAGGGGCAGGTGACTTAGATTTAAAATAAAATGCTGGATTGGTCCTTTCGAGGTGGAGAAAAGTGGTTTCTTTAAATTATGATATACTTGATATATATTTTTTAAGAGTATTATTTTGACATTTGATACTTTTTCGACTTAGGGATCTTGATTTTATATCTCAGTATTGCAATAAAAGGTGACATTTTTGTTTCCTTATCCCTAGAACGCATACCCATAGAAATCTACACATTCACGCACCTGGGGCCTTTTAGGCCTGTTTACAATTATCATGGAATAACTAAAAAAAAATACTTTTCAAAGTTTATTGCAAAGTAAGGATTAGTGATGAGCGAGTATGCTCTGCGCTACTCGTTACTCGCACGAGTATCTCAGTACTCGGGATGCTCGGCGAGCACCGAGTACCGCAGAGATGCTCGGACTGCTCGGTAATAATAAGCGATCTGACACACATACACAGCTCCCTTCAGTGCACACAGTGAGCTGGCACCACACAGGGAGCAGATTCATTGTTAGGATCCCTCTGGGGGCCACAGCAAGGTGTTATATGTTGCGGCGATTTATAAAAGCCCACCCTCCCGCCTTTTCCCAGCAATACTCGTTTTATACCCGGAAGTTTATGGGCGGAGCCTGTGATTCATTGACTTACATTGGGCTCGGTGCTCTGGCCGAGTACACGAGTATCTTGAGATGCTCGGCCAGAGCACCGAGCACCCGAGCATTTTAGTGCTCGCTCATCACTAGTAAGGATGCATTCCCACTAGCGCTGGGGTCCGCCAGAACGGGATTCCATAATGGATCTGACCTCCTGGTGACCCCAGCTAAGGCTGGTGTACGCATACCTGGGGCCTCGCAGGCCTGCCAGGTTACCTGTTTTCTATTTTCTGTAAATTTACTTTAGTTAGATTTTTGAAACTCTAGGTATTCCTCAGGTATATAGTTGTTAGTAATTTCCAGTTGTTCATATATTTTTATGTTATAGGCATTTCGGTATAACAACCTTTTTTTGGGACTACCCCATATTCACGCACCTGGGGCCTTTTAGGCCTGTGTGCAAATAACACGGAATAACTCAAATAAAAATACTTTTCAAAATTTATTTTACAATTGCAAAGCAAGGATGCATTCCCAGTAGCGCTGGGGTCTGCCAGGAGGGGATCCGTAATGGATCTAACCTCCTGGTGACCCCAGCTAAGGCTGGCGGTATCCTGCCATTCCGGCAGCCTTAGCTGGAGTTACCAGGAGGTCAGATCCATTATGTATCCCCTTCTGGCGAATTATGTGCATAAAACAACAAAAAAGTAAGTACGGTAAACGGGCACACCAAATATGGGCATTCTATATACAAATTTTTTATGAAAACATTTTTTGGTTGTAGCAAACTTGGTGCAGGAATATTTATTTATAACTTTACACATTCCCCCGACAATTCTCGCATATTATTTTTTCGGCTGAATGTTCCTTGCATACATTTTGTCCGCAAGTAGAAGAGAAACGCTCCAATTTTCTTTCCTTCTTTGCTGGACAAATATAGCAGCGCTTTCTTTTTTTTTCTCTTTGCTCTGGATGTTCCAGAAAGCGTATTCCACATCGGATCATTGCCTTTGTAGTTTGCCTTGATAAGCATATCATGCTGCTTCTCTCCATCATAGTAGGCATCAAAAGTTCATAACAAAGTTCTGTCAAAAATAGACGTCTCTTGTCTTTCCTGTTGGCATGGAATTCTGGATTAGTTTGACAATAAACAATGTAGCTATTAAGGGCTGACACATCAAGGATATTGGAAAAAAGGGCAACAGGCCAACGTTTAGTCTGCCTTTTGCACGAATACTCTCCAATCATTTCGGCCATCTTGTCGACACCTCCTTTTGTCTTATTATAATGCAGTATGATTTCAGGTTTTTTTTTCCTGTCATTGGTGTCAATACTTCCATCGTGATGCATTGTACTCAGTAATATCATGGAGTTTTCTTTTTTCGCTTTAGAAGACACCATTGCTGCTTGATTGCAGAAACCGAATACACTCTCGTAGATTTTTCCCTGTGCATTGTGCTTCATGATTGGAGGAATTTCGCGGTGGTTTGGCCTCATAGTATCAACAAGTGTAAGTTGTTTTTGAAGCACAAAGTTGGCCATTTCAAAATTGGTAAAGTAATTATCCATTGTAATATTTTTTCCTGAATTGAAAATTGGTAGAGCAAGTGTTTTTACTATGTCGGAACATAGGTCTTTCTGGACTGGAGCATCAGCTTCTTTGCCACAGTAAATCAGACCATTCATCCCATAATAGTTTGCTGAATCGCACATCAGAAAATTTTTATGCCGTACTTAGCTGGCTTACTGGGCATATACTGAATGAATTTGCAACGTCCACTAAAGGCAAGAAGTTGCTCGTCCACTGTCACATTATCACTGGAATGGTAAAGCTTTGTACAGTTCTTGATAAAAAGATTCCAGCTATAGCTAATAGGGGCTAATTTATCGGTTGCCAACCTCACAGGGCGAGTTCTCTTTTCATCAAAACGAAGGCATCTCCGAATACCCTCAAATCTATTGATGGACATAGTAGCTTTGTAGTGTGGATCTGCAAATGGGTTCTGAAATAACTATCTGATTGGAAATATCATTTGATTTTGTCGACCCTGCCAGAAGAGTAAGGCCATTATAAGCATATATTTCTTCTTTAGTTTTATTTTTCCATGTTTTTTTTCTTCCTGATGCGATACGTTTTCCTTCTACGTTAGTAAACAAAACTACCTCATCTGCAATATCATCTGAAACAAATTTACAGAAAACATCTGTTTTGGACATGAATTGGGGAATTCCGACAGCTCCTTGAGCTACTCTAATAATGTTATGTGATGGGGTGCGTGCAGGAGCCGCAGCAGTACTGTTCCAAAAAAGATTCGATTTAGATGTGCTATTTGAATATTCTGCTGGATCCACTACTTCTTCATCATATGAAGAATCGCTGGACGATGAAGTTGATACATTAGCTGGTGGCATGTTCTCTTCATTACCTCGATTTCATGGTCAGTCAATCCCCTGGAAGTAGACTGTGCCATTGTAATTTTAGGTGTCAGTAAAGTAAAAAGAAAAAAAAAAAGATTACAATCAGGCTAGTGCACTGTAAACAGTATGTGATAAGACTCTTTGTTAGGGTCCCAGCACACCAAGCGATATAAAGCAGGTAAAGTGCAGTCCCCCTCCTCTTACCTCCAACAGATCACTTTCTTGTAGTGCAGTAGAAGCCTCTGGTTTTGGAGCTCAGAAAGTTTCTATTTCCAGACAAAAGAAAGCTGACTTCTTCCTCCAAAGTCTCTCCAGCAATTAGGACAAAAAGACCTGCGATGAGGTCAGAGACACATGACTTTGTGAGGGAGCCTCCCTTCCAAGATCACATGACCATGTTGTCATGCAAAATACACACTCTTCCCAGCAATAGCAGAGTCATAAAAGTTCTTCCCCAGCAACAATACAGACAAAAAGACTGAGTATCACATGTAAACCTAGTACAGGCCTAAAAGGCCCCAGGTGCGTGAATATGGGGTAGTCCCAAAAAAAGGTTGTTATACCGAAATGTCTGTAACATAAAAATATATGAATAACTGGAAATTACTAACAACTATATACCTGAGGATTACCTAGATTTTCAAAATTCAAACTAAAGTACTTTTAGAGAAAATAGAAAACAAGTAACCTGGCAGGCCTGCGAGGCCCCAGGTATGCGTTCTAGGGTTATTAGTGCTAAAATAACAGTTAAGGGAGTCTTCAGTAATCCTGAACCCAACCCAAGTGCTATGGTACCCATTGGCTATTTGCAATTGCATCACAGAGAATAAAGGGGGTGATATAAGAGCATGCATCAACAATAGCGGCATTTTAATGCTGCTGTCAGAAATTTCAAATCAATTTTAAATTATTCAATTAAAGCAATTGGAGTGAGCCCCAGTTGCTTCTGTGAGCCCCAGTTGCTTCTGTTACAAGCAAGTTTTTGCAATATAGCTAAGCTAGCATCTGCTGCGTATGAGTTGGCTTAATACAATCCTTATCGACGTATGACAAAAAAGCACATAAGTGGTCGTTAAGGGGATAAAACTGTTCATCATTGCTTTGAATTTAGCAAAAAAAGATAAAGCATGTATTATTTATTTCCTGTTCTTTATTATGGAATTTATAATTTTGAGATTTAATGATATACTATGATATATCCGTGTATGCTAAACACCAGATAATGTGCTATTTAATTGTTATTAATATTACTATTACAACCTTGCTATTTTTCCATGTATATATTAATATTAGCACAACCATATCATGTCGAGCACACCTGAGGACTCAGTAAATTAAAAAAATAATACTCTGCAAATCTTATTAAAATGGGACCTGGAGGATTGATCTGTAGTATTTTATATTCAAATGTATGTTAAATATGGAAACCATATGCCTTAAATAATTTTTTGTTCTAGAATTGATGAATTACCTTAATTTACATTAGAATTCTAAAGTAAATCAGCAGTAGAAAGCTCAGCCTAATGGAAGTAATCTAATTTGGATGACAATGCGTTCTCATAGCAAAGGATAATGACAGGATATAGGATGTTCACATGAGTCCAAACTGGAATGCAAATCTATACAAAGCAGCCAAGAAACCATGAGGGAAGTGCCCTATTGTAAAAATGCCAAGCATTACACTAATCGGAATGATACCTGGAATCTAGTACTTTACTACCTTGCCAGCCTTTAAAAAAAGTCTTAGTGTTGTATCATATTTGCTCATAGTTAGTGATCTCACCTTTTGCACTAATCTATTTAATAAGGTGGAAGAATATTTTTCATTTTCTTCCCAGCTTAACTTTGGAATTTAAAGTACCACCAAAGTGTTTTTTTTATTATTATTTCCTTGCTAAAGTGGTGTTTTTATTGTAAATCCCGTGCCCTCTGCCTTCTACTCACACTTTGATGTCTTCATCTATTTTCAGCATCACTCCCATTGGTCTCCAGCAGTTTGTGAACTGTCGACTGCTCCAGTGTTTCATGGGGTGCGCTGGAGGTCATTTTCAATGAAGGTCTATGAGATGTTGGCCTGGATCTTGTTATGGTCTAATAGACTTGTATTGAGAGCTTGGGATGTAACTTCAGCCAGTCAGAAATTACAGAAACAAAATGGCGCTATGGGACTGGAACAAAGCTGAAAAAAAGATGAAAACTCCAAGAGGTAAGTATAAGGCCTGGAGCATGAAGCTTAGATTTAACGCACCTCTTGAGTCCTGAAAAACAAAGCACTGGAGTGGTGTCACCAAAGCCTGTTTTCACCTTCCTAACAAGGCTATTTTTTTTAAATTCTTACCAGGGTCAGTTTATGAATTAATAGCTCTGAACGCTTCAACAGATCCCATGGATTCAGATATTGCTTTTTTTAAGCTACATAGTACTTCATATTAGTAGAATATTAGTAGAACACAAAATAGTTAATAAATACATTTTACCACATGTCTACCTCAGGTTTGACAAAGGACAAACAAGGCCGAAACGCATCGCCTGTAGACGCCTGTCCTCTTCTGCCATACCAACCGACATGTTGTTTATGTATTATGCTGTGGATTTGGGAAGATGCTGAGCCTTTATTAAAGATATTTTTTGCAATTACTGAATGGAAGCTGGGCCACTTTCTTCATTATTACTATTGTGGCTTTCCAGGATGCTGGCCCGCTACATGACGTGCCTGACGGGGTGAGCTGCATAAACTCTTTTCCTACTTTATTGTACTCAGGTCGCCCATCCGCTCTTCCTCAGTAGCTTGTTGAGTGCCTTCCGACCAGGAGTGCATTTTTCAGCGCTATATTTTATTCCTTTAGTTCTACTCTCCATCAAGTTTACTTGGCATTTATTAACAGATTGCCAGACCTTTTTACTATGCAGTAATGTGGCTTTCATGAAGGAACCTCACTGAATGAGCATTGTATGTTCGGAATCAAAGTTTTATGTACAAACTGCCTCATTGCATGACTTCCTGCTGCTGTTGACTGCATGGCACCATTTTTAGCTTGTTACCTTAGTTGACACCTGTCCACCTGGGGTTTCCCTGATGATAAAATACATTGTTGACGGGACATACATGTGCACATACACACACACATATATATCTAATATATAAAGCTAAATTTGTGTGTATATGTGTGTGTGTGTGTGTGTGTGTATGTGTGTGTGTATATCCGGGATTGGCATCTACATCGTCGCAACTACAGCAACAAAATTTTGCACAGTCACACGTCTGGACCCTGGGAGCGTCATAGGCTATGTTGTGAGGCGAAATTTTAACCCTGCGCGTTCCAGTTCACCAAACAATTTTGGCCCTATCTACATAATGGGGAAAAAGGGAAAGGAAACGTGTGGGAGGAAAATCGACAGCTGTCAGCTATAGAGACAAAATTTTGCACAGTAACACGTCTGGACCCTGGGAGCGTCATAGGCTATGTTGTGAGGCGAAATTTTAGCCCCGCGCATTCCAATTCACCAAACAATTTTGCCCCTATCTACATAATGGGGAAAAAGTGGCAGTTATCAGTTGACAGTTGTGAATGAGAGGGGCTTAATGATAGCACCAAAGGCTAACAGCACATACCAGCATATAGTCACTAAGGTGGGGCCCCAACATGAGATATTCACCACACACGGGGACATGTATACACACCACACGCACACAAAGAGTAACAGCAAGTGTATAGTTGCTAAAGTGCAGCCCCAACATTGGATACTTACCACGCACCCGAACAAACACACACACACACACACCACAAAGAGACACACACAACACAGAGACACCTCCCCCCCAAGGGGACACACACACTCTATAGCGACACATGCACTCACCCCACAGGGACACACACACCACAAAGAGACACACATAACACAGACACACACCACACAGACCCTCCCCCACAGGGACATACACACATAGCCACCCTATAGGGACACATGCACTCACCCCACAGGGACACACACACCACAACACAAGGACACACACACCACAAAGAGACACACACCCCACACAGACACCCCCCCACAGGGACACACACACACATACACATCCTTTAGGGACACATGCACTCACCCCACAGGGACACACACACCACAAAGAGACACACACAACACAGATACACACACACACACCACAGACCCCCACACAGGGACACACACACATACACACCCTATAGGGACACATGCACTCACCCCACAGGGACACACACACCACAAAGAGACACACACAACAGAGACACACACCACACAGCCCCCCCCCCCACAGGGACACACACATACACACCCTATAGGGACACATGCACTCACCCCACAGGGACACACACACACACACCACAAAGAGACACACAACAACAGAGACACACACCACACAGACCCTCCCCCCCACAGGGACACACACACACCCTATAGGGGCACATGCACTCACCCCACAGGGACACACACACACCACAAAGAGACACACACAACAGAGACACACACCACACAGACCCCCCCACACAGGGACACACACATACACACCCCAGTGACACACACCACACAAACAGACACAGATGTGCACAAATCACCTCACACAACTTGCCTCATACGTGTGCTATCTTTATTTTCCAAACATAAACATCTGATTAAAAACAGCCAATGTGCAACACATGTGCCATATAGTGAATTAAGGCAGATGTCAGTCACATGAGCTGTCTATTAAGTGTATGTGTGAGGTAACATATACTGCCCGGCCAGGGGGAGGGTTTACTGTTGGCTGGAGATTTATTAGGCTGCCTATAGCAATCAATCACAGCTCAGCTTCTATTTTCCTACAGGTCATTAATATGACATATTCAAATTCTATTTTGTTATAGCTAACAGCAGTTATTTATTAACCCGGGCGTAGCCGGGTACTACAGCTAGTTTAAATATATATTTACTTTTAAATATATACAGTGCCTTGTAAAAGTATTTGGCCCCCTTGAACTTTTCAACCTTTTGCCACATTTCAGGCTTCAAACATAAAAATATAAATTTTAAACTTTTTTAACAAATAAAAAACTGAAAAGTGGGACATGCAATATTATTCGGCCCCCTTGAGTTAATACTTTGTAGCGCCACCCTTTGCTGCAATTACAGCTGCAATTCGCTTGGGGTATGTCTTTATCAGTTTTGCACATCGAGAGACTGATATTCTTGCCCAATCTTCCTTGCAAAACAGCTGGAGCTCAGTGACGTTGGATGGAGAGCGTTTGTGAACAGCAGTTTTCAGCTCTTTCCACAGATTCTTGATTGGATTCAGGTCTGGACTTTGACTTGGCCATTCTAACACCTGGATACGTTTATTTTTGAACCATTCCATTGTAGATTTTCCTTTATGCTTGTGATCATTGTCTTGTTGGAAGATAAATCTCCATCCCAGTCTCAGGCCTTTTGCAGACTCCAACAGGTTTTCTTCCAGAATGGTCCTGTGTTTGGCTCCGTCCATATTCCCATCAATTTTAACCATCTTACCTGTCCCTGCTGAAGAAAAGCAGGCCCAAACCATGATGCTGCCACCACCATGTTTGACAGTGGGGATGATGTTTTGAGGGTGATGAGCTGTGTTGCTTTTACGCCAAACATATCGCTTAGCATTGTGGCCAAAATGTTCGATTTTGGTTTCATCTGAGCAGTGCACCTTATTCCACGTGTTGTGTGTCTCCCAGGTGGCTTGTGGCAAACGTCAAATGAGACTTTTTATGGATATCTTTGAGAAATGACTTTCTACTTGCCACTCTTCCATAAAGGCCAGATTTGTGCAGTATACGACTGATTGTTGTCCTATGGACAGACTCTCCCACCTCAGCTGTAGATCTCTGCAGTTCATCCAGAGTGATCATGGGCCATTTGGCTGCATCTCTGATCAGTCTTCTCCTTGTTTGAGATGAAAGTTTAGAGGGATGGCCGGGTCTTGGTAGATTTGCAGTAGTCTGATACTCCTTCCATTTCAATATGATTGCTTGCACAGTGCTCCTTGAGATGTTTAAATCTTGGGAAATCTTTTTGTATCCAAATCCAGCTTTAAACTTTGCCACAACATAATCTCGGACCTGCCAAGTTTGTTCATTGGTCTTCATGATGCTCTCTGCACTTGAAACAGAACCCTGAGACTATCACAGAGCAGGTGCATTTATACAGAGACTTGATTACACACAGGTAGATTTTATTTATCATTACTAGTCATTTAGGACAACATTGATCATGTAGGCAAAATAAACAGAGTGTGTGATTTACTCTGTGTTTATCTTTGTGGTCAGCGCGGCATTTGATTCCAGCTCTTTTTTCATTCTTATCAGGACAACATTGAATCATTCAGAGATCCTCACTGAACTTCTGGAGTGAGTTTGCTGCACTGAAAGTAAAGGGGCCGAATAATATTGCACGCCCCACTTTTCATTTTTTTATTTGTTTAAAAAGTTTAAATTATCTAACAAATTTCGTTCCACTTCACGATTGTGTCCCTAAAAAAGGGACTGCATCTTTATTAACCCCTCGCCCATGGTCCAGGGGTTAATAAAGATGCAGTCCCTTTTATTTATATTGTTTTATGGATTTACAGAAAAAAATTTGACGTGGGCTTCGCCGTATTTCTGGAACCAGCCGAATCTAGCAGGCAGCGACAGGCTGCCCCCAACCCCCAGGTGCCTATTTGTACCTGGCCGGACACAAGAATATAGGGGAGTCCTTTTTTATTTATTATTTCATGAATTTCATGAAATAATAAAAAAAAAAATCCGTGGGGCTCCACACAATTTCTATGTCCAGCCTGGTACAGCTAGGCAGCTGGGGGCTGGAATCCGCAGCGCAGGGAGGCCCAAGCTTTCTGGGCACCCCTCGCTGCAAATTGCAGCCCGCAGCCGCCCCAGAAGATGGCGCATTCATTGAAGCACCATCCTCTGGCGCTGAACCCCGCTCTTCCAGTGGCCCTGGTGGCGGGTGGCTCACTGGGTAATAATGAGGTTAAGGCCAGCTTTGTATTATCAGCTGGCCCTAAGCCCGAAATTTATGGCGGTCACGCCAATATTAGACATGACCGCCATGAATTTCTATTAAATTGTTTAAAAAAAAACACAACACAGAGAAATTTTTTTTTATTAGAAATAAAAAAAAAAAGCCATTAGGGACTCCATCTTTAATTAAAAAAATCCTCTTCCGTCCGACGTAGTTCAAAACACAATCTCAGCTCTGCTACTTCCCAGTCTCTGCTTAGACAGACAGGGATGTAGCAGAGCTGAGAACTGACTACACAGTCAGGCTTCAGCTCAGGTCATTATGATCTGAGCTGAACTCTGCTGTCAGCCAGACTCGCTCTGCTGCTGGCGATTCCTGAGCAGTGACGGAAGTTAATTTATTCACTGCTTCTGTCAGTGTTCGGGAATCTCCGGAAAAGCCGCTGGCTTTAAAAGAATAACATGGGGATTTGCAGGTTTTTCCTCTGCTGCCAGACCCCTTATAGGGTCCGGCAGCAGAGGAATTGCTGCAATACTCGTTCCCCATTCATTAACATTGGAATCGCTAGACTCGCAACGAGTAGCGAGTCCTGGACTCAGACTCGTCGGAGTCTAGCGATTCCGAGTAGTTTAGGATTCACCCATCACTACTGTAAACTTCTCAATAGGGAATCATACTGGATACTAAAAATGAACACTAGAAATCCAGTAGGTCTAAACAAGAGACAGGATCTGTTACTACAATATATGTAAGCCATTCCACGGTGTTGCACTAATTGTTGATGGCTTTTTGCAGATCAGTTTATTTCACTGTGTTTTTTGTGTCGGTGTGAGGCTAGGGTCACATTTGGGAGATTGTATCTGTTCACAGGATGCATTTTTTGCTTGCATTTTGATGCATTTTGTGCCATGTTTTTGTGCCTTAAAAAATGCATGCATTAGCGCATGGTGCACATATGCACCATGCGTTAATGGATGCATTAACGCATAGGCTATCTTTTTTTAGCCTTTTATTATTTTTTTTTTGGCTAGCCACATGCCTCAGCCAATAAAAATCCCTGCTCATTGGGGGTGTTACCATTAGCCATTTTGTGTGTTGTTTATGGCTCTGCGGGCATCATGGATGGCACACTGTTCGTGCTACGTCGGCGGCAGTTGTGACATGCCAGACATAGTAGGCTGTGGGTCCATGAAGTCAGCTCGCCGAGACCCCAATATGGATCTTTCCATATCCTATACCAGCAGTTGAGGGCTTTCCCAGTGAAATTTCAGAGATTCCTGAGGATGTCAGTCCAAACATTTGATGTTCTCCTTAGCCTGGTTGAAGAAGACATCTCTTGCCAAGATGCAAGGTGCCGGCCAGCCATATTCCCAGCAGAGAGACTGGTAGTGACCCTGAGGTAAATGTGGTTGGCCATTTACCTTTATACCAGCTCACACATACATGTTATTTGTCCATGCCTCAACAGTACGTCATTTCATGTCTGTGTGTTCATTGCTAAATTTGGGTCCATTATCATTGCAGGTACTTGGCAACCGGGGAAAGCTGTGCCTGACTACACTACCAGTACAGAATTGGGCGCTCCACCATCTGTGGCATTGTGCCTGAGACCTGTGAGGCGATATGGACAAAATTGCTGCCCCTGGTCTTGCCACCACCCACCCCCGCAATGTGGCAGCAAAATGCCCACCATTTTGCACAGGTGGCTCAGGTCCCCAACTGCACAGGTGTCCTTCATGGCAAGCACATACAGATACGCAAGCCACCAAATAGCGGCACCAACTTCTATAATAAGTTATTTTCTATTGTTTTAATGGCCATAGCCAATGCCCAAGGGAGATTTGTTGCTGTCGACATTGGGGCATATGGCCGCACAAAGGACTCTCGTGTCTTTAACCCCTTCAGGACACAGCCTATTTTGACCCTAAAGACCTTGGCATTTTTGTCAATTCTGACCAGTGTTACTTTATGAGGTAATAACTCTGGAACGCTTCAACAGATCCTAGCGATTCTGAGACTGTTTTTTCATGACATATTGGACTTCATGATAGTATTACATTTAGGTGGATAATTTTTGCATTTATTTGTGAAAAAATCAAACATTTGGAAAAAAATTAAAAATTTTGCAATTTTCAAATTTTGAATTTTTATTCTGTTAAACCAGAGAGTTATGTGACATAAAATAGTTAATAAATAACATTTCCCACATGTCTACTTTACATCAGCACAATTTTTGATTTTTTTTTTGTTAGGAAGTTATAAGGGTTCAAAGTTCATCAGCAATTTTTCATTTTTGCAGCAAAATTTACAAAACCATTTTTTTAGTGACCACATCACATTTGAAGTCCCTTTGAAGGATGTAAATTACAGAAAACACCCAAAAGTGATGCCATTCCAAAAACTGCACCCCCCAAGCTACTCAAAACTACATTCAAGAAGATTACTTACCCTTCAGGTGCTTCACAGGAACTAAGGCAACGTGGAAGGAAAAAATGGATATTTTAATTTTTCTAACAAAAATGTTCTTTTAGCCTCAATTCTTTCATTTTCACATGGGCAACTGATAAAACGCATCCTAAAAATTGTTGGGCAATTTCACCTGAGTATACCGATACCTCATATGTGGTCATAAACCACTGTTTGGCCGTACAGTAGGGCTCAGAAGGAAAGCAGCGCAATTTGACTTTTTGAGCTAATTTTCCATTCAAAAAGTGAAATGGTGCTGCTTCATTTCTGAGTCCTGCTGTGCGCCCAAACAGTGGTTTATGACCACATATGAGGTATCGGTGTACTCAGGAGAAATTGCCTGACAAATTTTAGTATCCATGTTATCCTGTTGCCCATGGGAAAATGAAAAAATTTAGGCTAAAAGAAACTTTCTGTGAAAACAAAAGTACTTTTTCATTTTTTATGGATCAATTCGTGAAATATCTTGGGGTTCAAAGTGCTCAACACCCATCTAAATATGTTCCTTGGGGGGGTCTAGTTTCCAAAATGGGGTCACTTGTGGGGGGCTCCAATGTTTAAGCACACAGGGGATCTCCAAACGCGACATTGTGTCCGCTAACAATTTGAGCTAATTTTCCATGCAAATTGTTAGCGAACACGATGTCGCGTTTGGAGAGTCCCTGTGTGCCTAAACATTGGAGTTCCCTCACAAGTGAGCCCATTTTGGAAACTAGACCCCCAAGGAACTTATCTAGATATATAGTGAGCACTTAGAACCACCGAGTGCTTCACAAATTGATCCGTAAATATGAAAAAAGTACTTTTTTTCCACAAATTTTCTTTTGTCATTTTTACGGTTTAATTTGTGAAGCACCTGGGGGCTCAAAATGCTCACTATTAGAGATGAGCGAATACTAAAATGCTCGGGTGCTCAAAGCTCGGGCCGAGCATCCCTAGATACTCGTGTACTCGGCCCGAGCACCGAGCCCAATGTTATCCTATGGGAGACAAGAGTATTTTTCTGGCATAACCCCCGGCAGCATGGATAAACCCTATAAATGTCACAAAAGTATCAGAACTGTGCTCAAATGATATGGGAACAGCATGGGGAAGACACCTGTAAGCATTTTAGACTCCAAGGTCACTGCTGTGAACAATGTTGTCAGAGTATTACGCCACTTTTACGGACTGTCAAGAAAATGATACAAAATAAAACCAAAATTGATTTTCCTGGAGAAAATATTAAAGGCTCATACCCACTTGTGAGACAGAGTTGGTGTATGTTAGTTTTTTAGATTACATGAAAGATTTTTTTTTTTTTAAATTGTGTGGCACTCCGATGCCCCTGGGAAGAGACGTACATGAGGGCCTCTTTAAATAATGTGCCTATTTTAAGGAAGTGGGTCTTTTGTAGTATTGCCCTAGGCAGTGCAGCCAAAAATTGGGAGGCACCCCATTGCCCTTGGATAGAGACGTGCATGAGGGCCTCTTTAAATAATGTGCCCATTTTAAGGAAGTGGGTCTTTTCTAGTATTGCCCTAGGCAGTGCAGCCAAAAATTGGGAGGCACCCCATTGCCCTTGGATAGAGACGTGCATGAGGGCCTCTTTAAATATTGTGTACATTTTAAGGAAATTTGTCTTTTGTAGTATTGCCCTAGGCAGGGCTGCTAAACATTGGGAGGCACCCCAATGCCCCTGGGTAGAGACGTGCATGAGGGCCTCTTTAAATAATGTGCCCATTATAAGGAAGTGGGTCTTTTGTGGTATTGCCCTAGGCAGGGCTGCCAAAAATTGTGAGGCACCCCAATGCCCCTGGATAGAGACGTGCATGAGGGCCTCTTTAAATAATGGGCTCATTATAAGGAAGTTGGTGTTTTGTAGTATTGCCCTAGGCAGGGCAGCCAAAAATTGTGTGGCACTTCAATGCCCCTGGATAGAGACGTGCATGAGGGCCTCTTTAAATAATGTGCTCATTATAAGGAAGTTGGTGTTTTGTAGTATTGCCCTAGGCAGGGCTACTAAACATTGGGAGGCACTTCAATGCCCCTGGATAGAGAGGTGCATGAGGGCTCTTTAAATAATGTGCCCATTATAAGGAAGTGGGTCTTTTGTAGTATTGCCCTAGGCAGGGCTGCCAAAAATTGTGTGGCACTCTGATGCCCCTGGATAGAGACGTGCATGAGGGGCTCTTTAAATAATGTGCCCATTTTAAGGAAGTGGGTCTTTTGTAGTATTGCCCTAGGCAGGGCTGCTAAACATTTGGAGGCACCCCAATGCCCCTGGATAGAGAGGTGCATGAGGGCCTCTTTAAATAATGTGCCCATTATACGGAAGTGGGTATTTTGTAGTATTGCCCTAGGCAGGGCTGCCAAAAATTGTGAGGCACTTCAATGCCCCTGGAAAGAAACATGGAGGAGAGCCTCTAAATATTGTTCCCATTATAAAAGGAGTGGGTCTCCTGTACTTGTAATGCCCATTCTGTAAGCATGGACTAAAACATTTACCCCTGGGGGTGTACATGAAACTACTGCCTAACTTTTGAACGGTTAGGGTCATCATCATCATAAATATGATGTTAAAAAATTATGTTTTCGTGGCATCATGAACCATGGTCGCACTGATCATATGATGGTGGCGGATGAGGAGAAGGAGGAGCAGTACAGCAAGTAGCCAAAGTCATGAAGTGTGTACCCATGTGTGGGTGTGTGGATGTGCACGGCAATTTACCAGCACAAAATTTAAATTCTGCTATCATTTGGTAGTGGTGTGGTGAAGTCAAGTCCAATCCAACCCTTGTTCATCTTGAACAGAGTCAGCCTGTCAGAAGTTGACAGGCGGATGTATTTATCAGTAATGATTCCACCTGTGGCACTAAAAACACGCTCTGAAAAAACGCTAGTGGCAGGGCAGGCCAGGACTTCCAAGGCGTAGAGAGCCAATTCCGCCACGTGTCCAGCTTGGATACCCAATAATTATAAGGCACAGAGGAGTCTAGGAGCACTTTTGTACGATCGGCAAGGTACTCCCTCAGCATCTTGGCAAACTTTGCAGTGCTTGTGACACTACCCCGCACCTCAGGGCCTGTGGTACGGGAGGTGCTGAGAAAAGTGTCTCAGATCTTTGAGAGTGTTCCCCTAC
Source organism: Allobates femoralis (assembly GCA_033576535.1). Taxonomy (NCBI): domain Eukaryota; kingdom Metazoa; phylum Chordata; class Amphibia; order Anura; family Aromobatidae; genus Allobates; species Allobates femoralis. Next base: position 164,372,699 of record JARQOC010000011.1, read on the forward strand.
ATCTGCTGGATTGGACTTGTGCCTCTCTCAGCCAGACGACTTGGTTGTCCACCGAATCGTGACCTCTGCTGCTAGCGTTTTCAGAAGGGAATTTTTTTGACTAATTCCGCGACTATGGCCTTCTGGTACTGCAGCAATTTTGTAGACCTCTCCACCTCGGGAATAAGAGAAATAAAGTTCTCCTTGTAGCTTGGGTCTAAAAGTGTCACCAAATAGTAATGAGTGTCCGCCAAGATGTTGATAACGCGAGGGTCACGAGACAGGCAGCGTAACAAAGTCAGCCATGTGCGCTAGACTGTTAACAGGTAAGACTTCAGGGTCCTCACCAACAGCATGACTGTCCATGCTGGCCTTATCATCCTCCTACTCCTCCTCCTCTCCCCTGTCCTCTGGCCTTCCACGCTGAACTGACGGTATGACGGTTGTGCATGTATTATCGTCAATTCCGCATGAAAGTAACTCTATTTCTTCATCCTCTTCCTCCTCGTCATAGTCCTCCAATGCACGTTGGGATGAGATGAGGCTGGGTTGTGTGTAACCACCCAGTACGGTTTCTTGCTGCAACTCATCGTGCTCCGCCTGCAATGCATCGTCTTTGATTTTGAGCAGAGAGCATTTTAGAAGACAGAGAAGCGGGATGGTGAAGCTAATGATGGTGTCATCGCCGCTCACCATCTTGGTGGAGTCCTCAAAGTTTTGGAGGACGGTACATATGTCGAACATCCATGTCCACTCCTGAGGTCTTATGTGTGGAGTTTGAACCATATACCAATGGCCTAGTTGATGCTAGTACTCAACAACTGCCCTCTTCTGCTCACAAATCTTGACCAACATGCGCAGTGTGGAATTCCAAAGCGTGGGGACATCACACACCAGTCTGTGAGCCGGAAGCTGCAAACTCCGCTGAAAGCCGGCAAGGGCGGCAGAAGCAGTAGGTGACTTTCTAAAATGGTCACACAGGTGGCGTACTTTGACGAGCAGATCAGACAGCTCCGGGTAGGATTTATTAATCCGCTGAACCATGAGGTTGAGCACATGGGCCACGCATGGAACATGTGTCAGCTCGCCTCTCCTCAGAGCCGCCACCAGGTTCCGGCCATTGTCACACATGACCATGTCAGGCTGTAGGTTCAGCGGTGTGAGCCAGTGATCTGCCTGCTGTTTCAGACCTGTCCACAACTCTTCAGCTTTGTGGGGTTTGTCACCTATGCATATTAGCTTCAGCACAGCCTGTTGCCGCTTAGACGAGGCAGTGCTTGGGACTGGTGTGGGACTGCTGCTTGGGACTGGTGTGGAGGGTGAAGTGGAAGAGGAGGAGGCTGAGGAGCATGACGTTACAGAGCTGTACACTGTGGGTGAAACCCTGACTGAGTTAGGGCCTGCAATCCTTGGTGTCGCAAAGACGTGTTCCGTCCCAAGCTCAGACTAAGTCCCGACTTCCAGAATATTAACCCAGTGTGCCGTCAGCGAGATGTACCAGCCCTGCCCACAAGCACTTGTCCACGTGTCCATGGTTAGGTGGACTTTGCCTGAAACTGCGTTGTTAAAGGTACCTTTACAAGCCTCTACAGCCGGGTGGAAACAACCGGGTTTATGAAACAAATGTATCTTGCACCGTCAAATCAACCCGAGGTAGCGGCGTGTAAAGGCGGTTGTTGCCACCCGTCACTTGCGGCACCTGTTTCAGAACAGTGATCTAAAACAGGTTGATTTCAACCCGATGGTAACGGCGTGTAGCGGCGTGTAAATGAGGAACAGGAGGATTGTTTCGACACCTAAGTTATCTACCTGGGGCGTTACACAGCCTCCGGGACACCGCGCCCCATCAGCGATCATTGGAAGAAGATGCTGCGTTACGATTGGCTCTCCCTTCACAGGCCGCCATCTTGGAGGAGCTGTCACTTCAGCACTATAGATACGCGCCGTATGCACGATCAAATAAATTAGTACAATTACGCCGCTACACAATTGCGGAAGGCCAAAGTATGGTGCGGCATGGTCCTTATATAGTGTGCACATTCTCAGAACACACAAAGGAATAATGCTGTACACAGCGCACAAGTTAGCGATACAAACCGCCCTGGGTTATTGTGCTGTAGATTCCGTAGAAGTGTTTCTGCCGTCTCACACTGCGCACACTATATAATGTGCACATTGCCATACCACATACAAAGGAATAATGCTGTACACAACGCATAAGGTTGCTGTACACAACGCCCAGGGTTATTGTTCTGTAGGTGCCGCAGAAGTGTTCCTGGCATGTCACTGCGCGTACGGCGACTTTACAATATTGTTACGTCCCGCAAGCGGCCGTACTCACGTCATGACGTTAGTTTCATTTTCACTCTGCCTGCAAGGTGCTAGCCCCTCCCCTGCACATAGCAGCATAGTCATGGCTGCCACACAGCGTGCTGCAACGTGGGGGATGGCGGAGTTTATAATCCTGATAGATTATTGTGACCGCCATGACTACTGGGACCACCATCACCACCGGCACCCCAGGCTGCGCAACCGCAGCACCGTTAGGCAGGTCCAGCGGGCCCTGATCCGCCAACTGGGGTAGAGAGGACCGTTAAAGCAATCCAGAAGAAGATCACTGATTTAAAGCAGAAGTGCCTGGCCCGCATAGTGGACATCCGTGCCAGGATTGCCAGGCTGCGTGGTGAGTAATTGTTGGCCCCAAACACACGCCTGCACATCTACATGTACCAAACTACACACAAATGTATATAAACATATTAGAAGGACAGTGTGGGCCACGGCCAGGCCACTGCAATGTGGTAACATAGATTCAGCCTAATGTGGAGGAGGTGCCCACACTTTGGTCTGGTGGTGCAACCAAAAACACTTCATTAGTAAATTTTACAATCATTATCAAAGTAAGTTTTAGTAGAAAAAAGCGGCACTCGCGGATCTTGGGTCCAAGCTAGTTATTATCCAATTTTGGAATACATCCACCTGGGAGGGTGTGCAGGGAGGGGAAGCTTCCCCTCCCTGCACACCCTCCCAGGTGGATGTATTCCAAAATTGGATAATAAATAGCTTGGACCCAAGATCCGCGAGTGCCGCTTTTTTCTACTAAAACTAATTAGGACATCGTACTCTATTAGCTGGAGCACCAGGATCACAACCGCCATCATCCAGTGGACTGGACAACTGCACACATCACAGGTCAGTGCCCTTTTCAATCTACTTTATGCAATTATCAAAGTAAGCATCAATCATATGTGGCCTTCTTGAATGTTATGAAAGGCAGGTTACAGGCAGCATGACAACGGGAAGGACTGTGGAGTACAGGTGACTGTACACTCACTCCCCTTGCCATGCTGGCTGAAACCTGGCTGGAATAACATTAAACATGCAGATATATGATTGATGCTTACGTTGGTAAGGACCAATCCCATAAATGTCTGTGAATTGTGACTAATTTCACAAATGTGTATTCACCCACCATTTGGATGTGTCAACAATTAAAATAATGAAGAAAGGATAGAGTATGTGGTAAGCGCTAGGGAATAATTACAGCTCCACGGCCACGATGCATTTCAACGCAGTATGCGTCTTTCTCAACAATTAAAATGTCCTGGTTGTTCACACCCAAACAGGAATATGGGCAAAGCAGTCATGTGCAGCACAAAGGCTGAGGCCTGCACTCAGCCGTAACCTCATTATATTTGTGCCTAACCAGACTCCACATTGTATTTGTGATTTGGATAAATAATGACCATCTTCAACACACACATGACACACTGCCCCACAGATGTTGACCCCTACACAGGGGACAATATAGACACACCATGATGTTAGAAGGGAACTAACAATAGTACCTGAACATTAGGTGTACACAGCCATGGGTCAAACTGCATTGGCTTTTGGCCCCTCATAAACTAAAACACATATACACCGACCATGTGTAGGTGTGTTTGCCCACAATCAAACATATCTTCCCAGTGTAGTGGGCCTCCAGTCAGCAAACATAATGTTTCCTACCCACAGTACATGCATACGACATGAGTCTATGCATGCAGCATGACCTTCTACCCTATAGGTTATGCAGGAAATACATAGCCACACAATCTATATGTTGGACAACAATGTTTTGCAAATTAGTACTCAAGGCTGTGTTTTTTTTATTCAAATACAGATGGCGATGATTCTTCATCTGAAGAAGAGCACCATGCCCTACCCGCAGGTGGCCCAGCAACACCACCGCCACATGAGGCTGCAGTGGCACCCTCGCCCTCTATGACACCACCTTCACCAGGGCCTGAGGAGCCAGACCTCCCATCACCTCCAGGGCCAGAGGACCTGGAGGAGCTGCCATCACCTGCAGGGCCGGAGGACTCAGACGAGCTTTCCTCACATGGCTGGCTGGAGGAGGAGGACAGGATAACATCACCACAGGAGGGCGAGGAGCTGGAAGCACCTGCTGGCCCAGAGGAGGGTTCTCCCTTGAGCCCAGGACCCCTTTTGCCCCCAAACCACATAATTTGGCCACAGAGCCCCAGCCCGGGAGTAACACCACCTCCCACTGTATCCAGCTCAGTGGCGAGTCCTGGGGTGGCCATGTCCCCAGACATTGACTATGGTGGTAAGTGTTTCAGTTTGCCACATACACCCTGCACACTGTAATCAGTGTGTTGTTTTTTAGCCATCACGATTGTTAAACACTTTGGTTACAATTTTGTTTACCTATTTGTGCAGATGGGGAACGTGCTGGTGCAGCTGGATGGAGCTTGAACCCATCACTCTCCCCACCTGATGGTGACGATGAGCTGGAGGCACAGGGTAAGGAGATGCATTTTGTGAGTCGTGAGTAGCCATCGCCAGCGACTGTTGTGTACTAAATTGTGTGTTCCCTCCCAATGCAGGTGTCCCTACCATGGAGGCATTCATCCGTGCCCAGCAGGTTTTTGTGGCCCACATGACAAGGGCATACCAACGTGGGCTGCAGGACCTGGCCCGGTTGGGTGCCATGCTCGAGGCCCTACAGCACCAACATACCGCCCACCCATAAACTCGATGCCTCCACCATGATTTATGGCCAAACATGGTAACACAAACTGTTGTCCATGTTGGACTTTGACACACGTCATCCCTGTTGCCCTGTTGGCTTTTATTTTTTTGTTTTGATTAGGCCACGTTGGCCTCTTTTCTTATAGTGTGCAACATTGGGACCATGGGGAGTGTGTAGTGGCTACCCTGTTGGCCTCTTTTCTTATAGTGTCCCACATTGGGACCATGGGGAGTGTGTTGTTGCTACTACTACCCTCAAACACAATTGTGACTATTGTGGGAAATGTGTGTCACACATGTTTGTGTCCAATAAAATTTGAGACTACTAATTATGTGTGTTCCTTGATGTCACTACACACATGTTGTGTTCCCCAACATGTAAAGTCCCTAACTGTGTGACCCAGATGAGTAGACCTCTTTGAAGTATAACTACATGTTACCAGGCCACATTGTGTTCCTGCTCTGGCGCCATTGGCCACAATGTGTGGATACTGTCCACTATATTTTGACTATAAACATTCACCCACTCAACACATTTTTTTTCATAGTGGCCAAATTGAAGACACAAATGTGTGGTTAAATTTAATTTATTATGAAATAATAAACCCACAAAATAAACAAATTAGACATGCCAATTAGGCCCCAAAAAATTTGTACAAATGTCAACATTGGCAAATGTGCCGGGGAAATCAAGATTAAGTCCAGACGGCCAATTCAGTGCATTGGCTAGTAGTGTCCCCCATGCTCATCATCCTCCTCTTTTGGCACTGACAATGCCTCACCCCCCCCTCTCATGGAAGCCCCGCCCTGCCTGAGAGCGTCCATAGCGTCTACTACGTCTTGTTGGGGGAGTTGGGGTCCGGGTCAGGGGCAGTCTCCTCACACGCTGTTGTGGTTGGGCGGGCGAAAGGGGCCAAAGGGCGTTCCTCGTTGGGAGCGGAATCCCACAGCCCCATTGCAGGGCCCCATCTTCGCCCGCATCAAGGACATGGTCGAAGACCCGCTGAGCGATCTGCCTCTGTTCCAGCTCCATGTTGTTGAGCCTGTCGCTGACGTGGAGGGCATAACTAGAAATGTGGGTCCATTGTTCATCCAAAAGGACACGTCTGGCCCAGGTGCCCAGCTCGGTCTCCGGTGGGGCAGGTCGTCGCCTTCGCCAGATAGCCGAGCTGGGCACTGGGCCCGGACCCCCATCACTAGTTACGTCCTCCAGCTCGCCCGCTGATGTTAATGGGCGAGCATCACCAGCGGCAGGCTTGGGCGCAATGGAGCCGGCCTGCTCAGGGGCCTGTGGAAAGAAAAGGAAAAAAAAAATAAAAAATAAATACCACTAAGCAGTATCATGTATGTCAATTGGCCAGAGGCCAACACTATCCCCAAAACCACACAACACACCAGCACCCAAACAACCAACATAGACCAGAAAGGATCAAGGCTAGGGAGCCCAACACCTCCACGTGTCATGTATATTCACCTGTGGCATCCAACCCACTGTGCCCTAAACATAGATTGTTAACATTGACTATGTTTTAAGCTCAAATTGATATGTGACCACAGGAGATTGATGCTGGCTGTAATACAGTGCACGGCCATGTGCCTGAGCCAGACCTCACAAATAAATTTACTATCAATTTGCTGGCTCCATACAAAATACACTACATGGGCCAAAGGACACACACATGTGTGGGTTCTAAAGTTACTATATGTTGCTGTGACTGACATCAACTACACCAAATCACCATTGTGGATAATATGCAAACCAATCCACAAATCATTCATGTTCGTTTATTGTAACAGACATGGAGATGGGTTTTTTGAATAGATTTCTGATTTACAAAGCAAAGCCCCTGAGGCCACATACCACATCAATAAATGGTTGGAAAGGAGATTAAAAGAAATAAAGAATGGGTTTGTGGGCAAGCATGGAGACAAGCACACCTGTGACGCAAACATTGTGGACCACCACCGTTACACAATTACCCACCTCCTGTGGCGCAGAGTCATCTTGGGCAGGGCCTACATGGGACGCGGGAAGGGGGTTGTTGGTCCTCGTTGCACGCGAGCTCCCCTGGCCAAGGGTGAAGGTGAGGAGGTCATAGTACCATCATTTTGGCCTAGCGACCTCCTCACCTCCAGCCCCCGACCGATGGCTCATGTAAGCCAGGTGAGCCCGCGTGAACGAGGCCCGCAGGTTCTTAATATTCTCAGCCAGCTTCGTCTGTTCCCACCTCTTGCCTTGTCTGGGGGGCCAGCTGATTGGCCAGCTCGACAAGAGGCCTGTAGGCTGCTGCCCGCGCTGCCTGATTCCGATACTCAGGCAGCGATGTGCGCCACAGGCACTCGTGTCCTTGATAAGCTGTGAGGAGCTGGGTAACAAATTCCATGGACCCCTCTGGCATCTGTGTGAAAAAAACACTAAAAAAAAATATATATATATAAGCAAGCATACAACATCAAAGCCATGCATGGGGCAAAATCACGATATTGCATGGCAATATGCAGGTGTATATGAGCATCAAGCATGTGGTTAACATGTATGTTTGCATGTGGGACACATTTTGTCCATGTGCAATATATCAGCTAGTGTAAACATGTTTTGACGGATATAGGGGCCTACATATGTTGCCAAAGGCACATGGGCCACAAGGATTACACCCAAACAACAAAAATTACAACATAGCAATACAGGGGACAGGGAAGATGGTGCCAGGGACACATGTGGATCCGGCCATGGTCGGCCAACTGTCATCTAGGTCCTTGCCACAATGTGAAAGGTTTGCCATTTGTAAAATGAAGAATGGCTGTCTGACACAACAGTAGACGCTGAGGCTTGCGCCCAACCATATCATCAACTCCCCCTTAAATCCATGTACACCCTACAGTAGCACATGCAACAACCACCCCCAGCCCTCAGTTTCAGACATTGCAGCCCAATAAACAAAAAGAGAATTACTGTGGCCAAGCAGCCCATAATAATTGCCCTACAAACAACAAGACTCCAATGTATGGAAGACATAACCATATTTGCTCAAAAATGTCGACATTGGCTATTACCTATAGGTAACAAGCCTTTAACATAGCATAAACAATATAGACGTGAAGCACATAACACAACGTCTTGAGACACACAGCATAAGCGGCATGTACCACACACACATAGCCTAAGCGGCATGTGCCAGACGCATCTGCATTATGCAAAAACGCATGGCTAGGAAAAAGCATGTGAGATAGCTTACCGTCAGACCAGCAGAGAAAGGATCACTGGACACCACTAGCTCAATGCACATGGACGTCTGGACAGAGTCTGGTCGGCATTGGCTGCTATTTATACTCACACACACCAATCAGACCACACGAATTAGGCACATTATCAGCCGACACCTGTGAACAGCCCTAGCAGCAGCTGATTAGGAAGAATCTAAACGTCCTGATTGGTTGATGCTCCTTGAAAAGCAGTACAGGCCGGTGGACATGACGCTTGCTGGCCAGAGTCATTAAGTAAGTATTTTTGGGCAGACATGGATGTAGCGACGTGGGGGGCTGAGGAACAGGATTTGCTTGTGTAATGCAATAGACCACTGTAACGGCCGCCCTTGTGATGTTAGTTTGGTGACTACATTAGCGTTGCATGTGGACGATTAATTAACATGTTGGACAGACTTAGCCATATTGACATGTACACATTTGTGTGTTTGTTTCCATTCGCCATGCAGGATAATGGCTGCTGGAATGTAGACTGTAATGTGGAGCAGATGTGCACAGCAAAGAATCTATCATACTGGGTGTTGAGAACACACAGTGGAACCAACCTGGCTAGGATCAGATATGGCTTTGAGGTGTGACGCAGGAGGGATTGAGCAGATGTGGATCTCACCCTTGCAAACACGTGTGACGAATTCCCTACTTGATGAGTCATGTGTAATCTGGTTCGAGACATCTGTGATTACTCACCCTGCAAGGCTGTGGTACGTTGTTACTGACTGTTGTTGTGAAAATATAAATGGTATGCTCCATTGTTTGTGTGACATGTATAGGCAATATTTGTGGTGACACATGTCCCTTTTTAACACAGATAGGTCCAGATGTGATCCTTTCTGCCAGTCAACAAAGTGTTTAAGGATGGGCGGCCCTGATCAATGAGCATGTTCCGTTTGTTTATCGCCCACTAGTGGTTGCTGGCCTTGCATGGTTCCAAAGGATGTGTGTTGTGCACACAGGGGTGCACTGAGCCCCACTGCCGCCTGAGCTGCTGGCTGATGACCGGGGGGGTGCTGGCAAAGCCCAGCGCCCCTTCAGCCGCAGCGAGTGAGGACCGGGGGGTGGGGGGGTGGGGGGGTTTCTGGGTGTACCTCCGGGGGGGGGGGGTCCTGGCAGAGGCCAGCACCGCTGCCCCCTCAGCTGAAGCATCTGAGGACCAGGGGGGGGTGGTGTTGCTGGCCGTGCCCAGCACCGACGCCCCTTGACCCCTTGAGCTGGGCTCCAGCGGGTCGCCGCTGGGCGGCTCTTACCTGCCCAGAGCCGCCGGCGCCATGGCAGGGGGACGCTGTGTGCAGAAGGAGCCGCCCCCGTTTGCACAGCCGCTCCCCCTGCCTCTTTGCGCCTGAATCATAGGGCTCATACTGTCCAATGGACGATGCGGCCCTGTGTGCACGCACGAGGGCTTACATTTGGTTTGCTATAGTGTGTAATCGAGATATTGTGTGGCTTGCTTTACATGCAAACATGTCACCGTATTGATGTATGTACTGATGTTTTATTTTCTCACATACCGGTGCTGACACCGAGGATGCAGAATATACATGATCGACATATTATCGTTGCTCTTGGTGGAAGAGCAAATGTGGCTCCAGGATCGGTATGAAAGGTTGATGGGGCGCAGACAACGGCGCCTGTGGAGCCGGGATTGGCTTCGCCGCCGGGAGACCCGAGGCCACATGCAGCTGGTGCGTGAGCTGGAGGATAACAATTCGCCAGATTACCGAAACTACCTCCCGATGTCCGAGGACTCTTTCACCTTCCTTCTGGAGCGCGTGAGGCCACTGATAGCCCATCAGGACACTATTATGCGTCAATCGGTATCAGCTGAGGAGCGGTTGGCTATAACTTTGCGGTTCCTGGCTACAGGGCAGTCAATGACATCCCTCACATACGCGTCACGTGTCTCCCTGCCCCTGCTGAGCCGCCTGATCCCTGAGACGTGTGAGGCCATCTGGAGTGCTCTGCAGCCATCCTTCCTAAAGTTGCCACAAACAGCCGCAGAATGGATGGAAGTAGGCCGAGGCTGTGAAACCCGGTGGAACTTCCCAAACTGCGGCGGGGCATTGGATGGTAAGCACGTGAGGATTACTAAACCCGCCAACTCGGGCTCTTTGTTTTACAATTACAAAGGGTATTTTAGTATAGTCCTCATGGCCCTAGTGGATGTTGGAATGAACGGGCGCAACTCCGATGGGGGGGTGTTCGCAAACTGCTCCTTGGCACAACTACTAATGACCGGTGCGCTGAACCTATCCTCAAATGAAGAGACGACCAATCATCTCAACTTTGCGTTTGTGGCGGATGAAGCATTCCCACTTCAGGCTCACCTACTGCGGCCATATCCCCAGAGAACCATTACTTCTGAGCGGCGCATTTTCAATTACCGGCTATCCCGGGCCCGCCGTGTGGTTGAAAATGCGTTTGGGATCATGGCGAATACATTCCGGGTTTTTCATACGCCTCTGCATATGAAACTGGAGTCTATTGATGCGGTAGTGCTGGCCTGCTGTGTGCTGCATAACGTCCTGCGTCGTAGGGATAGAGCATCATACATGCCAGGAGGTTATGTAGATAATGCAGACGCCACAACAGGGGAGGTCCGTCCAGGGGCTTGGCATGATGACGACCATGGTGTGGCGCCACTCCAACCGCTGAGCCATGGTCGCACTCAGCAGGAGGCCAGGGACAGTAGAGATGCTTACTGCTCCTACTTTAATGGCTCTGGTGCAGTGGGCTGGCAGAACCAGCACATCTAGTGTGGGTGGTTCTGGGTGCTTATAAAAAGGTTGCCATGGTGCTAACAGCAGGGTTGCTGCACCATGGTGTTTTTGGTTTTCGTTCCTTAATTGTGTGCATAGCTTTTAGTTAGTTAGTTTAGGTTTTATTTGTGTCATGTGGGTGCTGCACACGGTATCATTTTTTATTCTTTTGGGATCCCAAAATTATATGTGTTTACAATATCACATGCTGTTTGAATGTCCATTGTCTTTCCTTTCTGTATGTGTTTATTTTCTTTTACAAGTTCATGTTTTCAAAGTAAAAATACAATTATATTTTCTTGGATCCAAATTACTGTCTGTGAGCCTGATTACTTGGGGATGGAGGGCAGTGTGCTCAAGGTTTGGGTTGTGGCCAGTACTGTTACACACATTGGCACCTATGGCTGGGTATGACACACAACATGTGTGGGTTCCCATGAGGTATGTGAAGGGTTTTAGTCAACAGTCTATGTGACAAATGTGTGTACATAACCCTTGTGGTTTGGTGTAGGCAGAGGGTCACCTGGACATTACACATTGGTGCAGCACATCATATTGTCTGTCAGGTGGATTTAAGTACGTAGACACACACAGCATGGACATGTGGCATGTGAGCTGCTCAAGGCCATTCACATCTGTAACCACATATGCGATCGCCATTGGGGCTGTATTCACACATTGCTATCCAGACAGACACATAAGACAATTAGTTTACAAAACGCACACACTGTGTGTTGTAAGTCGCTACTGTGTATAGCCTAAGCGGCACCTAGCACAATCGCCACACTCAACTATGTCACAAGTGCTTATTCCGTGACAATGCAAACACTTCTACGTCACGTTTCCGCCATCCGCCCTTCGCGCCGTGCCCAATCAGAACACTTTTGTGTTGGCCAATGGTTGTCGTTTGGGCGCGGTGTGATGGACTGTGGCACGCCTATGTGTTGTCCCTGCTGCCTTTGGTCCGCCCATATTACCTTGTTGTAGTGGCGTGTAAATGAGGTAAGGTGCTCTGCAGAAGGTAACTTGAGGCACCCGGCGGTGCATCCAGAGATAGATTCAACCTTCTGTAAAGCACCTTGTAGCGACGTGTAAAGGCGGTATCGGGTACCGTTTGTAACCGTTGGTGCGTGCTCGTGCACGTAAAGCACCCGGTTGTTTCCACCCGGCTGTAGTGGCGTGTAAAGGTACCTTTAGGGCACGTATGATGTTTTGTGACACATGCTTATGTAATGCGGGGACGGCACACCGGGAAAAATAGTGGCAGGTGGGGACCGAGTTACGTGGGACAGCCGCCGCCATCAGGTTGTGGAATGCTTCTGTCTCCACTAGCCTAAAAGGCAACATTTCCAGCACAAGCAGTTGCGAAATGTGTGCATTTAGAACTGTGGCATGTGGGGTGTTGGCAGCGTATTTGCGCCTGTGTTCCAAAGATTGGTGTATGGATAACTGAACGCTGCGCTAGGGCAAGGACGTGGTTGATGTTGGTGCTATTTCTGCTTGTGCAACTACAGGTGAAAGACAGGAGGCATCTTCGCATGCTGTATGGACAGGGGATTGTCTTGCACGCACAACAGTGGAAGATGCAGCGGTGTCACCCGCAGACACTGCTCCTGGACTCTTCTGTACATCCCACAAAGTCGGGTGCTTTGCTGCCATGCGCCTGATCATGCTGGTGGTGGTCAGGCTGCTAGTTTTGCTACCCCTGCTGATGCTTGCATGGCAAGTGTTGCAAATGGCCTTTTTGGAATTATCTGCAGACACCTTAAAAAACAGCCAGACTCGGGAAGACCTAACAGTTGTACTGGCAACTTCTGTCATGTTGTTGTTGTTTCGGGGAACAGTTGCCTGCCTTCTGCCTGTGGACACCACCCTGCTTCTTCCGGCCTGTTGTGATGCTACGCCTAACTCCCCCTGTGCACTGCTGTCCTCGCTCTGCATGTCCTCTGGCCAGGTTTGGTCAGTTACTGGATCATCCACCACGTAGTCTTTTACGTCCGCACCCTGGTCCTCCTCCTGACTTTCTGGCAATTGTGTCTCATCATCGTCCACCTCTTGTTGAGACACGTTCCCACCGTTGCCTTTGTGAGACCGTGGCTGCTCAAATATTTGGGCATCGGTACATACGATCTCCTCATGACCCACTTCAACTGGAGCTGGCGAGAGGCCAGAATCTACGAATGGATAAGTGAACAGCTCTTCAGAGTGTCCAAGTGTGGGATCAGTTACGTCCGGGGCCGGGCACTTGGCATGGTGGGAGGAAGGAGTATCAGGGAGTGGAATGTGCGGTCCAGTCTCACGGCTACTGACACTTGACCATGTGGAAGACAGGGTATTTGTGGTGGTGCCAAACTGACTGGAAGCATTATCCGCTATCCAACTAACAACCTGTTGACACTGGTCTTTGTTTAATAGTGGTGTACTGCTGCGGTCCCCTAGAAATTGGGACAGGAAGGTCGAGCGAGATGATGTGGGCGTTTGTCGTGGCACAATTCGAGCTTGCACATGGCCTCGGCCTCTGCCTGCACCACCATCTGGTCCAGTTCTTTGTCCCTTGCCACCGGCCTTGCGCATTTTCAATGTTTTGCTGCCTGTATACAGTTAAATGAAGGCGTCCAAAAGATGGTTTTTAGCTGCACACTGTGATTACAGATTACAGCGGTTTAATCCCGGCAGCTGGAACGGTCAGACACAAACGCTGACGAATACTACTTGGAGCTACAAGCCACTCCTGCGGCACTAAGATGCTAAATGAATACAGACAATAGTTGTTTTTTAGCTGGACACTGAGATTAGAGATTAAAGCCCAGCAGGTGGACTGGTCAGACACAAACGCTGACGAGGATACCGAGTCTTTTGGCGTATCCTAATTTACGCTACAACCTACTCCTGCCTTTAGCAGGCTAAATTAATCCCTAAAAGCACTGTTTTGGCATGGATGAGATTTCCAGCCTGTACACCAGCCCCAGATGTGATGCAGGCTGGTATACTGGCACAACGAAGTTTGCTATATACCCTGCCTCCCTGCCTGCCTGTATACAGCTCTATTAGTCCTCAGAAGGACTGTTGTGGTAATTATATTGGCAGCCCTGTGCCTACACTAGCTGAAAGGCCACAAATCTGTCCCTTAATCAGCAGCACCTCTCCCTACACTGACTGTCTGTGGAGCAGAGTGACGAGCACAGCGCGGTCAGGTCTTATAAAGACCTGATGACGCTGTGCGGCCAGCCAATCACTGTAATGCCACAACCAACATAGCTGTGGTATTACAGTGTCTGTAAGCCAATCCCTGCATGTGGGCTGGCTTTGTAAAGAGCGCCAACATGCAGGGAGGTGGACGCCGAGCATAGCAAGAGTATCGTGAGATTACTCGGTACTCGCCGAGTACCCAGAGTACCGAGATATTCGTGCGAGTACCGAGTAGTGACAAGCATACTTGCTCATCCCTAGTGAGGGTGCGTGAGCATGTACTTGGCATTGAGGCTACAGCTAAGACTTCGGATGTTTGAACTCTTAAGACGATACCTCGTCATTTCTATAGCTATCACAATAGAGATAGTAGATTACTGCGAATTAAGGGTATTGATCTACTGGATGTTGATATAAGAGGTGGCAATATTAGCAAGCGTCTTGCTCAAAAAGAAAGCAAATGGATTTGGACAATACAAACGGTACAACCAAAAGCGCTTAATGAGAACCTCAGTTATATTCCCTTTATTTGATTGTTGGTATTTGTGTGTTTTAATTCACTGCTATTTATATTTAATTTTATTAGTTGAAATATTATTTGATATTGCCGTTGGAATGCGCCTTCATAGACGTGCGATACATTGAGGACGTCTACTAGCAAGTTCAGGATCTCTCTGTAATTTCTAATAGTTATTGATATTATTAAAAGTGAATGAGTATGTCATATGTGTTTTCATGTTAATAATCGATGTTACGGGCATGGTATATGCTATATTGTTTGATTACTAGTGATGAGAGAGTACTAAATGCTCGGGTGCTCGAAGCTCGGGCCGAGCATCCCGAGATACTCGTGTACTCGGCCCGAGTACCGAGCCCAATGTTATCCTATGGGAGAGTATTTTTATGAAATGACTGCCGGCAGCATGTAGAAACCCTAACAATGTCACAAAAGTATCAGAAGAGTGCTCAAATGGCATGGCAACACCATGGGGAAGACCCCTGGAATCATTTCTCACTCAAAAGTCACAGCTGTGAACAATCTTGTCCGAGTTTCACGCCAATTTTATGGAGTCACCAGAAAACCTTCCAAAATGATACCAAAATGAATATTTAGGGTGGAAATGTTAAGGGCACATACCCAATAGTGAGATACAGCTGGTGTATGTTACTTTTTGTGATTACATGAAAGATTTTACGTGAAAACATTGTGCGGCACTCCGATGTCCCTGAGAAGAGACGTACATGAAGGCCTCTTGACATAATGTGCCCATTTTGAGGAACTGGGTCTATTGTAGTATTTTCCTTTGCCAGGGCAGTCCAAAATTTGGAGGTTCACCAATGCCCCTGGATAGAGACTTGCATGAGGGCCTGTAAACCTGAAGTGGGTGTATAGTAGTATAGCCCTTTGGCCAGGGCAGCCAAAAATTGGGAGGCTCCACATTGTCCCAGGATAGAGACGTGCAGGAGGGCCTGTAAACCTGAAGTGGGTGTATTGTAGTATAGCCCTTTGGCCAGGGCAGCCAAAAATTGGGAGGTTCAACAATGACCCATGCATACAGACATGCAGGAGGGCCTGTAAACCTCAAGTGGGTGTATTGTAGTATAGCCCTTTGGCAGGGCAGCCAAAAATTGGGAGGTTCAACAATGACCCATGCATACAGACATGCAGGAGGGCCTGTAAACCTCAAGTGGGTGTATTGTAGTATAGCCCTTTGGCAGGGCAGCCAAAAATTGGGAGGTTCAACAATGACCCATGCATACAGACATGCAGTAGGGCCTGTAAACCTCAAGTGGGTGTATTGTAGTATAGCCCTTTGGCCAGGGCAGCCAAAAATTGGGAGGCTCCACATTGGCCCAGGATAGAGACGTGCAGGAGGGCCTGTAAACCTCAAGTGGGTGTATTGTAGTATAGCCCTTTGGCCAGGGCAGCCAAAAATTGGGAGGCTCCACATTGTCCCAGGATAGAGACGTGCAGGAGGGACTGTAAACCTCAAGTGGGTGTATTGTAGTATAGCCCTTTGGCCAGGGCAGCCAAAAATTGGAAGGTTCAACAATGACCCATGCATACAGACATGCAGTAGGGCCTGTAAACCTCAAGTGGGTGTATTGTAGTACAGCCCTTTGGCAGGGCAGCCAAAAATTGGGAGGCTCCACATTGTCCCTGGATAGAGACGTGCATGAGGGCCTCAAAACATTTTTCCCAGTGAAAAGGAGCGGGTCTCCTGTCGTTGTAATGCCCATTCTAAAAGAATGGGCGAAAAAATTTACCACTGCGGGTATACCTCAAACAACAGCCTAACTATTGTAACGGTCATCATGGTGGCTCATGAGGAGAAGGAGGAGCTGTCCAGTGATTAGCCAAAGTCCAGAAGTGTGTACCCATGGGTGAGTGGAGGTACATGGCAAATTCCCATAACAAAATTTAAATTCAGTTGTCATTTGTTGGTGGTGTGGTGAAGTCTGGCCCAATCCAACCCTTGTTCATCTTGATCAGAGTCAGCCTGTCAGCATATTCAGTTGACAGGCGGGTGCGTTTATCAGTAATGATTCCACCTGCGGCACTGAAAACACGCTCTGACAATACACTAGCGGCAGGGCAGGCCAGGACTTCCAAGGCGTAGAGAGCCAATTCATGCCACGTGTCCAGCTTGGAGACCCAATAATTGAAAGGCACAGAGGAATCTCGCAGTACAGTTGTTCGATCTGCAAGGTACTCCTTCAGCATCTGGCCAAACTTAGCATTTCTTGTGGCACTGCCCCGCACCTCAGGGGCTGTGGTACGTGAGGGGCTGAGAAAACTGTCCCACATCATAAAGAGTGTTCCCCTACCTCTGGCGGATTGGACTTGTGCCCCTCTCGGCCGTACGCCTTGGTTGTCCACCGATTCCTGACCTATGCCGCTAGCGTTTTGTGAGGGGAAAGATTTGCCTACTTCCGTGACTATGGCCTTCTGGAACTGCTGCATTTTGGCTGACCTCTCCGCCTCAGGAATGAGAGACATAAAGTTCTCCTTGTAGCGTGGGTCTAACAGTGTTGCCAACCAGTACTGATTGTCGGCCAAGATGTTCTGAACGCGAGGGTCACGAGCCAGGCAGCTTACCATAAAGTCAGCCATGTGCGCCAGACTCTTAACAGCCATCACTTCAGTATCCAGACCAACACGATGACTGAACATGCTGTCCTCCTCCTCCTCCTCCTCATCTCCCCTGTCCTCTGGCCAGCCACGCTGAATCGAGGGTATGACTGGTGTGCATGTCATATCCTCAATTTGGCCAGAGAGTTGCTCCATGTCTTCATCCTCCTCCTCCTCATCATAGTCCTCCACTGCACGTTGTGATGAGATGAGGCTGGGCTGTGTGTTTTCACCCACATCCACTACTGTTTCTTGCTCCAAGTCATCGCACTCGGCCTGCAATGCATCCTCTTTGTTTTTCAGCAGAGACCATTTTAGAAGGCAGAGTAGTGGTATGGTGACGCTAATAATGGCGTCATCGCCGCTCACCATCTTGGTGGAGTCCTCAAAGTTTTGGAGGATGGTACATAGGTCCGACATCCATCTCCACTCCTCAGGTGTTATGTGTGGAGTTTGACCCATTTCCCGACGGCTTAGGTGATACAGGTAGTCCACAACTGCCCTCTTCTGCTCACATATCCTGACCAACATGTGCAGAGTTGAATTCCAACGCGTGGGGACATCACACACCAGTCTGTGGGCCGGAAGTCGCAAACGGCGCTGAAAGCCAGCAAGGCCGGCTGAAGCAGCAGGTGACTTGCGAAAATGTGCAGACAGACGGCGAACTTTTACCAGCAGTTCAGACAGCTCTGGGTATGATTTTACAAACCTCTGAACTAGGGATGAGCGAGTCCGAAAAGACTCGGAATCGCAAGACCCCAACGAGTCCGAGTCAAGGACTCGGGACTCGTTGCGAGTCCAGCGAGTCCAATGTTAATGAATAGGGACCCGAGTAATAGCGAATAATGACATTTACAACTCGCTGATGTGTCTCTGAAAGTGTGCGAGTCCAAACTCGCTGGTTTTTCTCTTATTTTGAGGCTTGTAGCCGATGATGCGAGGGAAGGGATTCTCCAGCACACACTATGGTTTAAGGAAACAGGAAGCGAGTCGCGCTGACAGGCGCACACACAGAGCGATCCATTCATCAGTGCAATCATGGCAGCAGGACGTGGCATGGTGAACACGCTGCGTCTTATTGCACTTGTGGAGGCTCGTCCATTTCTATGGCTCCCTACAGATCCTGAGTATGGGGATACGACCCTTATTAATACAGCCTGGAGAGAGATCGCCCAAGAGATGTTCCCTGCGTTCCATCGGAGTGACCATGAGGAACAGAGCAATCTAAGTAAGTTAAATGAGTTCACACGTTATATATTGCATTTACTGTATATATACTCGTGTATAAGCCGACCCGTGTATAAGCCGACCCCCCTATTTTTGCCCCGAAAAACTATGAAAACATATTCACCGCCATCCTGGTATACAGCGGCTATCACTGGTAGACAGCCCCCCAGCAGAGTATACACCTCCCCCTGCAGAGTATACAGGCCCCCAGCTGGGTATACATGCCCCCATATTGTCGTATACAGGCAGGGGCGGACTGGCCCAGGTGCCACGGGTCATGCGGCTGCAGGAGCATGAATAATCCGCATGTCCCTGAAGCAGCAGGCGGAAACGGAAGCTCCTGGCCGCGCGATGACGTCATCAGCACGCGGCTGCGTCCGGGAGTGAGCGTCTGTGAGTGGCGTGCGGCTGCGACTGTTAGCGAGCGGCTGTGAGGAGCGCGAGGCTGCGGCTGGGAGCGAGCCATAGGATAATGCGGGAGCTGCGGTGACTGTGAGGCGGCCGCCAGTCATCACCACCCCCCACCCCCCGTCCTCACCTGTGTCGGGCCAGTGAGGGAGGGTTGCGACCCAAACTGTAGGGTGCCAGTCAGTCCCTGTATACAGGGCCCTCAGTGTGTGTACAGGCCCCCCCAGCAGTGGGTATACAGGGCCCCCAGCAGTGGGTAGACAGTGGCCCAGTGGGTTTACAGGGCCCCCAGCAGTGGGAATACAGGGCCCCCATAGCAGGGTATACAGGACCCTGAATGTGTTATCATGCTCCACCGCATAGTTGCCTATATTTGGATGGGGTCACAACAGTACAATGAGTTTAATGTCTTATCCTCCTGGCTCTTTCGGCCAAGGGGTTGGGTGTATATAAATACCACTAATGACCAGAGTCTGGTGCCCGCACTATTACATTCTCTATGCGTTGACATGTGTCCTGCCTCATTTGTGATTGTGGCCACGTGAGCTCAATGTCCGTAATGCTGTTGATGATGTTCCACACTGTCGTGTCACTGTGCCTTGTATACACATTACACACACAAAATGAATAAAATGTTATTGTTGATTTGTACACATACTTTTGTTTTTTCAAATATTACACATCTCTAAAGCCGGTTTCAAATCATTTCACAGTTGACCATCTTAAAAAACGTGGAGGAGCTGCCGGGACCAGCATAAGAAGCAGACCGGCAGTACTCAGAGAGACAACGGGAGCCGCTCCATTGCTCAACACTACCACTTTTATGACCGGCTGTCCTTCCTTCACCCGGTGGCCGCTATGCCAAGGTATGTATCTGCAGCACTGTGTGTACATTTAGTATTATTTATAAATATATACATTAGTTTCCATTTTGGCTCTGTGGGTAGCAGAGTATACAGGCGGGTCTGAGGTAGCAGAGTATACAGCGGTCTGTGGGTAGCAGAGTATACAGCGGGTCTGAGGTAGCAGAGTATAAAGACGGCTCTGTGGGTAGCAGAGTATACAGGCGGGTCTGTGGGTAGCAGAGTATACAGGCGGGTCTGTGGTAGCAGAGTATACAGGCGGGTCTGTGGGTAGCAGAGTATACAGGCGGGTCTGTGGGTAGCAGAGTATACAGGCGGGTCTGTGGGTAGCAGAGTATACAGGCGGGTCTGTGGGTAGCAGAGTATACAGGCGGGTCTGTGGGTAGCAGAGTATACAGGCGGGTCTGGGTAGCAGAGTATAAAGACGGCTCTGTGGGTAGCAGAGTATACAGGCGGGTCTGTGGGTAGCAGAGTATAAAGACGGCTCTGTGGGTAGCAGAGTATACAGGCGGGTCTGTGGGTAGCAGAGTATACAGGCGGGTCTGTGGGTAGCAGAGTATACAGGCGGGTCTGTGGTAGCAGAGTATACAGCGGCTCTGTGGGTAGCAGAGTATACAGGCGGGTCTGTGGGTAGCAGAGTATAAAGACGGCTCTGTGGGTAGCAGAGTATACAGGCGGGTCTGTGGTAGCAGAGTATACAGCGGGTCTGTAGGTAGCAGAGTATACAGGCGGCTCTGTGGGTAGCAGAGTATACAGGCGGGTCTGAGGTAGCAGAGTATACAGGCGGCTCTGTGGGTAGCAGAGTATACAGGCGGGTCTGAGGTAGCAGAGTATACAGGCGGGTCTGTGGGTAGCAGAGTATACAGGTGGGTCTGTGGGTAGCAGAGTATACAGGCGGGTCTGTGGGTAGCAGAGTATACAGGCGGCTCAGTGGGTAGCAGAGTATATAGGTGATGAGAATAGGGTTAATAGATGGTGCTACAGTGTTGGGGCGTGCTAGAGGGAGCAGAGATCCGATTACTGCCATCATTTCTGACCTTATTAAAGATAGCGGCCGCAGCTAAATGACATCATGGCAAAGGTAAACATGGGGTGTGGTTAGCTGCAGGAGGTTAGTGAGAGGTGTGGGTTGTTTGGCAGAGGGCGTGGTGTGGGCGTGGTGAGCGCGGCTCCAGCGTCAGATACGCTGCGAGCGCGGAACCGCGGCACATCTCCAGGAGCAGAGGACGTGTCCGGTACGTCCGTAGCCCCCGGCCTCCCCGTTGTCCGCACACACAGCCCCGCTGTGACCTCTGCAGTGTCACAGGCCCCGGCGGGCGTCTGTCATCTCCTCCTGACACTGACCTCCTCCTGATTTGATTGTCTGTGTTGTCCCCCCCCGCTGTCAGCATCAGTGATCTGCTAAGACCTGTGGGTGCACAGACGGGGGAAGTACAAATGCCAGCATGCCGGGGCGGATTGGGCGCTGTGAGGGGCGCAGGTCTTGCTGTGAGCGGAGGGCGCGAGGCCGCTAGAGAAAACGCTATAGCGGCTGTGTGAGTTAAGCGTCTGCGGCTCGCGAAGGCGCATACGCGTCTCCGCTCGCAGTGACGCTAAGGAGTTTGGGATTAGGCTACAGTGCCGGAATTTCAAACTCCCGATTATATAAATAGATTATATATATATATATTGTATACCTTTCAACCCCTTCCCTGCTTTATATAGATGATATAAGCTAAAAGTTTTGTGAATTAAGTATGTCAAGTAAAAAGTGAAGTCAGGGGGACTTTTTTTTTTTCATGTGAACCATTGGTGTTATTGATCGTCTAGATTAGATGGGATGGGGGGGGGGTGGGTGTTAATCAGGGGGTGAAAAATTATGTATTAGTATGGAATTAGCAAAGAAAGTCACGTATTCCTTTATGTTATGTACAGTTGGTTATTCTTTCATAATAATAACAAATATCTGATTAATAATACACAGATACACAGAGTCTAAAAAGCGTGCAACTTAATGTTTGACCTATGTTTTTGTTTCCAAATGCAATGCATTCACCAAATTTTTTTTTACTTTACCCACAGAGAAGCTTACTACAGAGGGCGGCGTGCTGTGAACCCTCCACCGCCAAACAGAAGGCGGCGTGGAGAACACCCACCACCACCACCACGGCCGGCGCCACCACCACCGCCGCCGCCACCAGCACCACCAACACCACCACCACCGCCGCCACCAGCACCAGCACCACCACCACCGCCGCCACCAGCAGCAGCAACACCACCACCGCCGCCACCAGCACCAGCACCACCGCCGCCACCAGCAGCAGCAACACCACCACCGCCGCCACCAGAACCAACACCACCACCGCCGCCACCAGCACCAACACCACCACCGCCGCCACCAGCACCAACCCCAGCTTTGGGGCATGTCCGGCCGCAAGAGGAGGAACCTGGATGCCCACCTCACACCAGCCATGGTCTGATCCCGGGGTCACCTAATAGACGGCGTGCACAAAGTAATGCTGACTTTGCCCACAGTCTGATACCATTCCTGGATGAAATTCCATTTCACAGGCTACTGCGGGCAAGGTCAGCATTACAGATTGTGCTTGACGCCAGTCGCCCACCAAACCACCCAGGTGAGGTTTTCAATTTTTTGGAGGGGTGGCAACTCAGACACTACAACCTACAAGACAGGCCCACACCCCGGGACAGCCATGTGCCACCACAGAGGCCTGTACCTACCATTCCACAATGGCCACCTAACAGGGACCTACCATTTTTCCCCACACCGGCCCAGAGGATCCACCCTCAAGGGTTGCCGGAGGCCATTCATGGGGCCCTTGACCTCTTGCAGGACCAGGGTGATGGTGTCACTTTACTGGCAAGGCCGGAGGATGCGGCAACCTACCAGCAGCTGTAGACCCCTTTTTTTTTTTTTTTTTATTTTGTGTTCATGTGCATTGCACAATTTCATTGTTATTATTTCTTATATTTTCCTGTTTACAAAGTTGTACCAAAAAAAAAAAAAAAAAAAAAAAAAAAAAATCTGACATTTTTACCATTATGGCGGAATAATACCCAGTTTACAAAAACTGCTTTGTGTCTGTCTTTTTTCAGGGAAAGGATGTGTAGGTTGTTTTGTGGGTGGGCTTAAAGTCATCATCATTATAATTATTATTTATTTATATAGCACCGATAGGTTCCATGGCGCTTTACATAAGGATAAGGTACACAAGGAGAAGTACAATAAACATAGACAATAAGGTCATAGAGGTACAACAGGAGAGGACCCTGTACGCGTGGGCTCACATTCAACGAGGGGTGGGTGGGGATACAATAGGGTGGGGAAGGTGTCGGTCGTGGGGCGTGTAGCGGGGTGTCATGGCAGGTTGTAGGCCTGTCGGAAGAGGTGAGTCTTTAGGTGTTTCTTGAAGGTTCCCAGGGTAGGCGAGTGAGTGATGAGGTGGGGCAGCGAGTTACAGAGCATGGTTGATGCCCGGGAGAAATCCTGTATGCGGTTGTGGGAAGAGGAGATGAGGGGGGAGTGTCGGAGAAGTTCTTTGGATGAACGCAGGTAGCGTGAGGGATGGTATCGGGAGATCATGTCGGAGATGTATGGTGGGGATAGGTTGTGTAAGGCTTTGAATGTCATGATCAGTGTTTTAAAGTGAGCTCTCTGTGGGGCGGGGACCCAGTGAAGGGCTTGGCAGTGGGTGTAGACAGGTGAGTAGCGTGAGGACAGATGGATTAGTCGGGCAGCAGAGTTTAGTATACATTGGAGAGGTGCAAGAGAGTTGGCAGGGAGGCCTGTGCGAAGGAGGTTCCAGTAGTCAAGGCGTGAGATGATGAGGGCATTAATGAGTGTTTTAGCTGTGTCAGGGTTGAGTAACGAGCAAATTCTTGAAATATTTTTGAGTTGGAGTGACAGGGACTTGGTTAGGAACTAGAGGTGGGGCTTGAAGGAGAGGGATGAGTCAAGGATTACCCCGAGACATTTGGCGTGGAGGACAGGGGAGAGAGAGCATCATTAGCAAGTACTTTACGGACCGCATGGAGCATGAAGTCACCTTGGTTACTAAGTGTAAAATCATGACTCCACAGACAAATGTTGCTGACAAATAAACAGTGCCTGTGTTTGGGGGGTTACTTAATGCCTCGCTATGGCAACAAGACTAGGAACACACATGTGAGAGGCTGGGACATCTACCTGCTACACATCGCGTCTACGCGTTTTCTACAGAGCGTACAGTGGGACCTTTCTCCAGGCTCCAGCAGGATGATAGTCCAAGCAATGCCCACGATGCAAGCATAGGCTTGTTGCCTAAAAAAATTAGCTGAAGGGGCTTCATATACATTTTTTTCAGAAAGCAGGGTGCTTGGCCCATACAATAGAATTGCTTGTACTAGGAGCATAGTACATGCAATGCCCACGATGGAGGCATAGGCTTGGTGCCTGGAAAAATTAGCCCAAGGGGCTGTTTTGCATTTTGGGTATAAATGCAGGCCTAATGGCCATGTTCAGCTTGTTAGGCTGGGTGTTTCCAAAAATTAGCCCAAGGGGCTGTTTGGCATTTTTAGTGTAAATGCAGGCCTAAGGGCCATGATAAGCCTCTTAGGCTGGGTGTTTCCAAAAATTAGCCCAAGGGGCTGTTTTGCATTTTGGGTATAAATGCAGGCCTAATGGCCATGTTCAGCTTGTTAGGCTGGGTGTTTCCAAAAATTAGCCCAAGGGGCTGTTTGGCATTTTTAGTGTAAATGCAGGCCTAAGGGCCATGATAAGCCTCTTAGGCTGGGTGTTTCCAAAAATTAGCCCAAGGGGCTGTTTTGCATTTTGGGTATAAATGCAGGCCTAATGGCCATGTTCAGCTTGTTAGGCTGGGTGTTTCCAAAAATTAGCCCAAGGGGCTGTTTGGCATTTTTAGTGTAAATGCAGGCCTAAGGGCCATGATAAGCCTCTTAGGCTGGGTGTTTCCAAAAATTAGCCCAAGGGGCTGTTTTGCATTTTGGGTATAAATGCAGGCCTAATGGCCATGTTCAGCTTGTTAGGCTGGGTGTTTCCAAAAATTAGCCCAAGGGGCTGTTTGGCATTTTTAGTGTAAATGCAGGCCTAAGGGCCATGATAAGCCTCTTAGGCTGGGTGTTTCCAAAAATTAGCCCAAGGGGCTGTTTGGCATTTTGGGTATAAATGCAGGCCTAAGGGCCATGTTCAGCTTGTTAGGCTGGGTGTTCCCAAAAATTAGCCCAAGGGGCTGTTTGGCATTTTGGGTATAAATGCAGGCCTAAGGGCCATGTTCAGCTTGTTAGGCTGGGTGTTTCCAAAAATTAGCCCAAGGGGCTGTTTGGCATTTTGGGTATAAATGCAGGCCTAAGGGCCATGTTCAGCTTGTTAGGCTGGGTGTTTCAAAAAATTAGCCCAAGGGGCTGTTTGGCATTTTTAGTGTAAATGCAGGCCTAAGGGCCATGATCAGCTTGTTAGGCTGGGTGTTTCCAAAAATTAGCCCAAGGGGCTGTTTGGCATTTTTAGTGTAAATGCAGGCCTAAGGGCCATGATAAGCCTCTTAGGCTGGGTGTTTCCAAAAATTAGCCCAAGGGGCTGTTTGGCATTTTGGGTATAAATGCAGGCCTAAGGGCCATGTTCAGCTTGTTAGGCTGGGTGTTCCCAAAAATTAGCCCAAGGGGCTGTTTGGCATTTTGGTTAAATGCAGGCCTAAGGGCCATGTTCAGCTTGTTAGGCTGGGTGTTTCCAAAAATTAGCCCAAGGGGCTGTTAAATGTTTGCGAACAGAAAATAAAGGTTGATTCCTTGTGAAAAGGTGTTGTGATGGTTAATGAAACCGAAGTTAAGGTGTAGTGTTGGTTTAAGATGAAGCAGCCTCATTACCAGGTTGCAGGAACATGGTTACGCAAATCGTTACTGGTCTTGGACATACTGCTTGTACCAAAAAGACACAATATAATACAATGATTAATTATATCATATTGATGATGAACGTGGCACTTCAGCTCTGAGTACTGTCGTCTTCAGGGCTCAAGAAGTCTTGTGAAATCCAGTTCCTATTAAACTTAATTAGAGTAAGCCTGTCTGCATTCTCTGGAGTAAGACGTGTCCTGGTATCAGTTATGATACCCCCAGCGGCACTGAAAACCCGCTCTGATGTCACACTAGCTGCAGGGCATGCCAGCACCTCCAAGGCATACAACGAGAGCTCGGTCCAAGTGTGGAGCTTGGAGACCCAGTAATTAAACGGGACTGCGGCATCAGTCAGGAAGCAGGTACTGTCACTTAAGTATTCTTGTACCATGTTGGTAAGTTTCTGTCTCCGAGAGATGGTTACTGGAGCAACATGGCGCTGCAGGTTCGATGGCTTATTGAACATAGCCCACTTTGCGGACATCTTTCCAGCATCTCTTCTGGACAGCGTGGATGATTGTGCCCCGACCAAAGGCTGCTGTTGCACAGAGTTGCTAACTATGGGCAGAGTGTTGTCTGACGGTGATATTCGAAGCATATTTTCCACAAGAACACTCTTGAAATAGTCAATTGTCAAGCCACGTGGTGACTGAAACAGCAGTGAGGTGAATTTATCTTTATAACGTGGGTCCAGAAAGGTGGCCAACCAGTAGAGGTCGTTGTGCAATATGTTAATCACTCGTGGGTCTTCTAGCAGACAAGTCAACATGAAGTCAGCCATGTGTCCTAAGCTGCATAGAGTCATGTCTTCAGTGTCCTCAGAACGATGTTCAATACCCATTGTATCCGCAAAGTCTGTCTCCGCCTCCTCCTCTCCAGGCCACCCATGGTGGACAGACACAAAGCTGGGGTTCTGAGTACCATCTGGGTTGACATCGGCACCAACAAAAAATGAATCCTCTTCATCGTCTTGCTCCTGTTCCTCCTCAGGAGCCATTGTTGCCTGGTCATACTGGCTTTGCTGGCTAGGTACTGCGCTGTTTAAATCTGGCTCCATAGCCATCTGCTGGGCTCTCAATGCTTCATTTTTCTGATTAATGAGGGACTCTTTCAGCAGACACAGCATGGGTATAGTGACACTGATGATGGACTGATCACCGCTCACCAGTTTTGTGCAGTAGTCAAAATTATCAAGAACCTCAGATGTGTCAGCGATCCACACCCACTCCATTGTACTAATATGTCGTGGCTGACTGCCGGTCTGACGGGCATGTTGCAACTGATACTCGGATATTGCCCTCTGCTGCTCATTGATCCTCGATAACATATGGAATGTAGAGTTCCATCGTGTCGGCATGTCACAAATGAGTCTGTGGTTGGGCAAATTCAATTGCTTTTGAAGCAATGAAAGTTTTCCAACCGCTGTTGACGAATGACGAAAATGTGCACAAAGTCGACGCACCTTCTCCAGTAGGTCACATAGCTCTGGGTATGTACGCAGGAATTTCTGCACTACCAGATTCAGCACGTGAGCCATGCAAGGCACGTGCACAAGGTTTCCGAGCTTTAGTGCAGCCACTAGGTTACGACCATTGTCGCTCACCACGAGACCGGTCTGGAGTTGGAGTGGGGATAGCCACTCATCTGTCTGTTCCTTCAGACCTTTCAACAGCTCTACTGCAGTGTGCGGTGTGTGACCTAAACAGATCAGCTTCAGCAGAGCCTGTTGGCGTCTTGCTGAAGCACTGCAGCAAACCTCCCAACTTGGCCGTGATGTTGAGGGCAATTGAGGATTGGTCGAGGAAGCGGAAGATGGGTGTAGTGGACATATAGGATGATGCAGAGACCCTGAATGAGGTTGTGCCAGCTATCCGTGGCGTGGGTAGGATGTTTGATGTAACACTAACATCGTTTGGCACACTCTCCACAACGTTGATCCAATGCGCGGTGAGCGAGATGTACCGGCCCTGTCCTGAACTGCTTGTCCACGTGTCCGTAGTAAGGTGTACTTTCCCGGTTACAGCGTTGGTGAGGGCACGCTTGAGGTTGTTAATGACATGCTCATGTAACGCGGGGACGGCACAACGTGAAAAGTAGTGGCGGCTTGGAACCGAGTAGCGTGGTACTGCCACAGCCAAAAGCTCACGGAAAGAGTCTGTACCCACAAGCCTAAACGGCAACATCTCGACTGCTAACAACTTAGCTATCTGGGCATTTATTTTTTTGGCTAATGGGTGGGAAGAGTGGTATTTCTGCTTCCTTTCGTACAGCTGTGTCACTGATAACTGTAACGATGTTGCTGACCGACAACTGTCTGCACTCGTGTTCAGTCTCTCTGCAACCGCTGCTTGTGATGAGTACATATGAGCTGGACCAGCTTCAGCAACACTTGATTGTGACGGACGTATCTGAGTTACCGTCGCAGTCTTTGGGTCAGATGACACTGTTGTGGAAGGCTGCACTTTTGACCACTGAATAGGGTGCTGACCAGCCATGTGCTTCCGCATACTGCTGGTGCTCTGGTTTCCTTTCCCGTGGCCTCTGCTGAGCCTTGCATGGCAGATGGTACAGATGACCACATTTTCTTGAGAAGGCCCATCTTTAAAAAATTTCCACACAGTGGCTGACCGACCTCTAGGCTTGACTGTACTCCCTGAGGGATTACTGAGGCCCACATTTGAGACATTTTGTCCAACAGTTGACAAATTTTGAGCCACAGTGGACACATTTTGGGCAACAGTGGTGACTCTTTGAGTTCTGGTGGGAGGAGTCGGCCTTGCTGCCTTTGTTGGTGGGACATACACACTTTCTTCCTCCGTGCTGCTCTGCTGGCTCTGCATCGCAACATTCCACGTGGGATCAGTTGTCTCATCATCAACCCCTTCCTCTTCTAAATCTTCCCGATAACAAGATAGATTTTGCTCCCCAGATGACAAGTGTGTCACTGTCTCATCATCATCATCCTCCAACTCCTGAGACGGTCTAAGACTTTGCTGAAAGACACGTTCATGTGGCCGGGGTGTCTCTAAAACTTGTCCATGAATGGACAATTCTTCATCAAGTATCTCATCTCTACGGAGTCTGGCAAACCGGATTCATGTAAAGGATTATATGTACCAAATAAGTCATCTGAGTGACCCATGTCTGTGTCAACATTTTCATGGGGCTGCTGTTGGTCTGAGGAACTGTGAAGAGGTTGTGGATTAGATGACCCAGCATGGTATGTACCAACAGTAGATACAGTGCTCAAGGAACCTTGAGTGCTGCAAGAACCTGTTGTTGAGGTCTTGTCTGCCAGCCAAGACGTTAGATGCTGTTCGTCTTCCGGCCTCAATACTCGTTTACTTTCCTGACGGGGAAAGTTAGACAGGAGGAACGATCGATCAATCCTCGTCTGTCTGCCCGAACTGGTGGATAGTTGGCCACGACTACCAATGCCTGTACCTCGTCCCTGTCCCTTAGCAAGACTTTTTTTGGGATTTGGTTTTTTGTGTGACATTTTGTAATTTCTGGTGGCTTTCTGGGGGCTTGTAAAACAAGTAGCAGGTACTATTTCGTGAAAGGTACACACTAGAGGCTAAGATATTTTTAGAGAGATGGAAGGTACCGTGCGAGCTGCAGGCAGGACACCGTACAGCTACGCACTGGCACAGGAAAAAAATTGTTTAGTACGCAGAACCAGGCACACTTAGGCTGCGGTGCTGGCTGCGTGCAAGTTTACAAGTACCGTGCGAGCTGCAGGCAGGACACCGTACAGCTACGCACTGGCACAGGAAAAAATTGTTTAGTACGCAGAACCAGGCACACTTAGGCTGCGGTGCTGGCTGCGTGCAAGTTTACAAGTACCGTGCGAGCTGCAGGCAGGACACCGTACAGCTACGCACTGGCACAGGAAAAAATTGTTTAGTACGCAGAACCAGGCACACTTAGGCTGCGGTGCTGGCTGCGTGCAAGTTTACAAGTACCGTGCGAGCTGCAGGCAGGACACCGTACAGCTACGCACTGGCACAGGAAAAAATTGTTTAGTACGCACAACCAGGCACACTTAGGCTGCGGTGCTGGCTGCGTGCAAGTTTACAAGTACCGTGCGAGCTGCAGGCAGGACACCGTACAGCTACGCACTGGCACAGGAAAAAATTGTTTAGTACGCAGAACCAGGCACACTTAGGCTGCGGTGCTGGCTGCGTGCAAGTTTACAAGTACCGTGCGAGCTGCAGGCAGGACACCGTACAGCTACACACTGGCACAGGAAAAAATTGTTTAGTACGCACAACCAGGCACACTTAGGCTGCAGTGCTGGCTGCGTGCAAGTTTACAAGTACCGTGCGAGCTGCAGGCAGGACACCGTACAGCTACGCACTGGCACAGGAAAAAATTGTTTAGTACGCACAACCAGGCACACTTAGGCTGCGGTGCTGGCTGCGTGCAAGTTTACAAGTACCGTGCGAGCTGCAGGCAGGACACCGTACAGCTACGCACTGGCACAGGAAAAAATTGTTTAGTACGCAGAACCAGGCACACTTAGGCTGCGGTGCTGGCTGCGTGCAAGTTTACAAGTACCGTGCGAGCTGCAGGCAGGACACCGTACAGCTACGCACTGGCACAGGAAAAAATAGTTTAGTACGCAGAACCAGGCACACTTAGGCTGCGGTGCTGGCTGCGTGCAAGTTTACAAGTACCGTGCGAGCTGCAGGCAGGACACCGTACAGCTACGCACTGGCACAGGAAAAAATTGTTTAGTACGCACAACCAGGCACACTTAGGCTGCGGTGCTGGCTGCGTGCAAGTTTACAAGTACCGTGCGAGCTGCAGGCAGGACACCGTACAGCTACGCACTGGCACAGGAAAAAATTGTTTAGTACGCAGAACCAGGCACACTTAGGCTGCGGTGCTGGCTGCGTGCAAGTTTACAAGTACCGTGCGAGCTGCAGGCAGGACACCGTACAGCTACGCACTGGCACAGGAAAAAATTGTTTAGTACGCAGAACCAGGCACACTTAGGCTGCGGTGCTGGCTGCGTGCAAGTTTACAAGTACCGTGCGAGCTGCAGGCAGGACACCGTACAGCTACGCACTGGCACAGGAAAAAATTGTTTAGTACGCAGAACCAGGCACACTTAGGCTGCGGTGCTGGCTGCGTGCAAGTTTACAAGTACCGTGCGAGCTGCAGGCAGGACACCGTACAGCTACGCACTGGCACAGGAAAAAATTGTTTAGTACGCAGAACCAGGCACACTTAGGCTGCGGTGCTGGCTGCGTGCAAGTTTACAAGTACCGTGCGAGCTGCAGGCAGGACACCGTACAGCAACGCACTGGCACAGGAAATTTTTTGTGGAAAAATGGCACCAAAATTATTTGGTAGACTAGTGCCAAAAATAAGAAAAAGCTTAGGATTACAGCTCTGCGGAAAGCTGGGTGAACTAAGCTCTGAGGATGGTGCTGGATTCACTGTAAGGCTGCTCCTATCTCCCTTCCTTACAGTCCTGTACAGCAATCCTCCGTCCTGGTAGTTCTGAAAAGAACTTTTGGGTTATGTGTGAGGAATCTTGACTCCTACACTGCGTCCTGTTAGTTCTGAAAAGAACTTTTGGGTTATATGTGACTCCTACACTGCCTAACTGTCCCTAGATCTGCTCCAAGTCTCCCTGCACTAGGTCAGCTCTTCTCAGCAATGTGCCCAAAATGGCGGGGGCAAGCCTTATATACTGCCTTGCCTTGTCATAGATGACATAGGCATCACGATGGACAGCAGCCAATCATAGTCCTGACACAACCAAAGCTGCTATGCCATTACTGACTATGATTGGCTATCTTCACAAGTTTTCTGACCTAACACGCAATGCTGACTAGTAACATAAAAGATTCTGGATTCGCGAGTCCCGAATAGAGAATACAGGACTCGGAATCGCAGACTCGCTAGGATTCGGACTCGTAGACTCGCTCAGACTCGCTGCTGTTTGGGGAGATTCAAGCTATATAGCGATGTGATAGAGCGAGTCTAGCGAGTCTAGCGAGTGAGAGAAAGTAAACTATGACAAAACTAAGATTGCCATTCACTTGCATTGGACTCGTTACTGAGCGAGTATTCGCTAAAAGACTCGCCGATTCCCGAGTCCAGCGAGTCCCTTAAGAATCGCCGAGTAACGAGTCCTAGCGAGTAGACTCGCTCATCCCTACTCTGAACCACCAGGTTGAGCACATGGGCCACGCATGGAACATGCGTCAGCTGGCCTCGCCTCAAAGCTGCCACCAGGTTCCGGCCATTGTCACACACGACCTTTCCTGGCTTTAGGTTCAGAGGTGTGAGCCAGTGATCTGCCTGCTGTTTCAGAGCTGTCCACACCTCTTCTGCATTGTGGAGTTTGTCACCTATGCAGACTAGCTTCAGCACAGCTTGTTGTTGCTTTGCAGAGGCAGTGCTGCAGTGCTTCCAGCTTGGGACTGGTGTGGACGGTACAGTGGATGAGAATGCGCAGGAGGAGGAGGCTGAGGAGCATGACATTCCGAAGCTGTAGAGTGTCGGTGAAACCCTGACAGAGGTAGGGCCTGCTATCCTTGGTGTGGGAAGGACGTGTTCCGTCCCTCGCTCAGACTGGGTCCCAGCCTCCACAATATTAATCCAGTGTGCCGTCAAGGAGATGTAGCAGCCTTGCCCACAAGCACTTGTCCACGTGTCTGTGGTTAGGTGGACTTTGGCTGAAACAGCGTTGTTCAGGGCACGTGTGATGCTGTTGGACACGTGGTTATGCAATGCGGGGACGGCACATCTGGAGAAATAGTGGCGGCTGGGGACCGAGTAACGTGGGACAGCAGCCGCCATCAGGTCGCGGAATGCTTCTGTCTCCACCAGCCGGAAAGGCAACATTTCTAGCGCTATGAGTCGCGAAATGTGATAATTCAGGACTGTGGCATGTGGGGCGTTGGCAGCGTATTTTCGCCTGCGTTAAAATGTGTGCTGAATGGATAATTGAACGCTGCGCTGGGACAAGGACGTGCTTGATGCTGGTGTTATTTGTGCGTGGGCAACTTCAGGTGCAGGGCCGGAGGCTTGTTCGCGGCCAGCATGGACAGGGGATTGGCTCGCACGCACAACACGTGAAGACGTAGCAGTGACATCAGCAAGCACCGCTCCTCGACTCTGTTGTACTTCCCACAAAGTCGGGTGCTTGGCTGACATGTGCCTGATCATGCTGGTGGTGGTCAGGCTGCTAGTTTTCGTACCCCTGCTGATACTGGCATGGCAGGTGTTGCAAATGGCCTTTTTAGAGTCTTCTGGAGCCAACTTAAAAAACTCCCAGACTCTGGAAGACCGAACATTTGCACAGGCACCTTGAGTCGTGTTGGTGTTCCGGGGAACGGATGGCTGCCTTCTGCCTGCGGACACGACCCTGCTTCGCACTGCCTGTTGGGATGCTACGCCTCCCTCCCCCTGTGCACTGCTGGCCTCGCTCTGCATATCCTCCTGCCATGTTGGGTCAGCTACTGGATCATCCACCACGTCGTCTTCCTCTTCCGCACCCTGATCCTCCTCCTGACTTCCTGGCAATTGTGTCTCATAATCGTCTACCCCTTGTTGAGACACGTTGCCAACGTTCCGTTCGTGAGAACGTGGCTGCTCAAATATTTGGGCATCTGTACATACCATCTCCTCATCACCCACTTCAAGAGGAGCTGGCGACAGGCCAGATTCTGCGAATGGATACGTGAACAGCTCTTCCGAGTGTCCTAGTGTGGGATCAGTAAAGTCCGTGGACGTGTACTCGTCCTGGTGGTACGAAGGAGGATCAGGTTGGGAAATGTGCGGTGCAGTATCACGGCTACTGACACTTGACCGTGTGGAAGACAGGGTGTTTGTGGAGGTGCCCATCTGACTTGAAGCATTATCTGCTATCCAAGTAACAACCTGTTGACACTGGTCTTGGTTCAAGAGCGGTGTACTGCTGCGGGCCCCAAGAATTTGGGACAGGACGTGCGAGCAAGGAGATGTGCCCCTTTGTTGTTGCGAAATTAGTGCTTGCACACGACCTCGGCATCTGCCTGCACCACCATCACGTCCACTTCCTTGTTCCTTGCCAACGCCCTTGCCAACGCCCTTGCGCATTTTGCCTGTATACAGCGACAACTGTCTGGTGACTGTTGAGGTCACAGGAGATTAGGATTTTAGTCCCTAACCTGTATCAAGGTAGTAATTACAACAGTCTGGTGACTTTAATGGTCACAGGAGATTAGGATTTTAGTCCCTAACCTGTATCAAGGTAGTAAGTACACCAGTCTGGTGACTGTAATGGTCACAGGAGATTAGGATTTTAGTCCCTAACATGTATCAAGGTAGTAAGTACACCAGTCTGGTGACTGTAATGGTCACAGGAGAGTAGGATTTTAGTCCCTAACCTGTATCAAGGTAATAAGTACACCAGTCTGGTGACTGTAATGGTTACAGGAGAGTAGGATTTTAGTCCCTAACCTGTATCAAGGTAGTAAGTACACCAGTCTGGTGAATGTAATGGTCACAGGAGATTAGGATTTTAGTCCCTAACCTGTATCAAGGTAGTAAGTACACCAGTCTGGTAACTGTAATGGTCACAGGAGAGTAGGATTTTAGTCCCTAACCTGTATCAAGGTAGTAAGTACACCAGTCTGGTGACTGTAATGGTCACAGGAGAGTAGGATTTTAGTCCCTAACCTGTATCAAGGTAGTAAGTACACCAGTCTGGTGACTGTAATAGTCACAGGAGAGTAGGATTTTAGTCCCTAACCTGTATTAAGGTAGTAAGTACACCAGTCTGGTGACTGTAATGGTCACAGGAGATTAGGATTTTAGTCCCTAACCTGTATCAAGGTAGTAAGTACACCAGTCTGGTGACTGTAATGGTCTCAGGGGAGTAGGATTTTAGTCCCTGACCTGTATCAAGGTAGTAAGTACACCAGTCTGGTGACTGTAATGGTCACAGGAGATTTGGATTTTAGTCCCTAACCTGTATTAAGGTAGTAAGTACACCAGTCTTGTGACTGTAATGGTCACAGGAGAGTAGGATTTTAGTCCCTAACCTGTATCAAGGTAGTAAGTACACCAGTCTGGTGACTGTAATGGTCACAGGAGTGTAGGATTTTAGTCCCTAACCTGTATTAAGGTAGTAAGTACACCAGTCTGGTGACTGTAATGGTCACAGGAGATTTGGATTTTAGTCCCTAACCTGGATCAAGGTAGTAAGTTCAACAGTCTGGTGACTGTTATGGTCACAGAAAAGCTTGGATTCTGATCTGTATCACCCTGCCTATATCCTCCTAGATTAGTCCTGAGAAGGACTGTTGTGGTCAGCAGTAGTTTGCAGCCCTGCTCCGGATCTACCTATAAGGGCCGCAAATCTGTCCCTAAGCAGCAGCAGACACTCTCCCTACACTCACTGTCTGGATGCCTGTGTGCAGAGCACAGCGCGCCCGGGTCTTATAAAGGCTCGGTCACGCTGTGCAGGCCGGCCAATCACTGCAATGCCACAACTAACAGGGCTGTGGCATTGCAGTGGTCTGCCAGCCAATCCCTGCATGTGGGCTGGCTCTCAAAAGAGCGCCAACATGCAGAGATGACGAACACGAGCACAGCACGAGTATCGCGAGATTACTCGGTGCTCGCCGAGTAGCCCGAGTACAGTGATACTCGTGCGAGTACCGAGTAGTGGCGAGCATGCTCGCTCATCACTAATGATTACATACACTGATATATTGTGTTATAGCACCAAATTGTGTAGTATGACCTTATGACTATTATTGAATTATTGTGGTCATTATATTTGTCATGTTTAATATATGTGAGTACATGATACTTTGGTTAAACAAGTGTCTATAATTTGGCATGTCTATACCATTGTCTAAATACATTGATGGAGTATAACTATATAGTGATTGCAGAGCAGTGTTGATATACATTCATGTACTGTGCACTGCGGCGGTATGCATTATAAATCTAATTGTTCCCCATAAGTTTTATTCTAATCACCAGCTCCCTGCCTGTGCCGCATAGTCATTCATTGGCTGCAATGGCCGGTATTGTGGTGGCGTCTATTCCCTTGGTTATAAGGGTCACATAATACATCATGTGGGTATGACTCCGCCTCATTGCCGCATCACCTTAGCAACCATGACGTGACGTCGGCGTAAGCAGGTGGGGCGTCGTTGATTGGTTCAGGCGGCCTTTTTAAGGCGCACTTTCCCTATTATTGACACGCCCCGTGACTAAGGTTACTTACCGAAACACGTGTAGGGCTTCACTCTGACAGGGTTTCTGAGGTAAATTATTGACCTAGGTGTTTATTTAACTGTCCTTGATAGCAGGTTGTTGATAAGTGGTTTGAGCGGTTTAGTGCTTAGCTGCTCGGTCCCTTTATTGCTGAGTGAGATAGAGCCTGGGACTTAATATAGCTCCATAGGTCTTGGTCACATATTAGCTTTAGTGGGTGGTTTTCTTTATAAGATTACCACTTACCAGTTGCAGGGACTGAGTTGATGTACAGTCGTAAACCTTGCTGTAGTAAATTTTGCAGGCTAATTATTATATGCAATAGTTATTAAGCACTGAGCACTTTAATTATTATTGCAATCCATATTATACACATTGCTATCTAAATTATTCATATACAGCATTATTTATGAGTCACTGAGGGTTAATTTGTTATGATACCCCTCAGTGCACAATTGTATATAACCTATAGATTGCTGTTGATTGGTGACATGTATTATTACGTTATGGTGAATATTTTGTCCTGATCATATTGAGTGTCTTTTGTATGTTCCCCTCTATGATCCACTTATAAATAAATTTGCACTCTCCAATAAATTTTGGTTGGAATGTCGTTTTTTGGCTTGTTGAGAATCTAGTTTTCCATATTGTCTAATGCATACCTCATAGTTCAGTATATACTATAATGCATCC
Source organism: Allobates femoralis (assembly GCA_033576535.1). NCBI lineage: Eukaryota > Metazoa > Chordata > Amphibia > Anura > Aromobatidae > Allobates > Allobates femoralis. Next base: position 164,409,367 of record JARQOC010000011.1, read on the forward strand.
CCCATAGTCATACATATATTATAATATACTCCACAGTCCTCCATATATTATATTGCACCCCGCATAATCTTTGATATATTATATGTGCACCCTCCATATTCCTCTATATTAAATAATATAGCCCCCATAGTCCTCCACATATTATATAGCACCACATACTCCTCCATATAGTATAATGCATCGCCATAGTCCCCATATATTATAATGTACCCCATAATCTTCCAAATCATATAATGCACCCCATATTCCTCCATTATAATGCACCCCCATAGTCTTCTATTTATTACACTGTGTGCAGAATTATTAGAAAAATGAGTATTTTGATCACATGATACTTTTTATACATGTTTTCCTACTCCAAGCTGCATAGGCTTGATAGCCAACTAGCAATTAAGTAAATCAGGTGATGTGCATCTCTGTAATGAGGAAGGGTTTGGTGTAATGACATCAACACCCTATATAAGGTGTGCTTAATTAATAGGCAAATGCCTTTCCTTAGGCAAAATGGGTCAGAAGAGAGATTTGACGGGCTCTGAAAATCCAAAATTGTGAGATGTCTTGCAGAGGGATGCAGCAGTCTTGAAATTGCTAAACGTTTGAAGCGTGATCACCAAACAATCAAGTGTTTCATGGCAAATAGCCAACAGGGTCGCAAGAAGTGTGTTGGGCAAAAAAGACGCAAAATAACTGCCCATGAACTGAGGAAAATCAAGTGCGAAGTTGCCAAGATGTCATTTGCCACCAGTTTTGTCATATTTCAGAGCTACAGCATTACTGGAGTATCAAAAAGCACAAGGTGTGCTATACTCAGGGACATGGCCAAGGTAAGGAAGGCTAAAAAACGACCACCTTTGAACAAGAAGCATAAGATAAAACGTCAAGACTGGGCCAAGAAATATCTTAAGACTGATTTTTCAAAGGTTTTATGGACTGATGAAATGAGAGTGACTCTTGATGGTCCAGAAGGATGGACCAGAGGCTGGATCAGTAAACGGCAGAGAACTCCACTCCAACTGAGATACTAGCAAGTTGGAGGTGGGGTACTGGTATGTGCTGGTATCATCAAAGATGAACTTTTGGGACCTTTAGGAGTTGAGGATGGAGTGAAGCTCAACTCCCGGGCCTACTGCAGTATCGATCAAGAAAAACATAATTTTCATGCAGGACAATGCTCCATCACATGCATCCAACTACTCCACAGTGTGGCTGGCCAGTAAAGGTCTAAAAGAAGAAAAAATAATGACATGGCCCCCTTGTTCACCTGATCTGAACCCGATAGAGAACCTGTGGTCCCTCATAAAATGTGAGATCTACAGGGAGGGAAAACCGTACACCTCTCGGAACAGTGTCTGAGAGGCTGTGGTGGCTGATGCACGCAATGTTGATTGTAAACAGATCAAGCAACTGACAGAATCTATGGATAGAAGGCTGTTGAGTGTCATCTTAAAGAAATGTGGCTATATTGGTCACTAATTTTTTGTGGTTTTGTTTTTGCATGTCAGAAATGTTTTTTTTCTAAATTTTGTGCAGTTATATTATTATGGTGAAAATAAACTATTGAGATGGGAATATATTTGGTTTTTTATTAAGTTGCTTAATAATTCTGCACAGTAAAGGTACCTTTACACGCCGCAACTGCAGTGTAGCAACTGAGAGGCAACGGGATTTCTGTCACGGTTGCCTTGAAATTGCTACGAAGTTGCGGCGTGTAATTGGGGAACCCGGTGGTGATTTTCGAAGTTGCTCCCGGTTGCAGTTTCAGAGCATTGTTCTAAAACCAGAGGCAACCCAGAAGGTGAATTGCCCTGGTTTTGGCGTGTGAATGGGCGATTGGGATGGAATCTGTGTCGCCTAGTGATTTCCCAGAGGCGTGCCACAGCGTGCCGGATACCGCGCCCCATCAGCGATGATCGGTGGGGGCTACTGTGTAAACACTGGCTGTCCCTTCACAGGGTGCCATATTTAAAGAGCTGTCTATTCACACTACACAATTGCAATGGCGTCATGTATTAGCCAGCCTTCCTGCGCAGGCTGGCCAATCATGACGCTATTGCGTTGTCTAATCAGCGTGTTTGGGGCGCGGAATACACAACTCTGTCATGCCTATGTTCTTGCGGCGCTGAACATGTACACCCACATTCCCTTAGTGGTTGCGGCGTGTGAAGCGGCGACGGGATTCAACCGGATGTTTCCCGCAGGATCTGTTTCAACTTCCGTGGAACCACGTTCCCTTAGGTTGACGACGCAATTGCCCGGTGTACATGCAGCATCGGCGATCGGTATCAACCGTCAAAAACGTGCACACGCACGTTCAGTTGCTACCGATCGCCGGTGATAGTTGCGGCGTGTAAAGGTACCTTAATAGTTACCTGCACAAACAGATATCCTCCTAAGATAGCCAAATCTAAAAAAAAACACTCCAGCTTCCAAAATTATTAAGCTTTGAGTCTTTTGGGTTGATTGAGAACATAGTTGTTAATCAATAATAAAAATAATCCTCAAAAATACAACTTGCCTAGTAATTCTGCACACAGTGTATAATGCACTTCATAGTCCTCCATACATAATATTGCAACCCAATAGTCATACATATATTATTGTTGCGCCCCAGGGCATGGGGTGCTCGAGTATCAGGCGACAGTGAGGGGGGTTAACTTTGTCACGGGGAATGGCGGCCGCACCTGATCCCGTACTGGGGGCGATGCTCTTGAAAAAGGGTATTTACAGGGATTATGTACAAGTTAGTCGTGACACCACCTGCAGTACCTGGTGATGGATCACCAGCGCTGCCACAGTCCTCCGGAGGTCGGTGGTATTGCGGCAAGGGTGGTATAGTCCTCCGCAGGCAGGACTGGACCTCCGGGGCAGAGTAGTGAGGGTGAACAGGTTGTAGTGGAGCTGAGATGGTGAGGAAGGATAGGAACAGTCTGTAGAGGGGCACTGTGAGTGAGAGGAAGGATGCACACACACACAGAAGTCTCTTTACCTTTTTACTGATGTTAGTCAGGTAAATAGTACAGGGCACTGTCGGGTGACCGGGCTGCACAGTGGGCTCCCACAGCAAGTGGGTATAAGGCCTCCTTTCCTTTGAATTTGCTGAAGCACAGTTGATCGTAGCCTGACTTGCCTCCACTCTCTTCCTTTTGCCTGTCACTTTCTCCTCCTGTGCGGTCTCCGGGCTAACCTTCTTATGGACACTGCAGTGACCTGCTGTTCCTGGCTCCCTCTCTTTGACCCTCACAGGAGACCGGGTAGCTGAAGCTTCCACGGTGCAATGGGGTTTTCTGTGGGCCTGTAGTTCTCCCACTGATGCGGATCCCCAATATCCTCTAAGAACGAACTCTCACGCTGAGCTACTTGTTCCTTCCTTCTGTTCCTGTTCTGAGCTCCCTGCCTTCAGTCCCACTTAGGCTTGTTGAACGCTGAAGGGCCCTCAGGGTCACTGGCTCGGGCCTATACGCAGCACCGAACACCAGGACTTCCCTGCAGCTCTTCTAGCATCTGCCACACTCTGACTAGCTCCTCCCCAGCAGCAGTATATATAGGGGATCTTGCCTAAGGGCAGCAAGTTGAGCTCCCCCTACTGTGCCGGGGTGGAAGGTGTTGTTCGTAGTAAGTACCTGCTGTGGAAATCCAGCTGTGCATTAGAGAGATCTGTGGCTACCTGCATGAGCAGGACGCCACATTATCATGCACCCCATATATCACCTTGCGGACCTCAGAAAGACCTTTTTGAACAAGCGCTACCATTCAATAGCAATTGAAAACCAGATTACAAGAGCTACCAGAATATCAAGGAATCATCTCCTACATTACAAAACTAGAGAAGAAAACAACAGAGTTCCTCTTGTAGTTACCTACAATCCAAATCTGAAGGTGTTAAGAGGAGCTGCACGGAAACTTCAACCACTCATGCAAAAAAATGCCCGACTAAAATCAATATTTCCGGATCCCCCACTCTTGTGTTTTAGACAACCTCCAAATCTAAAAAACATAATTGTCACAAGCACCTTGTCCTCTCCAGCAGCTACAGGAACCTTTCTCTGCAACCAGAACAGGGGCAAAACATGTCCATTTATAATGATGACGGACAAGATAAAGATTCCGAGGACAGATCAGGACTACAAGATCCCAGGTAACTTCAGCTGCACCGCAAACAATGTGGTGTATTTAATTATACGTACCAAAATGTCTAAAAGGTGGCATGTATGTAGGGGAGACCGGTCTACAATTCAGAACAAGAATAAATTGTCATCGCCACACAATAAAAGAAAGGAGTATGGACCTACCTGTAGCCAAGTATTTTTGTAACAAGAAAAAAAACAAGAAAAAAAGTATTTTTGTAGCTCTGACGACATGGTAACAGACATGAGTCTGCTCATTTTAAAAAGTAACTTCAAATCTCAGAAAGAGAGAAGAATTTGGGAATACAAATTGATAACGACCTTTGACACATTCAAAACAGGATTGAATGTCTCACATGGATTCATGCATTATTACATCAACTGTAAGGGCATTTGGGGATATCAGATGTTTGAACAGAATTCAGTTAGAGAACAATGAACTTTTGACACATTTTACATAAAATGTCTCATATGGATTTATAGCTTTCTACATTCACTGAGGAATTTTAAGGTCTCCACTGACCACTAATCATAGAACAATAATACAATGTGTTCCTCTTATCTCTGAATTTTTATTTAACCTCATCAGCTCCTCGCATCCTCCCTAGAATGACTCTGCTTTACATCATATGTCATATTTACTGCATCATCCTACCCTGCATATTTTATATAATAATTGCCAGTTTCTGGCATCCGGTTCGGCCACTGTGCCGCTATTCTGGCATGCACCGCGGCCGGATGCCAGTGCTGCTAGCGATGGCACGCATGCGCGCCATCGCGAGCTGCATTTACCGGCCAGCGCCCGTCGGGAGATCAGCCACTCATGCGCAAGCCGCTCATCTCCTGACAGTAGACACCGCTCATTTCTCGCCGCACGAAGGTCAGCGGTGACCGGCGACGCAGCCGGGAAATGAGCAGCGTCCGCACAACCGGAAGTACGCTGCCCACCATATTGGAGCACCCAAGTTATGAGTGTTCCCATATTGCGGCCAGTAGCGGTGCTGCCGCCCGCTCCGTACTTCCCCCTCGCCGCTCTGTTCTCATCCTCCACTGTCGTACCATTGCAGGCTGGCTGGAGAAACACATTCTTTTTGGAGCCGGTCATGTGACAGGCCCTCTGTGACGTCACATTAGCCCTCCCTGTCACATGACCGGCTTCACACTGATTCTCTTCAACCTGCAATGAATGGTAATGCCGGTGGAAAGAATAGAGAGAGCAGAGGACAGGGGGACAGGGGCACACAGGACTGGGGGACAAAGAACAGTGGCAGAGGACAGAGGGATACAGAACAAGAGCAGAGGACAGGGGGACACAACATGGGCAGAGGACAGGGGGACACAGAACAGGGGCAGAGGACAGGGCCACACAGGACAGGGGCACACAGGACAGGTGGACACAACAGGGGCAGAGGACAGGGGGACACAGTACAGGGGCACACAGGACAGGGTCACACAGAACAGGGGCAGAGGACAGAGGCACACAGGACAGGGGACACAGGACAGGGGCACACAGGACAGGGGGACACAGAACAGGGGCACACAGGACAGGAGCAGAGGACAAGGGGACACAGAACAGGGGAAGAGTACAGGGGGACACAGAACAGGGGCACACAGGACAGAGGCAGAGGACAGGGGGACACAGAACAGGGGCAGAGGACAGGAGCGCATAGAACAGGGGCACACAGAACAGGGGGACACAGAACAGGGGCAGAGGACTGGGGTGCACAGGACAGGGGCACACAGTACAGGGGGACACAGAACAGGGGCACACAGGACAGGAGGACACGAACAGGGGCAGAGGACACAGGTACACAGGACAGGTGCAGAGGATAGGGAGACACAGAACAGGGGCAGAGGACAGGGGCAGACAGGACAGGGGGACAGGGGCACACAGGACTGGGGGACAAAGAACAGTGGCAGAGGACAGAGGGATACAGAACAAGAGCAGAGGACAGGGGGACACAACAGGGGCAGAGGACAGGGGGACACAGAACAGGGGCAGAGGACAGGGCCACACAGGACAGGGGCACACAGGACAGGTGGACACAACAGGGGCAGAGGACAGGGGGACACAGAGGGGCGGGGGACACAGGACAGGGGCACACAGGACAGGGGGCACACAGGACAGGGCCAGAGGACAGGGGGACACAGAACAGGGGCAGGGGACAGAGGCACACAGGACAGGGGGACACAGGACAGGGGCACACAGGACAGGGGGACACAGAACAGGGACGCACAGGACAGGGGGACACAGAACAGGGGCACACAGGACAGGAGCAGAGGACAGGGGGACACAGAACAGGGGAAGAGGACAGGGGGACACAGAACAGGGGCACACAGGACAGAGGCAGAGGACAGGGGGACACAGAACAGGGGCAGAGGATAGGAGCGCATAGAACAGGGGCACACAGAACAGGGGGACACAGAACAGGGGCAGAGGACTGGGGTGCACAGGACAGGGGCACACAGTACAGGGGGACACAGAACAGGGGCACACAGGACAGGAGGACACGAACAGGGGCAGAGGACAGAGGCACACAGGACAGGTGCAGAGGATAGGGAGAAACAGAACAGGGGCAGAGGACAGAGGCAGACAGGACAGGGGGACAGGGGCACACAGGACTGGGGGACAAAGAACAGTGGCAGAGGACAGAGGGATACAGAACAAGAGCAGAGGACAGGGGGACACAACAGGGGCAGAGGACAGGGGGACACAGAACAGGGGCAGAGGACAGGGCCACACAGGACAGGGGCACACAGGACAGGTGGACACAACAGGGGCAGAGGACAGGGGGACACAGTACAGGGGCACACAGGACAGGGTCACACAGGGCGGGGGGACACAGGACAGGGGCACACAGGACAGGGGGCACACAGGACAGGGCCAGAGGACAGGGGGACACAGAACAGGGACACACAGGACAGGGGGACACAGAACAGGGGCACACAGGACAGGAGCAGAGGACAGGGGGACACAGAACAGGGAAAGAGGACAGGGGGACACAGAACAGGGGCACACAGGACAGAGGCAGAGGACAGGGGGACACAGAACAGGGGCAGAGGACAGGAGCGCATAGAACAGGGGCACACAGAACAGGGGGACACAGAACAGGGGCAGAGGACTGGGGTGCACAGGACAGGGGCACACAGTACAGGGGACACAGAACAGGGGCAGACAGGACAGGAGGACACGAACAGGGGCAGAGGACAGAGGCACACAGGACAGGTGCAGAGGATAGGGAGACACAGAACAGGGGCAGAGGACAGGGGCAGACAGGACAGGGGGACACAGAACAGAGGCAGAGGACAGGGGCACACAGGACAGAGGCAGAGGACAGGCGGACACAGAACTGGGGCAGAGGACAGTGGCACACAGGACAAGGGGACACAGAACAAGGGCAGAAAACAGAGGCACACAGGACAGGGGGACGCAAAACAGAGGCAGAGGACAGGGGCACACAGGACAGAGGCAGAGGACAGGGGAACATGGGCACACAGGACAGGGGGACACAGAACAGGGGCAGAGGACAGGGGCGCACAGAACAGGGGCACACAGGACAGGTTGACACAGATCAAGGCGAGAGGACAGGGGCACACAGGACAGAGGCAGAGGACAGGGGGACACGGGCACACAGGACAGGGGGACACACAACAGGGGCAGAGGACAGGGGGACATAGAACAGAGGACAGGGGGACACGGGCACACAGGACAGGGGAAGAGGACAGGGGGACACAGAACAGGGGCAGAGGACAGGGGGACACAGGGCAGAGGACAGGGGGACGCAGGGGCAGAGGACAGGGAGACACAGGGGCAGAGGACAGGAGGACACGGGCAGAGGACAGGGGGACAAAGGAGTAGAGGACAGGGGGACACGGGCAGAGGACAGGGGTACACAGGGGCACAGGACAGCAGCAGAAGACAGCAAGACACACTGGTAGAGGACAGGGGCAGAGAACAGGGGAATACGGGGCAGAGAACAGAGGGAGGCAGGGGCAGAGAACAGGGGGAGACAGCTAACCACTGAGCCACCATATACAGTGCTAACCACTGAGTCACTGTATACAGTCCTAACCACTGACCCACCATATAATGTGCTAACCACTGAGCCACCACACAGTGCAAAACACTGACCCACCATATACTGTCCTAACCACTGAGCCATCATATACTCTGCTAACTACTTAGCCACCGTATACTTTGGTAACCACTGAACCACCGTATACAGTGCTAACTACTGAGCCACCATGTACAGTGCTAACCATTGAGCCACCATATAATATACTAACCACCGAGCCACCATATACAGTGGTAACCACTCTGCCACAATACAGTGCTAACCACCGAGCCACCATATACAGTGGTAACCACTCTGCCACCATACTGTGCTAACCACTGAGCCACCATATAGTGCTAACCAGTGAGCCACCATATAATGTGCTAACCACTGATCCACCATATACAATGCTAACCACTGAGCCACCATATAGTGTTAACCAGTGAGCCACCATATAAATCCTGCAGCAACAGCGTACTTTTTGGAGAGAGGACTGTACTATTCAGCGGCTATTTCTATGGCACCTGTTCATTTCAACGAACTCCCGATGCAATAGCATCGGGCCTATTTCTAGTGTATATATGTGTGTGTCTTCAGAATTTATGTCATTATTAGCCTGTTGAAGAGGTCATAGTGTCTTGAAAGCTTGCTTTGCTTACCATCTTTTCAGTTAGCCATTAAAAGGTATCAATCACTGAGGACTCTCAGATTTTAATATTTTTCCATCTACTGGCTAACACGGTATAAACATTTTTTACCATGCACCCCATAGTCATCTATATATTCTCATGCTCCTCATAGTTCCTGATATATTATAATGAACACAATAGTGCTCCATGTATTATAATGCACTCCCATAGACATTAATTTATTATAATGCACCCCTATATTCTTTCATATTGTATAATGCATCCCCGTAGTCCTCCATATAGTAAAATGCACTCCACATAGTTCTTCATATAACATATTACACCCCCAAAAGTTTTTCATGAATAATAATGCACCCAATATTCCTCCATTAAAATGTTTATAATGCAATCTTTTAGTCCTCCGTAGATTAAAATGCATCCCAAAGTCTTCCATATATTATAATGAACCCACGTAGTCCTTACTATATTATAATGCACTCCCATAATCATGTATTTATTACAATGCACCTCCATAGTCCTCTCTTTTTTATAATACACCCTCATATTCCTCCATATAGTAAAATGCACTCCACATAGTTCTTCATACATTATATTACCCCCCATAGTCTTCCTTGTATTATAATGCACCGAGTAGTCCTTCATTATAATGCATCTCCATAGTCCCCCATAAATTATAATGCACCCCATAGTTTCCATATATAATAATGCACCCTCCATAATCTTTACTATATCATAATGCACCCCTATAGTCATCCATATATTATATTGTACTGCATACACCTCCATATAGTATAATCTACTCCTCCTATTTCTCCATACATTGTAATGCACTCCAATAGTCATTCATTTATTATAATGCAACCCCATATTCCTCCATATTGTATAAAGCACCCCTATAGTCCTCCATATAGTAAAATGCACTCCCAATAGTTCTTCATATATTATATTACATCCCCCATAGTCTTCAATGTATTATAATGCACCCAAAGGTCCTCCATTATAATGCATCTCCATAGTCCTCCATATATTATAATGCACACCCATAGTCCTTACGATATTATAATGAACTCCTATAGCCCTTACTATGTTAAAATGTACCCTTATAATCATCCAAATATTATAATGCACCCCCATAGTCCTCAATAAAGTAAAATGCACTTCCCATAGTTCTTCATTCATTATATTATACCCCCCATTGTCTTCCATGTATTATAATGCGTACAATAGCCCTCCATTATAATGCACCCCCGTAGTCCTCCCTTTATTATATTGCACCCCCATAATCTTCCATTTTGTATAATGCACCCCCATAGTCCTCCATATAGTAAAATCCACTCCCCATAGTTCTTTATATACTGTATTACTAGATGGTGGCCCGATTCTAAGCATCGGGTAGTCTAGAATACGTATGTAGTTTATTTATGAAGATTTAACAATAATGCAAGTAATACACGATATCTATCTATCACCTACCTATGTGTCTATCATCTATGTATTTTTTAGATATTTTATCTTTATAAACTAAGGTTCTTGGTACACATATTGGCCAATACCTATTTGCCCATCAACCAGCTTCAAAGTGATTTTAAATCTGATGGGTCCCTGTCCTACCTTGTCACTCTTTTCTTTGCCTCAGCTAAGCCTCCATTTTTACTAATTCTTAGAGGGAGGACTCACTTAAATCAAAGACCTTTTCTCCAAAAAAATAAATTTTTGGATTTTTTGGAAAAATCTTATCGTTAAAAAATAAAAGTTCATAGTACACATATTGGCCAATACCTGTTTGCCCATCAACCACGTCAAGGTGACCTTAGATCTGATGGGTCCCTATTCTACCGTATCACTATTTGCTTACGCTCAGCTAAGCCTCCATTTTTAGTATCTATCTATCTATCTATCTATCTATCTATCTATCTATCTATCTATCTATACAGACCACACCTTGAGATGGAGATGTGGTGAACAGCCATCCCACCCTTCTCTTTAGCTGTTCAAAAAACCCAGCCCTATTAAAGATAAATTAAAGTTCTCAGCATCTACAATACTGGAACATTACATGACATCTGGATTCATATCACCAAATTTAACATTTTGATGATACACATCTCCCATCTTATACTTAAATGTGTGATCACCTTACTATATAAAATATCTAATAATTTATCACACCAATGTATTTATGTATACCTATATATACCTATATCCTATCTCTTATCTCACTATTATCTATGTATTTTAAATGTATATATTTGTGTATCTATCCATCTATTTTTTTTTATTTTATATCTATATGATGAAGAGATTATACAGTATCTATCTATCTATCTATCTATCTATCTATCTATCTATCTATCTATCTATCTATCATCTAACTATGTATTATCTATAGATTTAGATCTATCCTTGTTTTTTCCTTTCTATCTATAAATTTACCTATCTATCTATGTGTAAATCAACCTAACATATTTTTGTAGACCACATTTCTGGTGAAAGCTTTTGGACTATCTTTAACCAAGTGTCCTTGTAAAGGGGTCTCAATAACTTATACCTTCACATTAAAAAAATAGGGGGGGGAACAAGAGGCGCAATAGTGCCCTATCACTAGTGACACTAATGTATGCGGTGGTTATGAATTCACTCACCTAGCACAGTTGTGAGACCCACAACTGGTGTAAAAGCATTTGGCATTAAATGCAGCTGCTGCAGGACTTTCACCTTCCACATGCACGTGAGAATCATCCAGAAGTTACCTCAGGGGAAATGGTGTATCAGTGTCCGCGCTGCTGAAATCCCAAGAAAACGATCCGGAAACCATATGTAGGTTGCATCAATCATCCATTTATTCCTTTCCTACGCGTTTCAACACTGTCCTAGTGTCTTCCTCAGGGATGCCTGAAGAAGACACTAGGACAGTGTTGAAACGCATAGGAAAGGAATAAATGGACGATTGATGCAACCTACATATGGTTTCCGGATCGTTTTCTTGGGATTTCAGCAGCGCGGACACTGATACACCATTTCCCCTGAGGTAACTTCTATACCTTCACATTGGATTTCATTTTCACCCGAGAAAATGCAACATACAGTTGTCCATGATCAAAAACTGGCTTCGGTAGATGTAGATTTTGGCCTTGTGACTTGTTTGTAGACTTTCATGCCACCCTTGATCACCTCTTGGAAAGTATAATGGATACAGAAGAGCATCAAGGTTGTGAAGGTTGCTGTGCAAAATGCTGATGCGCTGTGTTTTAGGAAGCAGAGGGTTGTTAAAGTCTGACTTAAGATGGACTAATATATCCCTTTGAAAAGGAGGCTCTCCATCATCATTTCGAAAAACAATGGCAACCTCACTTACACGTGGTTTATTTTAACGTCGAGGATCTTGTGTACGTTCTTGTTTAATTTCCATGACAATCGAAGGCATTTCAGTCCCATTTTGTATAGCCTTCTGTTGCTCCTCAGCTTCAACATCTTTAAGCATGCGATATGCGGCAGCAAATGGGTTGATTTCTTGCAAATGTACAGCAATGAGATTCGTGAGTTCAGCATTACACTTTTCATTTTCTTTCACATTCATCTTTTCTTCTGTAGCCTCATTTGCATCAGGGATGTATAATTGTGCAAATTTTGGTGGTTCTCCTCGGTACAGTGTTCCAGTACGATGATAGATCTGGCCATGAATTTTGAAACAATACGATCCAAATCCAGGTGCTGGTGCAATGTTGGCATCAAATGAAGTAAATGCATGTGAACTGTTGATGCTTCTGATATTATCCATAAAATTTCTATTATGTTTATGCTGTCCTTTCATCAATTCCTCAAACAGATCTGAGTATTGAGATCTCGGTAATATTACTTTCCCTTTTTGACAGCATTGACTAAACTGATTGTCAGATGGTTTTTCATCGATGAAATTCAAAGAGTTGCATTTACAGCAAACAACATCCATTTTCCCACAGTAATGTTGTATAATTGTTGTTTCATCAATTGTGACATACCGAGCAAGTTTATGAATACTCTGGTGGGCTTGCCTTGTTTTTCAGTTTATATGAATGGCGCAAACATATCCTTTGTCTGCCATAGCTAGTAAAGATTCATTCAGCCGATATTGTCTATGATATACAGCATCTTGTGCTTGTCTGCCAGCAGTTTCTAGTGCTGTCTCCTGTTGCCATTAAAGTCTGTGATATTGTGCATCCAGGCCTTGTCTCACGGCAGTTTGTTCTCGTTTCTCTTAGTCTCGACGTTGTCCTTGACTTGCTGCTCTTCCAGCTTTTCTGTCATCAGTATTCGCGTATTTGCACTTACGACCGAATAAACCTATTTAATAAACGTGAATAAATTAATTCAAACTGTGACTAACAGACTGACTGAAGTACGTCACACTATGACTGACAGCCTTCTAAACAGGAGTAAAGTTCGTCAGACAATGACTGACAGCCTTGTAGACAGGCGTGCATGATATCATACTGACAACCTTGTAGACAGGAACGAAGTTCGTCACACTTACTGACAGCCTTGTAGACAGGAGTGAAAAACGTCACACTGACAGCCTTGTAGACAGGAGTCAAAGATGTCATGCTGACTGACAGACCCAGTAGACAGGAGTAAACTTCATCACACTATAACTGACAGCCTTGTAGACAGGAGTGAAGGACAACACACTGACCGACATACCTTGTAGAAAGGAGTGAAGGACGTCACACAAACTGACAGCCTTGTAGAGAGGAATGAAGGATGTCACACTGACTGACAGCCTTGTAGACAGAATGGAAGTTTGTCACACTGACTGACAGCCTTGTAGACAGGAATACAGGATATCACACTGACAGCCTTGTAGATAGTAATGAAGTTTGTCTCACTGACTGACAGCCTTGTACACAGGAATGAAGAACGTCATACTGACTGACAGCCTTGTAGACAGGAGTGAAAGACGTCACGCTGACTGACAGACCTAGTAGACAGGAGTAAACTTCATCACACTATAACTGACAGCCTTGTAGACAGGAGTGAAGGACAACACACTGACCGACATACCTTGTAGAAAGGAGTGAAGGACGTCACACAAACTGACAGCCTTGTAGAGAGGAATGAAGGATGTCACACTGACTGACAGCCTTGTAGACAGAATGGAAGTTTGTCACACTGACTGACAGCCTTGTAGACAGGAATACAGGATATCACACTGACAGCCTTGTAGATAGTAATGAAGTTTGTCTCACTGACTGACAGCCTTGTACACAGGAATGAAGAACGTCATACTGACTGACAGCCTTGTAGACAGGAGTGAAAGACGTCACGCTGACTGACAGACCTAGTAGACAGGAGTAAACTTCATCACACTATGACTGACAGCCTTGTAGACAGGAGTGAAGGAGGACACAATAACTGACAAACCTTGAAGACAGGACTGAAGGACATCACACTGAACGACAGCCTTGTAGAAAGGAGTGAAGTTTGTCACAGTGAATGACAGCCTTGTAGACAAGAGTGAAGGACGTCACACGGACTGACAGCCTTGTACACAAGAATGAACGACGTCACACTGACTGACGGCCTTGTAGACAGGAGTGAAATTTGTCACACTGACTGACAGCCTTGTAGATAGGAGTAAAGGACGTCACACTGACTGACAGCCTTGTAGACAGCACTGAAGTACGTTTCACTGACTGACAACCTTGTAGACAGGACTAAAGGATTTCACACTGACTGACAGACCTTGATGACAGGAGTAAACTGCGTCACAATGACTGACAGACCTTGAAGACAGGAGTAAACTGCATCACACTGGCTGACAGACAGGATTAAACTGCGTCACACTGGCTAACAGACAGGAGTATACTGTGTCATACTGACTGACAGACCTTGTAGGCAGGAGTAAAATGCATCACACTGAATGACAGATCTTCAAGACAGGAGTAAACTGCGTCACACTGACTGACAGACTGGAGTAAACTGCGTCACACTGACTGACAAATAAAAAAAAGGAGGGGGAACAAGAGGCGCAATAGTGCCCTATCACTAGTGACACTAAATATCAAGGTGGTGTATAGTAGTTTCACTCACCTATGCAAGTTGTGAGACCCACAACTGGTTTGAAGGCATATGGTAATAAAGTGCTGATGGCTGCTGCTGGACTTCCACCGGCTACTCACTCGTGGAGACACATCAAGATGTTGGGAAAAGGGTGTGTAACAGTCCGCGCTGCCAGGTCCCCCGATACTCCAAACAACACACGTGTAGGTGATGTTCAAACAGTTTTCCTTTATTCCTCTGACGCGTTTCGGTGCCCTCCTGGCTCCTTCATCAGGGATACCCTCACCCCACAATGCAGATCTTATATATAGTCCCCTTCATAGTAATAATTAGTAGGTGTTACCTTCACAGATGACGTCAAAAACATAATGAAAATAGGAGGTCTCCCAGTTTTGGCGCAATTTACATCAAAAACTCACATTTTCTGTATAATTATAAACATAGTATACCACAAGCAATTTAAAAAGTCCAATTATAAAAACCATGCAAAAAGCTAAATGAAATTCTGAGCGGAACCACCTCTAAAATCACTTTAGAATTCTGGACATCAAATGGCTGTAAAAAAATAATATCACTCTATTCCCCTCTCAGGATGATAGAACCTGCAGAACTCAGATGTTCCCATATATGTGGCAGTGTGGCGCCCCGCAACGAGTGCGTCACAGGAGGGTATTGCAGCCATAAATGCAGTCGCAATATTCTCTGACACAGCAGTGATCCGGTTAACTGAGAGATCCAACCCTGCATGCATCACCTAGAACAGAGGGCCAACCCAGGGTCCTGGTGGGCGGAGTGCTAGGGAAGTGTGTAGGAAGTACAGACACTTAGTTAGTAGGGTAGTCTGCAGAGTCTAGAGAAGAGAGAACTTGAACTTGGAGTAGGAGCGGGGGCTCTGCACCTCGTGCAGCCCCCGGGCCGTCACCGGTCGGGTGTCAGCACCTGAGGCCTCAACAACCGGGATCGGGCATCATCAACCACGGGTTCCAAATACCCCCGTGCCCAAAATCTCACAGCCGGTTTACTGGTACCAAAGCTGGCAGCAGTTCACCTCTGCTACGTGAACCAGAAGCGTGGAGGAGCAGCTTCACAGGAGCATCCCACCACCAGCCAACTTCCAGTCGTCTAACCAGCGGTGTACCCACCGAGGGATCCAAGGCTCCCCAACACATCCATAACGTACATCTTGGATAGGGCATTGAAGCAGCCTCCCCGTACCCGATCTGGTATTCCTGGGCGACATTGGCAAAATACTTAGCTAGAATGGAGGAACACTACGGATCTCTAAGGGACACCATCACTGCTGAGTCCACCCGGTCCACTACCCGTAAACTGTATACCATGTACTGCCTGCTGGTTACAGTAAAGACCCGTTGCAGAGACTTTCTGTGTCCGTGCCTCCTTATGAACTGTCCGTCTGCATTACAAGATAACCGCAGCTGCCGCACAACATCTTAAGCAGCTCCAGCCTCCGGGGATCACCGCTCAGCCTGTGGGGAGCGTTCCATCTTGCTGCTGTCCATCCCCCGGAGGTTCCGCAGCATCGGTAACGATTACCGAAACTACTCATAGGTGGCGTCACGAATAAATTAACCCCTTTAATCTGTTCCTACAAGACGTCTTCAACTTTTGATCTGCACTTCTTCACCGGGACCGGCTACCGGCAGGCGCGGCCCACCCGTGACAAGGAGGAAGGAGCTACAGCCTGTCTAAACCGGAGTCCACGGGCCGACGGTGAGTCAGCAGTATTAGTGTCAAGCGCCACCTTGTTCTTTTGTGTCTCAGTGCTAATTTAGTGCTGCTGTTTCCTTGTGCTATATACTATATATTATTTTAACATTATTCTATTTTATTTGTTTTCTAGGTGGGAGGAAAAAAGGAAAAAGAAAAGATTTTTGTTAAAACATACTAAGAGAATAAGAATAAACGTAAAAAGTAAAGGTTTTATTGAATTAGCTAAAAGAATTTTTAGTTTTTTTAAAAAGTCTTGCATAAAACCATTATTAAAAGATGTCTGTGTAGTGCAGAGAGACTTTTTGAATCAATATGTTATTTGTTTGAATCTAATAAATAAAGAAATAAATAAATCGAAAATATAAAATCTTTTTTGGACTAATCCATGTTGTCTCTCATTTTGTTGGTTATGTGCATGTGGAGCGCCAGTCAAAAGGCTGGTGCTACCATAGGAGACATCTGGGTTCTATCTCCCTGAGGGGTCAAAAAACATTAATGTTATCATAAGACTTAGTAAATCTTCATTCAAACAAAAATCCCAAGATGTCATAAATCAACCATCCCAGGTTCCTTTCATATAAACTGAAATATAAGAGACAATTCCCCTGTTATTTCTGTTTGGTGGTGCTATAATGAAAATTGTCCACAAGATGGCGCTCATCTGGAAACAGTTGTCAAGGTGATGCAGAGCTGGTACCCAGAGCCTGTAGATCTATTTTTCCGCCAGCAGGGGCGCCCAACCTTATTCCTATATATAGAAAATGAATGTATGTGCTGGATTGTAGTGAGATTAATGCTTGGTAAAGTGCTAGGTAATTAATATATGTGAAAATGTGTGAAGGGAAATGTTCCCAACAAAGTGTTTGACTGGTTGACTGGAGCATATATGTTATTATTTTAAAGTGCATAGTGCCATACCTTATAACTAAGTGTAGTAATTTAGAAAGTATATAAAGTGCAGGTTTAATCTTTGGTAGGTGCTTTATAATAAATAGGAATAAAATAGAATAAATAATAAATAAAACAATTGGTATGAAAAGATAATAATGATAAAAAATGGGAGAAATCCAGCCACAAGGTTATTTCTCCTATATTAGTTCAGAGACCAGATTCAATCCCCTGGGCTTCAATGTATCTAGTCTGAACATCCAACATTTTTCTCTTTTCCTCAACATTTCAAATCTGTTTGGTACATGTGCCTGTATATGGTCTATGGGAGTGATTCTAATAGATGTAGGGTCCTTATTGTGGTGTATATCAAAGTGATATGACACTCCATGTGCCTTATAACCATTCTTTATATTTGACCGGCGCTTGTCGAGTCTCTCATGTAACGGTCTAATTGTTCTTCCCACGTATTGTAAATTGCATGGGCACTCCAGCAAGTAGATGACATATTTTGTAGTGCAATCCATCTTGTGTTTTATCGGAAATATTTCTTCATTATTGATGGATGTAAAATGTGTTCTTTGTTGGATGTTCTTACAACATAGACATCTCTTCTTACCACATTTTGTTGTACCTTTTTGTATTTCCTCTCCATCATGCTCAGTCAAATTCTGTTTCAGCCGGCTTGGTGCTATTTTCCCCTTAATATTGGGTGCTCTCCTAAATGTGACCCTCCGTATATCTGGAATTATTTTACTCAGTATTGGGTCATTCTTTAATAGATGCCAATGGTTCTCTATGCATTCCCTGATCCTTCTATGGCACTTATTGTATGTGGTAATGAAGTTCAACTTCTGTTTATCCCCCGTATTTTTCTTCTGTTTGGGTATCAAAAGTGTTTCCTGCGGTATTCCTTCATAGTGTTTTTGTGCTTTATGTATTAAATCCTTCGGATATTTTTCTTTTATTGATTCTGTTCACCAATATTTTCGATTGAATAGTGTAATCCTGATTTGAGGAACAATTTTTCTTTATTCTTCTGAATTGACTTGCTGGGATATTATTCAACCATTTTTTGTAATGTCCGCTTCTGAAGTCAATGTAAGAATTACGATCAGTTGGTTTAAAAAATGATTTTGTATATATTTCACCTTGTTCCACAAATATAGTCAGATCCAGAAAGTTGATGTTTTTCTCATTGATGGTTGGTTCAAAACTGAAACCCCAGTCATTGTTCTTTATTCCTTCTATAAATTTTTTCAGGTCTCCACGTTCCATATCCCATATAAAAAACAGGTCATCAATATACCTTTTATATACCACTAGACCACTATTATGTGGACTTTCGTAGATGTAAATTTTTTCGAATAATCCCATCACCAAATTTGCATATGAACAAGCTGTTTTTGAGCCCATCGCTGTCCCAAATTTTTGATGATACATCACTCCATTAAACATAAAAAAATTGTTTTCTAGTATGAACTCTAGACTTCTAAGTATGAAATCAGTGGTGTCATCCTTTAATTGGAGATCATTCTTCAGAAAGTATTCGATGCACAGTATTCCCAGTTTGTGTTCTATATTCGTATATAGGGAAGCTACATCCATGGTTAATAGTAGATATGACTTTTTCCATGTTATACCTTTGAGGATTTTTAGCATGTCTGTGGAATCTTTTATGTAACTTTCTAATTCAAAAACATACTTCTGTAGCTTCTTGTCAATGAATTCAGCAAGGTTGCTGGTCAGAGAATCTATTCCCGATATAATTGGTCGCCCAGGGGGATTGCTCAGGTTTTTATGGATTTTAGGTAAATGATAAAAAAATGGGATTGGGGGTTGTTTTTTGGTTAAAAATTTCTTCAATGTTGTCGTTATGATTCCTTTTTGGTGTGCCTTAATAATGCTTTGATTGTAAATTTTCACTAGGTCAGGGTAATGATCTTTGTTTATTATTTCATAGTATTTTCCAACTGATGGTTGATTCATGACATCTTGGGATTTTTGTATGAATGAAGATTTATTAAGTCTTGTGATAACATTAATGTTTAATGTTCTTTGACCCCTCAGGGAAATAGAACCCAGATGTCTCCTATGGTAGCACCAGCCTTTTGACTGGCGCTCCACATGCACATAAACAACAAAATGAGAGACAACATGGATTAGTCAAAAAAAGATTTTTTATTTTCGATTTATTTATTTCTTTATTTATTAGATTCAAACAAATAACATTGATTCAAAAAGTCTCTCTGCACTACACAGAAATCTTTTAATAATGGTTTTATGCAAGACTTTTTTAAAAACAAAAAATTCTTTTAGCTAATTCAATAAAACCTTTACTTTTTACGTTTATTCTTATTCTCTTAGTATCTTTTAATAAAAATCTTTTCTTTTTCCTTTTTTCCTCCCACCTAGAAAACAAATAAAATAGAATAATGTTAAAATAATATATAGTATATAGCACAAGGAAACAGCACCACTAAATTAGCACTGTGACACAAAAGAGCAAGGTGGCGCTCGACACTAATACTGCCACATATATATGGGAACAGCAGAGTTCTGCAGGTTCTATCACCCTGAGAGGGGAATAGAGTGATATTATTTTTTTTCAGCCATTTGATGTCCAGAATTTTAAAGTGATTTTAGAGGCGGTTCCGCTCAGAATTTCATTTAGCTTTTTGCATGGTTTTTATAATCGGATATTTTAAATTGCTTGTGGTATACTATGTTTATAATTATACAGAAAATTTGAGTTTTTGATGTAAATTGCGCCAAAACCTGGAGACCTCCTATTTTCATGACGTTTTTGACGTCATCTGTGAAGGTAACACCTACTAATTATTACTATGAAGGGGACTATATATAAGATCTGCATTGTGAGGTGAGGGTATCCCTGAGGAAGGAGCCAGGAGGGCACCGAAACGCGTCGGAGGAATAAA
This sequence comes from Allobates femoralis, assembly GCA_033576535.1. Classification (NCBI taxonomy): domain Eukaryota; kingdom Metazoa; phylum Chordata; class Amphibia; order Anura; family Aromobatidae; genus Allobates; species Allobates femoralis. The sequence continues at coordinate 164,429,790 of JARQOC010000011.1, forward strand.
GGAAAACTGTTTGAACATCACCTACACGTGTGTTCTTCGGAGTAGCGGCGGACCTGGCAGCGCGGACTGTTACACACCCTTTTCCCAACACTGACTGACAGACCTGATAGACAGGACTTCACTGTGTCACAATGACTAACAGACCTAATAGTAGTAAACTGCGTCACAATGATTGACAGACCTGATAGGACTAAACTGCGTCACACTGACTGACAGACAGCAGTAAACTGTGTCACAATGACTGACAGACCTGACATGACTAAACTGCGTCACACTGACTGACAGACAGCAGTAAACTGTGTTACACTGACGGACAGACCTGATAGGACTAAATTGTGTCACAATTACTGACAGACCTGATATAATTAAACTGCGTCACAATGGCTGACAGACCTTCTACACAGGAGTGAATTTGCGTTACACTATGAGCGGCAGTTCAAAGTGCACGCCAATATCGCAATTTGCATACGCGACCCTCATTGGTGGCCAATGAGAGATTTGGCGCGCAGTATGAATGCCGCTCCTCTGATTGGTCGCCGCCAGCTGGCGGCGACCAAATCAAAATAGCGTCGTGCAGCACGCCGCCATGTTTCAAATCTAAAGTCCTCAGTGTATTTTGAATATGGCAGCGTGCCGTGCACAGCTATTCTGATTGGTCTCCGCCAGCCACGGCCGATCAATCAGAATAGCGTCGCGCAGCACGCCGCCGTATTTAAAATACACTGAGGACATTGAATTATAAATTTGGCGCCATGGCGCACGCCGCTCCTCTGATTGGTCGGCGCTGAACCCGGCGGCCAATGAGAGGAGCGGCGCGCAGCTTGACTGTCGCTCCTCTGATTGGTCGCAGGGTTCAGCGCCGACCAATCAGAGGAGTGGCACGCGCCATGGCGCCATATTTAAAATTATTTTCTAAGTATTTTAAATATGGCACCTTAGCGCACGCTGCTCCTAGGCCGCAGCGACCAATCAGAGACGCAGAATTCAAACCACGCCCCAAGCCACGCTACTTCTCTGATTGGTCGCCGCGGCGACCAATCAGAAGAGTACCGTAACTTGGCGCGTGGTTTGAATGCCGCACAGGGCACCACAGCTGCGAGCAGCCGGGAGGTGACCGGCTGACTCCGGTCATCTCCCAGCTGGCTCGCCGCAGACCTCTGTGCTGCAGGTAGCCGTGGCTGAGCTCCGGTCAGCGTCTCCCTGCCGGAGATGACTGGCTGACGCCGGTCATCTCCCGCTGCCTCGCTCATGCTGCCACCAATGAGCGGCCTCTGTCTTGCGCGCAATTTCGGCTTCAGACAGACGCCTTAGACAATTATACAGTAGACTAGATGGTGGCCCGATTCTAACGCATCGGGTATTCTAGAATATGTATGTAGCTGACATACTGTGACTGACAGAACTTGTTCAGTCAACATGAAAGAACTATGTATATACATATATATATATATAGCAGCGCTATGGTATATGGTGGTACATTACAGCACATGCATAGCAGCACTATAGTATATGGCGGTACATTACAGCACATGTATAGCAGCACTATAGTATATGGCTGTACATTACAGTACATGTATAGCAGTGCTATGGTATATGGTGGTACATTACAGTACATATATAGTAGCACTATAGTATATGGTGGTACATTACAGCACATGTATAGCAGCACTATAGTATATGGCGGTACATTACAGCACATGTATAGCAGCACTAGAGTATATTGTGGAACATTACAGCACATGTATATCAGCACTATAGTATATGGCGGTACATTACAGTACATGTATAGCAGCGCTATGGTATATGGAGGTACATTACAGTACATGTATAGCAGCGCTATGGTATATGGCGGTACATTACAGTACATGTATAGCAGCGCTATGGTATATGGCGGTACATTACAGTACATGTATAGCAGTGCTATGGTATATGGCGGTACATTACTGTACATGTATAGCAACGCTATAGTATATGGCGGTACATTACAGTACATGTATAGCAGCACTATAGTATATGGCGGTACATTATAGTACATATATAGCAGCGCTATGGTATATGGTGGTACATTACAGCACATGTATTGCAGCACTATAGTAAATGGCTGTACATTACAGTACATGTATAACAGCGCTATAGTATATAGCGGTATATTACAGCACATGTATAGCAGCACTATAGTATATGGCCGTACATTACAGTACATGTATAGCAGCGCTATGGTATATGGCGGTACATTATAGTACATGTATGGCAGCACTATGGTATATGGTGATACTGTCCCCCCCCCGCTCCTCCAGGCCCCCGCTCCTCCACAGTAAAAGTAAAAATAAAAAAATCCTCAGTGAGGATACTCACCTGTCCGCCGGCTCGCTCCACCTCCGTCTTCTGGGTCCTACAGGCCTTTAGGACTTGCCATTGCCTGGGAAACTGATCAGCTAATCGGTCACATGACTGCTAACTGCTGGGGGGCAGGATGGAGAAGGGGGGTCAGGATGGTGATGAAAGGGCAGGATAGTGGCAGGGGGGCAGGAGGAAGCAAGCGGGGCAGGATGGAGCGAGCGGGGCAGGATTGAGCCGAGGGTGCAGGATGGAGCCAGGGGGGGCAGGATAGAGGCGGGGGCAGGATGGATTCGGGGGGGGTCAGGATGGAGCCGGGGGAAGCAGGATGGATGCGGGGGGCGGGATGGAGCCAGGGGGGCCGGATGGAGCGGGGGGGGGCCAGGATGGAGTTGGGGGGCAGGTTGGAGTCGGGGGGGCAGGTTGGAGCCGGGGGCAGGATGGATGCCATGCGCAGGATGGATGTAGGGGGACAGGATGGAGGCGGAGGGGCAGGATGGCTGCGAGGGGGCAGGATTGATGCGGGGCTGGGCAGGATCCCCCAAGCCCCCTCTGTTCTCACCCGCTGCGTCACACTGTGTGTGTACAGTGGACATGTGACAGGGCGGGCTTTGTGACGTCACATCAGACCGCCATGTCCCATGACCACTATAAGACAGGTGAGAACAGCGGGAGGTGAGGGGGGAGGCGAGGAGGAAGGCGTGGAGGGAGGCGACGGGTACCGGAGCCGGCGGGTACCCAAACTGGCGCCGGGGGTCGCCGTGGCGTACACATGTAGCCTGGCGATAGCGACGCCTATGCGTCGCTGTTGCCAGGTTACAGCTATTATATAATCTTCTAATTTTGAATGCGCGCGGCTTTGTGCATATGCGGCGCTCATTGGTTGCCGCAGCTGGTGGCAGCCAATGAGCACTGGCGCACGATTTCGACGTCAGACAGACACGATTAGGAGCTCATATAGTAGATATTACACCTCCTATAGTCTTCCATGAATTATAATGTACCCAATAGTCCTCCATTCTAATTCATCTCCATAGCCCTTCATAAATTATAATACTCCCCATAGTCTTTCATATGTTATAATGCTATATGTTATATGTTATATGTTGTAATGTTATATGTTATATGTTATATGTTATAATGCTCCATACTCCTTACTATATTATAATAAACCCCTATAGTCATCCAAATATTTTAATGCACTCCCACAGTCATCCATATAGTATATTATACTGCATAACCCTCCATAGAGTATAATCTAACCCTGATAGTCCTCCATATATTATAATGTATTTGCCATGCCAATACAGTTGCAAATGTGATAATTGGTAAGGGAGCTCGGTGCTGGCGCTCGCACCAGGTCTCCCTGGCTCACAAGCCCCATAGTGGTAACATGATCTGCTGCCATTGGTGATACACCACTGGTACATGGGGTTTTAACCCCTTCCAGACCCTTGGCCCACCCCCTGGGCCATGGAATGATCGGGCTCCTGCAGGTCGAGTGAGGGTGTCACTGACCTGTCACTCGGCCTGCAGGTACATGGGGAGTTGTACAACACCCCAGGGGGGGTCGATTTGCCCCCACCCCCACCCCCCCGGCTACAGGCGCGGTGATTGGCACTCAAAAGTGAAAGTGAAAATAACCGCGCCTGTAATGCTTCCCTGTCTGCCGCTGCTATCCCTACCCTCCAATCTTCTCCCCTGTCATCCTCTAACTGTCCCCCTGTCCCCAACCTCTCTTTCCTGCCCCTCTTCATCTTTCTTACCCCCCCGCTTCCTTTTCCTGCCGCCTGCTTCCTGTCCCTGCCGCCCGCTTCCTCTTCCTGCCGCCCGCCTCCTCCTGCCTGCCCCCGCTTCCTCCTGCATGCCCCCGCTTCCTCCTAAGTGCCCCCCTACTTCTCCTGTCACCCCCCCTCTTCCCCCTTCCTGCCCCCCCGATCACCGGAGCGGCGATCGCCTCTCCCACTCACCCCTCCGGCGGCCACTCTGTCTCCACTGCGTCCCGCTCCTCCTCCTCCTCTTCACCGCCTCCGGATCTGACAGCTCTGTGCTGGAGCTGCCAGATCACTTTCTACAGCTAGATCCTGAGGATCTAGCTGCAGGAATTGATCTGACAGCTCCAGCACAGTGATCCACAGTGACCATTATGTGATCACTGTGGATCACTGTGCTGGATCTGTCAGATCACTTTCTACAGCTGGATCCTGAGGATCTAGCTGCAGGAAATGATCTGACAGCTCCAGCACAGTGATCCACAGTGACCATTATGTGATCACTGTGCTGGAGCTGTCAGATCACTTTCTGCAGCTGGATTCTGGGGATCGAGCTGCAGAAAGCAATCTGACAGCCCGGGCGCACTGATGCACATAGTAGGTCTCTGCGCCCGCTCTTTGATCGCTGCTCTACAGCCCGATCTCCCTGCATGGGCATCGAGCTGCAGAAAGTGATCTGACACCCCGGGCGCAGTGACTCACTATGTGCATCACATGCGCCTGGGCTGCCAGATCGCTTTCCGCAACTCGATCCCTATGCAGGTTGATCGACCTGCAGAAAGCAATCTGACAGCCTGGGCGCAGTGATGCACATAGTGGGTCACTGTGCCCAGGCTCTTAGATCGCTGCTCTGCAGCCCGATCTCCCTGCATGGGCATCGAGCTGCAGAAAGCGATCTGACAGCCCGGACGCAGTGATGCACATAGTGGGTCACTGCGCCCGGGGTGTCAGATCACTTTCTGCAGCTCGATCACCATGCTGGCGGATTGGGCTCCAGAGTAGCGATCTGAAAGCAAAGGCGATCGAGCGGCGTGGGACCTTCGTTGTGGACTACGTCGGAGACAATCGAACGTCGTGGGACCTTCATTATGGACTACGTCGGAGCGATCGGGAGTCGTGGGACCTTCGTTGTGGACTACGTCGGATCTTTTTATAATAAAGATGGAGTCCGAATTGTGTCTGGTTTTTTTTCAAATAAAAAGATTTTTCTCTGAGTGTATTTATTGACTATTTACCGTACTAGAGATTCCTAATGGCGGGTCTAACATTGGCCCTATATTATGAATCTCGGGCTTAGTGCCAGCTGCCAATAAAAAGCTGGCATTAACCCCGTTATTACCCAGTTAGCCACTGGCACCAGGGCAACTGGAAGAGCGTGGGTACAGCGCCAGAAAATGGTGCTTCAATGAATGCGCCATTTTCTGGGGTGGCTGCGGGCTGCAATTCGCACCAGGGGGGCCCAGAACGCTTGGGCCTCTCTATGCTGAGGATTCCATCCCCCAGCTGCCTAGTTGTACCTGGCTGGACCAAAAATATGGCGGAGCCCCACGTAATTTTTTTCTAGAATTAGTTCTAGAAATTAAAAAAAAAAAAAAGGGCTTCGCTGTATTTTTGGTTCCAGCCAGGTACAATGAGGCAGTTGGGGGCTGGTGGCAGTCCGTAGCTGCCAAGTTGTACCTGGCTGGACCAAAAATATGGCAGAGCCCCATGTCATTTTTTTTTTTTAAATTCTACAAATAAAATGACATGGAGCTTTGCCGTATTTTTGGTTGCCAGCCAGGTACAACTTGGCAGCTAGGGGGCTGGAATCCTCAGCATGGAGAGACCCAAATGTATTGGGTCCCCTATGCTGCGAATTGTAACTACTAGACTAGTATGTTTTTTCACAAAAAGTTTCTTTATTCATTTATACGTCTCAATTTGTGAAGCACATGGGGGTTCAAAGTGCTCACTGTGCATCTAGATATGTTCCCTGGGGGGTCTAGTTTCCAAAATGGGGTCACTTGTGGGGGATCTCAAATGTTTAGGCACACAGGGGCTCTCCATACGCGACCTGGTGTCCGCTAACAATTCCAATTGTTGGCAAACACCAGGTTGCATATGGAGAGCCCCTGTGTGCCTAAACATTGGAGCTCCCCCACAAGTGACCCCATTTTGGAAACTAGACCCCCCAAGGAACCTATCTAAATGCATAGTGAGCACATTGAATCCCCAGGTGCTTCACAAACTGAGCCATAATAAGGTAAAAATACTTTTTTTTCACACAAATTTTCTTTTTTAATTTGTACGGATCAATTTGTGAAGCACCTGGGGGTTCAAAGTGCTAACTATGCATCTAGATATGTTCCCTGGGGGGTCTAGTTTCCAAAATGGGGTCACTTGTGGGGGAGCTCAAATGTTTAGGCACACAGGGGCTCTCCATACGCGACCTGGTGTCCGCTAACAATTCCAATTGTTGGCAAACACCAGGTTGTGTATGGAGAGCCCCTGTGTGCCTAAACATTGGAGCTCCCCACAAGTGACCCCATTTTGGAAACTAGACCCCCCAAGGAACCTATCTAGATGCATAGTGAGCACTTTGAATCCCCAGGTGCTTCATAAACTGATCCGTAATAAGGTAAAAATACTTTTTTTTTCACACAAAGTTTCTTTTTTAATTCGTACGGATCAATTTGTGAAGCACCTGGGGTTTCAAAGGGCTCAGTATGCATCCAGATATGTTCCCTGGGGGTCTAGTTTCCAAAATGGGGTCACTTGTGGGGGAGCCCCAATGTTTAGGCACACAGGAGCTCTCCAAATGCGACATGTTGTCTGCTAACAATTTGAGCTGATTTTCCATTCAAATTGTTAGCGGACACCATGTCGCGTTTGGTGAGCCCCTGTGTGCCTAAACTTTGGAGCTCCCCCACAAGTAACCCCATTTTTTAAACTAGACCCCCCAAGGAACCTATCTACATGCATAGTGAGCACTTTGAATCCCCAGGTGCTTCACAAACTGATCCGTAATAAGGTAAAAATACTTTTTTTTCACACAAATTTTCTTTTTTAATTTGTACGGATCAATTTGTGAAGCACCTGGGGGTTCAAAGGGCTCACTATGCATCTAGATATGTTCCCTGGGGGGTCTAGTTTCCAAAATGGAGTCACTTGTGGGGGAGCCCCAATGTTTAGGCACACAGGAGCTCTCCAAATGCGACATGGTGTCCGCTAACAATTTGAGCTGATTTTCCATTCAAATTGTTAGCGGACACCATGTCGCGTTTGGTGAGCCCCTGTGTGCCTAAACTTTGGAGCTCCCCCACAAGTGACCCCATTTTGGAAACTAGACCCCCCAGGGAACTTATCTAGATGGGTGGTGAGCATATTGAACCCACAGGTTCTTCACAAATTAATTCATGAAAATGAAAAAAACATTTTTGTGGAAAAAAGATTACTTTTTAATTTTTACGGATCAATTTGTGAAGCACCTGCGGGTTCAAAGTGCTCACAATGCATCTAGATATGTTCCCTGGGGGGTCTAGTTTCCAAAATGGGGTCACTTGTGGTGGAGCCCCAATGTTTAGGCACACAGGGGCACTCCAAATGCGATATGGTGTCCGCTAACAATTTGAGGTGATTTTCCATTCAAATTGTTAGCGGACACCATGTCGCGTTTGGAGAGCCCCTGTGTGCCTAAACTTTGGAGCTCCCCCACAAGTGACCCCATTTTGGAAACTAGACCCCCAGGGAACTTATCTAGATGGGTGGTGAGCATATTGAACCCCCACATGCTTTACAAATTGATCTGTGAATATGGAAAAAGTACTTTTTTTTCACAAAAATGTTCTTTTAGCCTCAATTCTTTCATTTTCACATGGGTAACAGGATAAAATTCATCCTAAAATTTGTTGGGCAATTTCTCCTGAGTACACCGATACCTCATATGTGGTCATAAACCACTGTTTTGACGCGCGGCAGGGCTCAGAAGTGAAGGAGTTCCATTTCACTTTTTGAATGGAAAATTAGCTCCAAAAGTCAAATTGCTCTCTTTCCCTTCAGAGCCCTGCCGTGAGCCCAAACGGTGGTTTATGATCACATATGTGGTATCGATATACTCAGGAGAAATTGCCCAACAAATTTTAGGATCCATTTTATCTTGTTGCCCATGTGAAAATGAAAAAATTGAGGATACAAGAACATTTTTGTTAGAAAAATTAAAATATCCATTTTTTTGTTTCCAATTTGCTTAGTTCCTGTGAAGCACCTGAAGGGTTAATAATCTTCTTGAATGTAGTTTTGAGTAGCTTGAGGGGTGCAGTTTTTGGAATGGTGTCACTTTTGGGTGTTTTCTGTCATGTAAACCCCTCAAAGGGACTTCAAATGGAATGTGGTCACTAAAAAAAATGGTTTTGTAAATTTTGGCGGAAAAATGAAAAATTGCTCATGAACTTTGAACCCTTATAACTTCCTAACAAAATTTTTTTTTTTTTTCCAAAATTGTGCTGATGTAAAGTAGACATGTGGGAAATATTATTTCATAACTATTTTGTGTCACATAACTCTCTGGTTTACCAGAAGAAAAATTCAAAATTTGAAAATTGCAAAATTTTCAAAATTTTTGCCATATTTTTGATTTTTTCACAAATAAACGCAAAAATTATCGACCTAAATTTAATACTAACATGAAGCCCAATATGTCACAAAAAAACAATCTCAGAATCGCTAGGATCCGTTGAAGCGTTCCCGAGTTATAACCTCATAAAGGGACACTGGTCAGAATTGCAAAAAATGGCAAGGTCATGAAGGGGTTAAAACTTTTCCTGACAGCAGTTTTGAAGCATTTGATGGGTTTGGTTTAAAAATGGTATAACTTTTTTGGAGTTTCCAATATATAGGCCCACAAAGTCCATTTTAATCTGGGTAGGACACTAAAGATTTAGGTTTTGCAAATGTATTGAAAAAATGTGAAATTGCTGCTAAAATTTGAAACCTAACATCTCTACAAAATAAAATGACAATTGAAAAATTACCGTATGCAGATGTAAAGTAGCATGGTAAATTCTAATTATTCATTATTTTGTACAGCATAACTAACTTGTTTAAATATATAAAAATTGAAACTTTGAAAATTTCAATGTTTTAGTACAACTCTGATATTTTCACAAACAGATACAAAAAATATCTACCTAAATTTAACACTAACATAAACTATAATGTAGTATAAAAAAGAAATCACTGAAATATATTGAAGTATTCCAGAGTTATAACTTATTACCTCATAAAGTTACACTCTTCAGATTTAAAAAAATTGGCTTAGTTATTAGAATTCGTCACTAAGGGGTTAATCAGAGTACTGGTGCATTGTGTTCGTATGTGTTTCTATATTGTCTTATCACATTTATTTGTACACTTTTATACAGGTCATATACAAAATGCGTGCAGAAACCATTTTTTAAAGAGGAGGGGGAGGGTGGAGTATTAACTGGGGTATGTGGCCCCTTCCATGGCTCAGCACCCTTATCAACACACAAGACTTAAAGTGGAACCGTAGTTTCAATTTATATTAAAAAATAATGTAGAGTAAGTGATTTTAATAAACTGTCATAATATTCTTCATTAGAAAATTCTGGTTGAAAACCATTCACAAGCCTTCCACAAGGTGTCCCTACAAGACTGTGTCTGAAGCAGGCATTTTTTTCCAGGGACAAAGTGTCATCGGTCCGCGCTTCCACAAATAACTTGAATCAAAAGTTCACTCTATACATTTATTTGGATCCATCCAACGCATTTCGGAGCCTGCTATGCTCCTTCATTAGGGAGTGTAATATACATAAGTGTGAGATACACACCCTGATGAAGGAGCATAGCAGGCTCTGAAACGCGTTGGATGGATCCAAATAAATGTATAGAGTGAACTTTTGATTCAAATTATTTGTGGCAGCGCGGACCGACGACACATTGTCCCAAGAAAAATCTGGAATTCGACCACATAGCACGTGGAGGTGTCGGTCCAGCAGCAGCCGCCATTACATGTTTTTAATACTGGTTGTGTGTTACACAACTAGACCAGGTGAGCAGTTATCATTACGGCTCTTAAACTGCTGATTGTTAAAAAGATAAGACCCTATCTGCACTTGCTTCTTCCTTTTAGTTTATTGAAGCAGACATATGTTCATATAAAGTCAGATCCGTCTTCAAAGTGAGTACGGGCATGTAACCATATAAGGGAAAGGAAGCGTGGCTTCATGGCTGACTGCAGCTGGTGAGGAAACAATGTATCAGATTATCTCAGACTACAACACAGTTGCTAAGCAATATCAGAATGTCAGGATCACTGAAAATGCCTCAGAAGCTAGTGCCAAGGAAAGATATGTGATCTGGCTCCATATAGCTCAGTCACAATCTCTTTTAACCCCATGTCTGATGGCTTCCCACACAGCTCACTATCAGCTTGCTCTCAGAAGCTATAGAAATACACACACATTGCTGGCAGATGCTGGCCACACCCACACAGACATAAAATGCAGTTTTTAAAAGAGCAAAGAAAAATGTGAGAAAAAAGTCATATGGCACAAAAAGCATCTCTTAGCTGCTTGCTATGGGACCCATCATTAACAACCAGTGCAGTATTGGGTTTTTGTTATTTTTTTTCAATGAAATTACATTACACTTAAGGGTACGGACACACTGGCGTGAAACTCTGATGACTGTAATGCAAGCAAAAATCTCATTGCAGTCGGACCAATGTTATTCAATGCACGAGAACACATTTCCGAGTGTCGGACATTTTTTTCTCATCCGCTTCACGGACTACAAAGCAGTCGCAACATGCTGCGACAGTATGCGAATCAAGGACGAGACTCGCCAATGCATGTATATGGGTCTGACAAAAATTACGGACCGCACTCGGACCTCACACGGACCATTCGAGTTGGATGTGATTTTTCACTGACACATTATCATTCTGTAGCTCAGACAACTGTAAAAAATGTTCCTGTAAATGATTATAGAGTAAATAGCTGCTGAAAAAAAAAAACGGATTGCACACGGACAGCACACGGAAGCCACACTGATCACAAATCGGACAACACTTGTCCGACTCTCGGATACGTCAAGTGTGTTTCCAGCATTAAATGTGATCTATACCTGGCTTGGCACTTGAAGAAGTAGGAGAGTAGTGACAGGGACCATCCATATTTAGGTACACCTTGACATGGTTGGATGGATTTTGTGTTCTTTATTAAAAAAATGAAGTTAATTATGTTTATAATGTTCACAGCAATAGTAGGGACAACGTCATGGTTTCCCAAATTGGTGGGACCAATGATACATTTCCTTTCAGCATGTAATAAATGATGCTGCCAGTTATTGCCTGTGGCATTTAACTGGTTAACAGCCACAGGTGGCTCCTTGAGGCACTTGATTGATGAATAAATTAGCCATCAAGTGAGGGGAAAGATGTAAGCTCAGCATTTGAGCCCCTCATTAAAAGCAAGAGACATGGTAGATGATGTAAATATATGTCATTGGTCATGAAGTGGTTAATGAATACATGAACCCCACTATTGCCTCATCAATACTCTTGCCTGAAATACTGTACCACATGACTGTAATTTTTACTCAGTGGTCTTGTGCCAGTCACACAGGCATCAACGATTAACTGAATTATTGGTTTTAGTGATCACTTGGATGTAGAGCAAATAATCACTACAGCAAAGTAATCAAAGAAGAGTGGAGACCACCTGAATGGTTCTCCTGTGGTGGGCAAAACTTGAATAGATGAGTATTGGCTATTTTTGCATATTCTATGCTATCAGATTTTTTTTAAAAATCCTAAACAACTGATTTAATACAGGCTGAATTATTCATTTCTTATAAAGTTTTCCAAATACATAAGCATAACGATACCAGAAAAATGATAGCATAGACAACATACATAAATGCTAAAAAGTGCCTCCTGCATCCACTAATAGAGAGAGTTTGGTTTATTAACCATTCACTACTTTGCAATTTTCAGTTTTTGTGCTTTCATTATTCCTTATCCTTTTTTCAAAAGCCATAACTTTTTTTTCCTATCAATACAGACATATGAGGGCTTGAGTTCTGCAGAACAAGTTCTTCTTTTGAATGACACTATTCAATTTATCATGTGATACACTGAAAAGTGTGAAAAAATTCCAAGTGCATTGAAGTTGCAAAAGAAGCACAATTTCACAATTGTTTTTGTTTAGTTTTTTTAAGTCTTGTTCACTATATGCTAAAACTGACCAAGCAGTATGATTCCCTCCAGGTTAGTAAGATTACACAAATACCAAATATGTATAGGTTTTTTCCTATTTAAGTAGGAAACAAATTCTGAAATTTGCAAGAAAACATTTTTTTGACTCGTGTCATAATTTTCTGGGACCCATAACAGTTTCATTTTTTGGGATCTGGGGCCTATTTTCTATGCCATGAGTAGACATTTTTATTGATACCATTTGGGGGTATTTTATTGCAATCTTGCTGAGGACAAAAAAGTATGTGGTTTTGAGCTTTTTTCTCATTATGCTATTGAACAGTTGGATTAATGTATCTTATATTTTTATACACTGGACATTGGAATGCAACAATGCCAAATATGTGTATTTTATGGGAAGGGGGTGATTTAAACTTTTTTAATTAATTTTTTTCATATCTTTTTTAAAAAAACTTTTTTCTTGTTTCTTACTGTATTTTGTAATCTTCAGGAGACCTAACGCTGCAATCATCCGATTGCTTGAGCTACACATAGCAGCACTGTTTAAAATTGTTAAAATCACACCATGGGAAGTATTCACAGGAGTATTGAAATGTCAGGCAACGGGGGTCATCAGCAGGCCCCCCATTTTCATTTCAACCCATTTGCCACCCTGCAATCATGTCATGGATGTACAATTAGCTGAAGGAATTATGTGCTCCCTGTCAGCATGTGTTAAATGCTACTGTCAGAGATTGACAGCGGCATTTAACAAGTTACCAGCCGCACCAGCCGTGGCTTGTAGAGGCACATGATGGCTAATTAAATCATCCATTGTGTTTGGGAAATGTTGGCGTCTCAACATGCAAGCTCACATCAAAGCAAGGCCACAAACTTTTATGTACATGAACGTCTCATGTAGTGAAAGGTGTTAGAGAATAGCTGCCATGATGTTGTTCTGAACAGCCATTTTGTATACAGTTGATATTGAGTATACAGGGCTTTGAAGCTAGAAAAGCAGACCAAAAAGAATATTAAAAATGATCTCAGAGTGATTAGCCAGCAGAGAGAAGCTACGGTATATACTCGCGTATAAGCCGAATTTTTCAGCCCAAAATTTGGGCTAAAAAGTCCCCCCTCGGCTTATACGCGAGTATACAGAACTTCAGGCTTCCCCCGGAGGTATACAGGCCCCCCTATCAAGATCCAGGGCCCCCCCCTTGCGCGGTAAAATCATACTTATCACTGTCCTGTCACGCCGTCCCGCCGCTGCCGACATCACGATCCTGGGCTTCATTCCACGTCTTCCGCCTTCCTGTGGTCGCGGGCAATGACGTCATTGCCCGTGACCACAGGAAGCTGGAAGACGCGGAATGAAGCCCGGGATCGTGATGTCGGCAGCGGCGGGACAGAGTGACAGGACAGTGATAAGTATGATTTTACTTTACAGGTTTGCTGCGCAAGGGGGGGCGGGCCCTGGATCTTGATGGGAGGGCCTGTATACCTCCGGGGCTGCTGCTGTATACAGCCCTGGGGCTGCTGCTGTATACACCACTGGGGCTGCTGCTGTATACTACCACTGGGGCTGCTGTATACTACCACTGGGGCTGCTGTATAGTACCACTGGGGCTGCTGCTGTATACTACCACTGGGGCTGCTGTATACTACCACTGGGGCTGCTGTATAGTACCACTGGGGCTGTATATACCTCTAGGGCTGCTGTATACTACCTCTGGGGCTGCTGTATACTACCACTGGGGCTGCTGTATACTACCACTGGGGCTGCTGTATACTACCACTGGGGCTGCTGTATACTACCACTGGGGCTGCTGTATACTACCACTGGGGCTGCTGTATATACCACTGGGGCTTCTGCTGTATACTACCACTGGGGCTGCTGTATATACCTCTGGGGCTGCTGTATAGTACCACTGGGGCTGTATATACCTCTAGGGCTGCTGTATACTACCTCTGGGGCTGCTGTATACTACCACTGGGGCTGCTGTATACTACCACTGGGGCTGCTGTATACTACCACTGGGGCTGCTGTATACTACCACTGGGGCTGCTGTATACTACCACTGGGGCTGCTGTATATACCACTGGGGCTTCTGCTGTATACTACCACTGGGGCTGCTGTATATACCTCTGGGGCTGCTGTATACCACACTGCTGGGGGCTGTATACCTGTGCTGGGGTCCACCCTCGGCTTATACACGAGTCAATAGGTTTTCCCAGGTTTTGGGGCAAAAGTAGGGGGGTCGGCTTATACACGTGTCGGCTTATACACGAGTATATACGGTAATTAGATCTGTTCTATGCACTCAGAAGCTTATGAAGAGTATATGGTGTATTTTTTGTTATTTTTCATGGTGAGATGTAGGGAGATTGGCAAAACAATAATCCAGGTAATTTGAAACAGACCTTATTATATGTTAATGTTTGAGTTGTGTGCATTTTCTAAAAGCTATAATGAGAGTAATATCTATAGATAAGCTTAAGTACAGAACTATAGCTTGTAATGTAATTAGTAGTGATGTTCTCATACTGAACTTTAGCTCTGTCTTTGTTCTTATTTACACCCGCCTCTATGAAGTCATCTTTAACGCCTATTTTTCAAAGGTAGCCTCCTAATTTCAAAAAGCCCTGATGCCATAGTTCGGGGCCAGACTGCAATGCCATAATCGTGATACCATCTTGTGTCTGGACACCTGCGTGTGTCATCATGCTTTGTATCTTATATCCTATCTGTTTTGTAGCATTCTCTATAATAAACCCAGCCCTTGCTCTAGAAGACTTGTCTACAGAGTTTTCTTGGACTTTGGTAACTAACAAGACAAGGACTTTCTTTGAAAAGGGTTAATGCATTTTTTTTAATATTCAGATTAATGTGTAAAAATACATGATAAGCTTCCAGACTCCTCATATCATTGCGGAAAGGAGTCAAAATTCTATATTCTACCTCGAAACAAAGTACTTGAAGTGCCATGCCAGAATAAGGCATAGCTAACACACAGCTGTTTTGCAGACTTTTTTGCCAGAACACCAGCTCTAATATCAGTAAATGCAGTTTTCTTTGCATTTGTTTGGCCTTTTAGCAGTATTTTCAGCAGTCAAAATCTATTCCTTTGGAATTAACATTACTGCAGTTAAAACAAAAAGACATTATGTTGCATTTTTGCTGCATTTCCTGCAGTGTTTTCAGCTTCTTTTTTTGTAGTGTGAATTATATGTGTCATTTGTCTTAGGCTGGAATCACACTGTCCGTGTGATATGCAGGCAGTTGGACGAGTCTTGGCGCAGTCAACTGGAACGGCATCTCTCCTGTCAGGATGGGAATGTAAGCTGCTTGTATATCTATGCAGCTCCACACTCCCATCCAGAGAGGGGGAGGCCATTCAAGGTCACTGATCCGAGTCTCGTCCGAGAGACTCGCATATAAGTAGGATAATGTGATTCCACCTTAGCTTAGGGTCACACGGGGTAATGGACCCATGCTTTCAGGCCATTGCTAATACCAGATAGTGCTAATGGCATGTGCTGCCTGGAAACATGGGTCCATAGAAACCCTCTGTTTACCTTAGTAGCAGCTGCACACAGAGCTGCTGGGCGGCCTCTTTTCTTCAGTACACAGGAAATGCTACCTGCAGTGTTTCCTGTTTACTGAGGAAAAGCGCACCTCCTTCAGCTCTGTGTGCAGCTGCTACTAAGGTAAACAGAGGGTTTCTATGGACCCATGTTTCCAGGCAGCACATGCCATTAACGCTGTCCGGTATTAGCAATGGTCTGAAACCTGGGTCCATAACCCAGTGTGACCCTAGCCTTACAGTACATGTCTAATGAAGGTTTATTTACCAAAAATGCAGCAAAAACCCTGCAAAAATCCAGCAAAGCCAGTTTGCTGCATTTATTGCAGCATTTTTGCATTTCCACATTGCTTTCTATGAGTAGAGAAAGCTACAAAAATTCTGGAAAAACATTGAAATAATTTACATTATGCAGATTTTAAAAATGCAACAGTGCTCAAATATGTGTGTGTGCATGTGAGTTATGAAATCTCATAGCTTTTGCTGTTACTGTAAAATCCAGTTTCCATTTGCATGCAAAAAATGCTGCAAAAATGCTGGGTGTGAACATAGCTTGATTTTACAGGCTCCCTTTATAGATATATAGGAAAATAACTTTTTGACTTTTTTAGATTATGAAAAAGAATTGTGGTCACTTTTATCAATCAACTAATAGTGTTGTATATTTATAAGAAAAATCTATAAATTACATATTTTTCTATCTATACATGCATTGTACATTGCAGGCAAAAACTGGAATTGTAAAACTATAAAATATTATGGTTTTAAAGGATATAAAGCTAAAGTTGAATGTCTCTGTGGCTTTTAGATCATAAATTAAATATGATATGGCTTTTGATTTATACAGTTTATCTGTAAGTTTACATATACCAAATGCATAATTTATACCTGCTGCTAAGTGCTTTTGGTTGCTGGAACCTTTTAGAAGGAACATTTCTAAAATGAGTTAAAACTTGAGACAGATCTAACATTTTACTTTTTTTCTAAAAGAAATGGAAAATGTGCTGAATTGTTATCGCAGCATACATTTACTAGCATTAAAGCATAAAAGTTTTATGTTAAAATGATTAAAGATTGCTTGCAAACCACACAAGATGCATTTCACAGATATTAAATACCGAACATGTACTGTCAAACTACCATGTTTGTTGTTCTAAAGTGAAAGAACACATTCAGCAATCCATTAATCAATAATGTTTTCAATAGAACACTAAATAAACAATACTTATATTGGCTCTCTTTAAAAAAGCATTTGTGCTGCAATAGCAAAACTGCCAGGATGTTCAATAAAGTCAATGCCAAAATCTTTATTGGTAATACTTACTGAGTTTTATTATACCAAAAAGAATATATGGGCAGAAATGTTTTATGTTTATAATTATGTTGTGTTTTTTTAAGACTCGGTGTAAACCTAAAGGTTACCTACTGAGATGTGAAGTAATAGAGTTGTGGTTCTATAAAATCCTTTGAATTCTTAACCCCTTAACTATGCAAGGAAAGAGAAGGCAGCGCAATATGAGGTACCTAATGAAAATTAGTAATGGGAAGGGGCCAAATGGTCACTCACGTTAATGGGTTGTGCAATCCAGTGCCCGGAGCTCCTCCTGTTGGTATTCCCTCAGTGGAAAATAGGAGATAGCACAAGATTGTAGCGGTCTGATGGAGCGCTGGGGTGGGGGACACAAATTAGAAAGGTTTTCCAAACCTTTCT
Source organism: Allobates femoralis (assembly GCA_033576535.1). Taxonomy (NCBI): domain Eukaryota; kingdom Metazoa; phylum Chordata; class Amphibia; order Anura; family Aromobatidae; genus Allobates; species Allobates femoralis. The sequence continues at coordinate 164,447,394 of JARQOC010000011.1, forward strand.
TTACTCTTTGTACAGGCCACAACGCATTTTGATAGTCAGAGAGCTATCTTCATCAGGTCACCTAAGAAGTCTGAATTTCTTGTACAATTTTTACATACCCTCCAGTATTGGCCATAAGGGACATTCAAAATCCAACTGGGGAGGTGTCCACTGTCAAACCTTAGGTAACTGTTGACATCAACAGATTTGAAATGGGTTGATGTGAACATTCTCCCCAAATCATTGAACTGGACTAATAGGTCCAAATACTGGAGGGCCGGAGCGGAGAATGGGATGCTATAAATGATAAACCCCAGTTGTTGGTGTTGAGTTTTTATCATTATTATTATTATTATTATTATTATTATTATTATTATTATTATTATTATCTATTTATAGAGCACCTTTGATTCCATGGTGCTGTACATGAGAAAGGGTTACATACAAACAAGTTAAAAATACAATGAACAAACTAACAGTGACAGACTGGTACAGAGGGAAGAGAGAACCCTGCCATTGCGGGCTTACATTCTACAGGGTAATGGGGAGGGAAACAGTAGGTTGGGTCTGCTCAGGTGGTGATGCCGTGCCAGGTCCAATGGTGGTGGAGCACCGGGTCCAGTGGTGGTGGAGCGCCGGGTCCAGTGGTGATGAGGTGGCACCGTGAGGTGAGGTGGCGGGCTGTAGGCTGCTCTGAAGAGATGGGTTTTCAGCTTCCACTTGAAGGTTCTGAGTGTATGGTACAGTCGGACGTTTTGAGGTGCAGAATTCCAGAGGATGGGGGATGCTCTTGCGAAGCCTTACAGGCTGTTAGATGAGGAACGTACGAGTGTTGAGGAAAGGAGAAGGTCTTGGTAAAATCGAAGATTATGAGTTGGATGATATTGGGAGATTAGTTCAGAGATATATGAGGGGGACAGATTGTGGACGGCTTTGTAAGTCAATGTTAGTAGTTTGAATTGAATACATTGAGGAATTGGGAGCCAGTGGAGGGATTTGCAGAGGGTAGAAGTGGAAGAGCAGCAAGGAGAAAGGTGGATTAGTCGGGCAGCAGAGTTAAGGACAGATTGAAGAGGTGCAAGAGTGTAAGCAGGGAGGCCACAGAGGAGAAGGTTGCAGTAGTCGAGACGGGAGATAATGAGGACATGCACTAGTAGTTTAGTAGATTGAGGTTTGAGGAAGGGACGGATTCTGGGAATATTTTTGAGTTGGAGGCGGCAGGAGGTGGTGAGAGCTTGAATGTGTGGTCTGAAGGATAAGGCAGAGTCAAGGATTACTCCGAGGCAGCGGACTTCTGTAACGAACTCACTAACGAGTACAATGTAAGTCAATGAGTGATAGTCTCCGCCCACACACACATTCTACTATAAAACGATTCCGGGGCAAAGCGGGATTGTGGGCTTTTTAAAATTCTCACAGCATAAAACACCTTGCAGTGACCCCATAGAGAGCCTAACATTCAATCTGCTCTCCTTGAGGTGCCAGCTCCCATTGTTTACTGAAGGTAGCTTTCAATTTATGTCAGATCAATAATGATCGACGCACCACTCACAAGCACCAGTGATACTCGCCAAGTAACGAGTATTGCGAATACTACACTATTCATACGAGTAGTGAATAGTAACGAATACACTCATTCATCACTAGTTTGGACCTATGTACGCTTACTGTTGGTAGGTGCAGTTGTTGTTTAGTGATAATACACAGTTGCACTCATTTGTACTCAAACACCTGTGATGCTGAATTAATAAATCAAGCAGCTATCTTACAGATGTTTATGCAAATAGAGTCTGTGGAGCCTCTGTTAGGAGTCTCAAACACAGAACTAGCCATATATCCCTCCAGGGAAGGACCCAGCCAAGGGGTGGCTCCTTGCGGAGAACACCATAACCACCATATGAAGTGGCCCTTTAAGTCAATATCCAACTCTTTACAAGTTTACAGATATGACAAGGGAATACCAAGGCCAAGTATCCATCCACATACAGCTGTTTCAGGGTGTTGCCCTCATCAGTGTGGAGTAGGATTCCGGCTAGGTGGGAGCAAGGCCTAGTAGACCAAGATTGCAAAGTATTCACTGATCTCAGGGAGACCAGTCCAAGAAAACACCGCGGGCAGCTGGCTAAAGCGCTCAAACACAGTGAATTCCTAGGCACATTGCCCCCTGGGAAATATGAATATGCAAATAGAGTCTGTGGAGCCTCTGTTAGGAGTCTCAAACACAGAACTAGCCATATATCCCTCCAGGGAAGGACCCAGCCAAGGGGAGGCTCCACAGACTCTATTTGCATATTCATATTTCCCAGGGGGCAATGTGCCTAGGAATTCACTGTGTTTGAGCGCTTTATCCAGCTGCCCGCGGTGTTTTCTTGGACTGGTCTCCCTGAGATCAGTGAATACTTTGCAATCTTGGTCTACTAGGCCTTGCTCCCACCTAGCCAGAATCCTACTCCACACTGATGAGGGGCAACACCCGAAACAGCTGTATGTGGATGGATACTTGGCCTTGGTATTCCCTTGTAATATCTGTAAACTTGTAAAAGAGTTGGATATTGACTTAAAGGGCCACTTCATATGGTGGTTATGGTGTTCTCCGCAAGGAGCCACCCCTTGGCTGGGTCCTTCCCTGGAGGGATATATGGCTAGTTCTGTGTTTGAGACTCCTAACAGAGGCTCCACAGACTCTATTTGCATATTCATATTTCCCAGGGGGCAATGTGCCTAGGAATTCACTGTGTTTGAGCGCTTTAGCCAGCTGCCCGCTGTGTTTTCTTGGACTGGTCTCCCTGAGATCAGTGAATACTTTGCAATCTTGGTCTACTAGGCCTTGCTCCCACCTAGCCAGAATCCTACTCCACACTGATGAGGGGCAACACCCCGAAACAGCTGTATGTGGATGGATACTTGGCCTTGGTATTCCATTGTCATATCTGTAAACTTGTAAAAGAGTTGGATATTGACTTAAAGGGCCACTTCATATGGTGGTTATGGTGTTCTCCGCAAGGAGCCACCCCTTGGCTGGGTCCTTCCCTGGAGGGATATATGGCTAGTTCTGTGTTTGAGACTCCTAACAGAGGCTCCACAGACTCTATTTGCATATTCATATTTCCCAGGGGGCAATGTGCCTAGGAATTCACTGTGTTTGAGCGCTTTAGCCAGCTGCCCGCGGTGTTTTCTTGGACTGGTCTCCCTGAGATCAGTGAATACTTTGCAATCTTGGTCTACTAGGCCTTGCTCCCACCTAGCCAGAATCCTACTCCACACTGATGAGGGGCAACACCCCGAAACAGCTGTATGTGGATGGATACTTGGCCTTGGTATTCCCTTGTCATATCTGTAAACTTGTAAAAGAGTTGGATATTGACTTAAAGGGCCACTTCATATGGTGGTTATGGTGTTCTCCGCAAGGAGCCACCCCTTGGCTGGGTCCTTCCCTGGAGGGATATATGGCTAGTTCTGTGTTTGAGACTCCTAACAGAGGCTCCACAGACTCTATTTGCATATTCATATTTCCCAGGGGGCAATGTGCCTAGGAATTCACTGTGTTTGAGCGCTTTAGCCAGCTGCCCGCGGTGTTTTCTTGGACTGGTCTCCCTGAGATCAGTGAATACTTTGCAATCTTGGTCTACTAGGCCTTGCTCCCACCTAGCCAGAATCCTACTCCACACTGATGAGGGGCAACACCCCAAAACAGCTGTATGTGGATGGATACTTGGCCTTGGTATTCCCTTGTCATATCTGTAAACTTGTAAAAGAGTTGGATATTGACTTAAAGGGCCACTTCATATGGTGGTTATGGTGTTCTCCGCAAGGAGCCACCCCTTGGCTGGGTCCTTCCCTGGAGGGATATATGGCTAGTTCTGTGTTTGAGACTCCTAACAGAGGCTCCACAGACTCTATTTGCATATTCATATTTCCCAGGGGGCAATGTGCCTAGGAATTCACTGTGTTTGAGCGCTTTAGCCAGCTGCCCGCGGTGTTTTCTTGTACTGGTCTCCCTGAGATCAGTGAATACTTTGCAATCTTACAGATGTTAGCATAAACAGCCATTTGTAAAAAAGTTTAGAAAGATCTCAGCCAATCTCTGAAGATCTTCTACTGAATGCTGTAAGTAAACACAATATTCCTTCTGTGTTGGGAACTTTTATGCGCTGTCACCGCATCCACAATCATGTTGCTTTTTTAGCTCGAACCTTGTTTTATACATCCTAATGCGTTTCTATGGTCCTCATGTCATCAGGGGATACTTGAAAACAATGGCCATGCTTTGTTACATCATACAGACACCATTGTATGATGCCTAAGGCTGGCTTCACATTGCACGATGGCTCCGATCCGTGGCTGTCCGTGTAAACCGGACAGCCCCGGACCGTTTTTTGGCCCCATAGTAGCCTATGGGGCCGGATAGAAGCCGGATGGCAGTTCTCTGCCATCCGGTTTCTATCTGTCCGGGAAAATCCGAGACAATTCAGAATTCTCTCGCGGACAGAAAAACGCCGCTTGCAGCGTTTTTTGTGTCTGAGAGGAGAATATCTCCTCTCATTGGCAATTCCCAGATTGCCCCAGATTCGCCCGGAACCTCCCGGATCCGGGGCAATCCGGCGCTCTCTATCATGGAAGCCTATGGGGCCCGATTGCCCCAGTCCGGGAGGATCTGGGAAATGGATCCCTACGACTGCATGCTGCAGTTGTTTCAGGACCGTGGCTAGCTCCCTGCCAGCTGCGGTCCTGATTTATCAGTGGCGGCAGCTGCGTGCAGGTGCACACCGGACCGGAGGGCATATTAGCCCTGCAGTTCTGTGTGCTGATCCGATTCGGAGCTGTCAGGTTCATCCTGACAGCCTTGGATCTGACCCGCAGTGTGAACCCAGCCTAAGTTTGCATGTTGTCATTGCCTCCAGTTTCAGTGCTAAATAATTCAGTGCTGTTAATTTTAATTATCGTAATTAAAGGTTATGTTTTAGATTTACGTGATCAAACCATGCTATATGGGTTAGAAAACATTGGAGGATTACCATCCTTCCTAGTGACCATGTTATTACTATGTTATTTCCTCTCAATTTTTATTACATTATTTTACACTGTGTGGATTTTTATGCAAAGTTTAGTATGAAATGTAAAAAGTAAAATTCTACTCCTTAAATCTGTAAAACGGTTATTAATAAAAATATTATAAAGACAGTCCAACACTTACCCACATGGAACCCTCAACTGTGACTTAATCGACATGTGTTCCATTTAAAACCACATTCTGTTTTCTATTAATGAGCCAACAGTTAACTCATTCATACATATTTTCTCCTAGTCTTATTATTCTCATTTTATGTATCAGTGTATGTATGCATTATATTCAAACAGCTTCTTGTAATAATTACTAATGACAGGTATATTACACTGCATTGTAGGACATGTTTAATCCTAGTGATTACAGTTTCAAACATTTAGTCTCTATGACATTACATATATAGTTATCAGAGATATACAAAAATGAAAAAATAGCCAGTGAAATATAAATAAAACTAATAATAATAATAATAATAATAATAAAAATAATAATAATAATAACAATAATAATGTTTTTGACTATAACACATATTAAATCACAAAATAATGAATAAAAAAACTGGTATATTTGTGTTTTATGTTAACTTTTCTTATACTTTTCCTGCTGGTGTATCAGGACTATAACTTCATTATATAGATTAATGGTTAAATTACATGCCAGTAATAGATGAAGGGAACTCTTCACTAATAGAATGATAATTAATTTAGAGGTGTCAAAATGTTGACAGGGTTATCATCAAACAATTGAAAACTCTATTTTCAGTAAAACTTTATACAGTGATTGATGCCCCTCCAAAATATTGGTCAGCAGTGATTGATGGCCATATCATATAACTTTGTTTTAAATAACTGTGTGACTACAAATTCTTTAACGGGTCTCATAAGACATTTTTAAATTATAACTAATGATTTTAACATACAATTTCATTGACTTATAAAGTGAAATTTTATTGAGGATAATTACTTTTTTAATATAAAATATTTAAGGCTTAATGATTTTAATTGTGTTTTAAGATAAAAAATGTGGGAAAATTAATCAATTAATAAACTATTTGATTAATATAATACTGATAAGACATAACCTAATTTTAAAATTTTAATGTTGTGGCGTTACAACCTGTAAACCAGTTGTAGAGATAGGAGTAGCCACAAAACATTTTTAACAACCAACAAATACATTAATCTGAGTAATTCATTAGGACAGGATATCTACCAGAAAAAAGACTCTCCCTCCAGAACAGGTAAAACAGGTGAAGCCCATGGGGTTATCCAACAATATTGGTAATAAATGTTATACATATATGACCTTTGAAGCCTGTTTGTTTTGACACCCTCTAATCACTTAAATAGTGGTCCCAAAACTCATGCTCTTCCCAAAACATAAATAAAATAAGGAGTTTGTATGGATTTATGGTCTCACCATGATTCTCCATTCACTGCTTATGGTGTCTGACACAACAACAAAACAACTCTGTTAGCCTCACTGTTACTCAGCTGCCCTAGCTCTGCGTTATGTTTCTTTCTTATTTTTTTACTCTGACTACCACATTTAACATACTGTAATTGGGGTTCCTGTAACCTCTTTATATCCCCAGACTTGACCCTGTATACCTCATAAATCAACTTTGAATGTGTCTCGCGCTGTACATAAATAAATTATTAAGAGTCTGAAAGGGTCTGGCACACTTCAGTCCGAGCCGCCCCACTGCCTGGAAAACCTGTCCCACTCCATGGAAAACACTGTCCCTCCTGTGAATGTATGTGAATGATATACAACGTCATTTAAACTTATCGTGCCTGCGCAGTGGCACCAGATTACACTGTCCAGGCGTGAGTCTGCCAAATCATATAAGACTTTTGACACTGTGTATCTTCAATGCAGCATAGTCACCCGCACCATTGCACAGGGACGAGACGAGTGAATGACATTGTATGTCATGCACATACATGCAAAGGAGAAGTAGCATTTTCAATGGAGTGGGTGGGTTTTCCAGGCAGCGGGACAGCTCTGACTGAAGTGTGCACCTTCCTTCAGACCATTAAGAACTCATTTACATACAACGCGGGACACATTAAAAGTTGTTTTATGAAGTTTGTGGGGGCAAGTCTGGTGATATAAAGCGGTTACCACAACCTCAATTATAATATGTTAAAAGTCGTGGGCAGGGTTTATAATGCCCAAAACAGATGACAGGTTCACTTTCATTTAATTCTACCTGAACTCTACTGAAATCTGCATTTGCCAAAATGTGTATTGTATAAGAGATGAGTTGACTTGTTGAGGATCAGATTCACGGGGTTGGGCCAGACTTTAAAAAAATAGTTTGGTTCACAAACTGGATTTGACCTGAACATAACCCAGGGCACCGAATCCCATACAAATAAAAACAGACTCAACTTCTTTGCTGTAATATGCTCATAGAAAGGACTAGGGGGCTGAAAAAGAAAGCAAAATGGGTGTTAGAGCCAGACTAATACACATACCATTTTTCCTGAAAATAAAACAGCAGAAAGACTGCTTTACTGGTCTGCTGTTTAAACAAAATTAATATTAATATATTAATATTGGTTGCCGTCAGTCAGTTGTATTAGTGTAACAATACATAAATAAAAGGAAGAATTTAAATCAATGATGTTAGCTCTTGCCTAATTTTAATAGCCAGCAATCGTAAAGCAGACGTGTAGGGCCTACAACCCTCAGCTGTCTGCTGTATCTTGGCAGGTTATGAAAAATAATGAAGGTACCAAGTCATTTTTATAATTATTTAAATAAATATTTAAAACAAAAAAAACAGTTCACAGTATATAATCTGCACGGTGTCATGGCAATAAATAGTTAATAACTTATATAAGTTTATTGAAGTCATTCAGAAATGTTCCAACAGCACATTTATATGAATCCGAGCACTTTCCTCTAGTTATCTCCTCTTCTCCCTAATCCTCCCCTCCTCTGGAAATTCTTCTGTCTTAGAATTAGCTGCACAGAAGCAGTTCTTATCAGAATGTCTCCGGACCGACTGTACTAAACCAAGGCTAAAATGCTAACTAACACACAGAATATGATTGAATGATTTTTCAGAATAAAATGTATTTTCAGCATAATGTGATGCTAACACCCCCTAGAAACACCCCTAAGGAATGCCCCTTTAATGATAAGTATTAAAACTGCTAACCCCTCCTAAAATAAAGGTCTTTGTCATTAAGCTCTACTTTGACTTGTTGTCAGCGTGGTTCTTATGGTGGCGTGCACACACTCAGACTAAGCATACAATTTGGCGGCAGATACTTAAGACGATAGCCCACCCGAAAGGTGTGAAGGGCTCCCATTACAGTTGGCACACCAGCGTGGGGCTAGGACGAGACGTCCAGGGGACAGCAGCCACACCTGATCCTCCATTCTCCGGATGGACCATACACGAGGGGTAGACCTGCAGGCTACAAAGAGGTAAGAAAATGATTTATCTTACCTAAGACCCTCCTGTGTCTCAATGCAGGGATGGAGGTAGCTGACTGTCAGACTTGAACATAGATGACCGGATCTGAGAAGTCCTAGCCCTTGCAACCCGGTCCTGAGAATTCCTTAATTGTCTGCTTTATTTGTGCTCTTGCAACCTGGTCCTGAGTTTATCTGTGTTTATGTCAGTGCTATCATTGCTGCAGTTTCAGTACAGAGAATGGCACGGAGAGACGGGCTGAGTGGGGAGATTCTGTTTCCCTGGTTTTCCGGCCCCTAATAAGGGTTGATGGTTTATTTCACTACAGGTTCCAGCCTCTGATACGGCTGATGGTTTTCCCACCCCGCGTGCGCAAGCTAAGGACAGAGTGTAGTGTTATGGCGGGTTTACACGTCGCGATATCGTAGTACGATTTCAATCAAAAGTCACGTGGTTCAATCGTCGGAGGCGAAATCGTTCCTGCGTTGTATGGTGTGAACGTCCAATACGATGCAGGAACGATGTCAATGCGATATCGGGGATTGAATGAGCGTGCTATTCAATGCCCCGATATTGCATAGCGATTGAAGCCGGATCGTGCTGTGTAAACGCCCAACTACGATGCGATTTCATACGTCACCCATTCACTCCCATGTTAACTATGCGATCCTGGGTTGGGAGGCGGAGACATCGCACGGACGTTGTAATACGATATCGCAGCGTGTAAACATTCAATGCGATGCGGGAGGAACGTGCACTAATTGCGCGCTCCCGCGCCATTGAGTTGCGATATCGAAACGATATCGCGGCGTGTAAACCCACCATTAGTAGTCCTGGCTGCGGTAGTGGATGAGTACGTAATTTATGTAAATTGATTGTAGTGATGATATTGTTCCGCCTCTCCAAATAACGTGCCCCTTGTGTAGACAAGGTATAGAGCTAGCAATTACGCCCGCTGGCTGGATAATAAATCGTGTTACTGACGTGCCATATGCACATGAGGAAACTGGTTATATAGCAATCCCTGGCACTTCTCCACTACTGAAGGTGATCAGACAAAATGTACATGCCCAGCTAATTATAGTCAATCCGCAAGGGGTTTTGTTGCAAGAAGTATATGCAAGAAAGTTATATGACCCAGTTGTTGCCACACTGAGGTGCATAGGGGGCCGACACACTTTGATGTTTTATCTGTTTCATCTGTTTGGTGACAACCATTCCAGTTCCAGTCCTCAGACTGACTCTGACTGACTGACTCCAGTGACGCAACCAGTTCCAGTCCTCTGACTAACTGCCTTCCTAACACCACTAACTAGTTTCCATAACGTGCACACAGTGTAAGCTTGCTATTTCTGCTGACTTGGTTACAGACCCATTTCACCTATATCCCCCCTTCCAAGGTTTAGAGTGTTCAGAATAAACATTAATGCCCGGCTCGCTGAAGGTATCCCAGTTGACTCCCCTTTATACAACCCTGCTGACAGTGGTGACCTTGAGGGGTGGGCAGCGATAGCCAAGATAGAAGCATAGAGACTTGTGTTTAAGCTATAACATGGGTGTTAATCAGTCAAAGCCTCAGCAAGTTACCCCCAAAAGACCAGGTGGCAGAGAGGAAAGGGAATAAGTATGTGAAAAAGGGAAAAAGTATGTGAAAAATATGAAGGTCCTCTTAAAACTAGTGGGATCCACAACCCATGGAGGACGCTTAGATGAGAAGGAGTGGGAGGAAGTGATAACAAGTAAGAGAGGGCTTTTGAAGGATGCCAAGGTTTTGGAAGATGCAGAAGCATGGTATAAGACTGCTCGGGATACGAGGAAGTTATTGTGGATTCAACATCGTGACCCTGCTACCTACTGGTGAATACACGTATACTGCACCACCTGACAAGATGACACTGGCAGAAGCTGCTGCACCCGTGCCTATGCTGACACATTCCAGATACCCACACAGACCCACCACCCTGTGTCCAGTTCTCAATATGGATGGCACACCTTAGCAAATCAGACCCCACTCTGCAGCAGTATCCAGAATGTACATGAACAGGGACGGGGATGAAACAGGAGATGGAGAGGAGGAGGCTGCTGAAGAAAAATACCAGATGGCATGGGGACAGGAGAATTTCCCAGTTGGGCCTGGAGCTAGGCCAAAAATTCCACAGTATCTCTCCCCAGCCTTAATGGATCCCCTCTCATCACTAGGAAATCATGGAGGCATGCCTTTAATGAAGACAGAACAGTAACAATTGGGAGCATCAGGTGGAGACGAACAGACACATCACTGGCTACAGTCTACTGCCCCGGCACAGCACACTCCCCAGGATAGGGGAGGTGGGAGACAGACCTTATCAATGTACGGGTGCACGCAGGCCACAACAGGCAGCTCTTACGCATGGCTCAGATCAATCACACCGGTTGGCACAGTATGAAGACCTTCCACAGCATGTTTCCCGTCCTAGGCGAGGCAGATATGTCTGGAAGCCTCAGGAAGCTGCCACATTGGTGAACACCTTACCGGACCCTGACAAGTAACCTATGCCATTTCATCGGAAGATGAGCCAGATACAGAAGACTCACGCTGCCTCATGGGAAGATCTTATGGGATTGGCTTCTACCTGCGCCACGAGCGCCCGTCCTCCAGAGAGTCCGGAAATCTACAAAGAACCCATGATCTCAATGTGAAACAAAATGGGGTGAAAGTACCTGCTGAGCGGAGGATTGAAAATGGGGTGAACGGCCGCAGAATGGACATGACTCTGGCTGAACTGCAGTAGATGGCGGTGAGACAACAGCAGCAGATTGAGGTCCAGCAGCTAATGCTGGCTACAAAGGAGCAGCACTTTAAATACCTGAAGCAGCAGGACCAGCGTCAGCAGCAGCAGGCCAGTGAGCAGGAAAAGCTTAAACGTCTGCGGGAGATTGCAGCAAGTCAGGAGGCAAACCTGAAGAAAGTGCATGCCCTGAAGGGCCACATGGAACAGAAGAGGCTCAGCAATGGCAGGCTAGTTGAGGAAAACAAACAGATGAATAACATGTTCCAATAGAAGCAGAAAGAACTGATGGTGGCCGTGACCAAATTGGAAGAAATGAGTCTCCAGCCGGAAATGCTGAAGAACGGACGTATCGAGGGCTATCATGACAACCAGTCTGCTATCGCTGAACTCGACCGTCTCTGGAAAGAGCTTCAGTTGAGGAACAAGCTGAATCAGGAGCAGAATGCCAAACTGCAGCAGCAGCGGGAGAGCCTGAACAAGTGCAATTCCGAAGTGGCCGTCATGGACAAGCGTGTCAATGAGCTGCTGGATCAGCTCTAGAAGAAGAAGGTGGCTTTGCAGAAAAAGGAGAAAGGGTAGAGAAGTTTTTACTACCGGCTGAATCAGATGTTCACAGATCTGGGATTTGATCACCATGAGAAGTCCCATAGCCAGATATGGATACCAGCCTTCGTCCAAGGTCTTCTTGAACCCGTACAGAAGCAGATCCAGACGACGAGACCTGAATACAGACGATTGGACCCAGATGTTATATTTCAGGTGGCAAGGGGCACAGAAATGAACAGGCCTTCAAAACCTCCCCAGAACCGTAATGTTATGGTGTCGCAGAACCCAGGAAACAGGGGAGGACATAGAAGTGGAGTCACCTGTTACGATTGTGGGAAGATAGGCCACATAAGGAGGAACAGGATTTCCCTCAACCACAACCCGCCCTCTCCACCCAGCTATAGGACCTAGGCAAGCCGGATCCACCAACTTACAATATGCTCTGCAAAGCCAATAGACAAGCTTGCGGCCCGACTCCTACTGTATGTATGGAGGTAGAAGGAAGATCCATTCCCTTCTTAGTGGATACCGGTGCAGCCAGAAGCGTGATAAGATTTGCTGACTTACCTGACTCAGACTGCCTTACAGAAGAAACCATCCCATGTGTGGGTGTTGATGGAGTCATCAAGTATACCCCTATGACCCGCCCATTGCGTGTCAGCCTGCAACCCACACAGAGCATGTTATCTCAATTGGTGGTGTCCAACACCTGTCCAGTGAATCTACTGGGAACTGACTTACTGACGAAGGTACACGCCAACATCTCCTTCCAGGAAAATGGTACTGTCACCCTTACTTGGGCTCTGGACCAGGAAGAAGTTTCACGGGTTTTCGGCCTCTTTCACTTTGCTGAGACAATACTGTGGCACCCTGGCACCCTCTGGGCACCACAGAACTCCTTAGGACATGAATGGAGCAAGTAACAGCAAAGCAAACTCACAAACAAAACACTTACAACACCGTAGAACGCCTGGTTTCACCCGAGCCTCTAGGGGGAGCTCAACTGGTCACTTTGAGCCAGTTCCCCCTATAAATAGGGTCTTGGAGGGAGAAACACCAGAATGTGCAGACGCTAGAAGAGCTGCAGGTTGTGTGTGATCTCTGGCATTCTAAGACACACACAAGGCCCAACCAGCCCACCTAGCAAGTGAGGAGACCCTTGCAATTGGGGTCAGAGGAAAAGGAGAAGCACCTCTCAGGGATACCAGAGTGATTCAAACTCTCTCTCCCTCATCCACCGGTTACTGGAACCGAAGCTGTGAGAGCTAGATAGCCACCACAGAGAACCAGCATACTTCACAGGGAGTCTAGCCCCCTGTTCACCTGCCGCACCTACCAACGAGAGCCCAGGGAAGAAGATAGAATTATCATCACCCTTTTACAGTGCCCTCGGTGCAGCTACCCAGGTGAAATCCGTTCCATTGAACATACTGCCCGGTACGGCTGGATTCCACATCCACCAGACCTTAGCCTTAGAAGTACAGAGAAAGGAAGCCTACAACACTGCTTGCTGTGAACCTCCAGGAGTGTCAACTTCGATATCCCGGTCCGAGTGTACCTGTTTTCCACCAGTAAAGGTACCTAAAAGACTTTGGAGTGTCTGTGTTTGATTCCTGAGCCTATCAGCAGTAACACCGCAGCTGCCTCACAACATCTTGTACAGCTCCTGGCTTCAGGGACTCCTGGTCGTCCTGTGGGGAGCGTCCCATCTTGCTGCATAACATCCCCCGGAGGCCTAGCAGTGCCGGTGAAGTCACCAGAACACCCGCAGGTGGCGTCAGGAAGAAAACTAAATCCCTTACTGTTCAGCCATTCCCCCTATTGATCTGGACCACCGGACCCCACAGCTGCAGGCGCGGTTCCGTGACAAGGAGAGTCAACGCCTGCGACGTGCAGAACCTGGCTACGGTGAGTCAGAATTTGGCGTCACGAACAGGATACGAGCAGGCCCGTTACCACGGGTATTGTGTGCTATTTAATGACTGTATATATCGAACTGTAAATTTGAACCGCCATTGCTGCGCGAAAGGCGGGAAAAGAAGGGGCGTTCCTAGGCAAAGGGTGCGAAAATAGGCCCCGCCCCCACACTCTGACGACTTCCCCTGAACGCAGCAGGAACCAGAAACTCTCGCGGTGCCTCACTCCTCACCGCGAGACCGACACTTCCATTTGAAACCGAAAGGACTGGCTGCGCTTAACTAAGGGGGAGAGACGATGAGTGTCCGGCTCCTAACAACGCGGTACCCCCGCAACAACCGCTAAACATACCTCCAGACGGACAGCAACAAGCCGGTGGTATGCCCCAGCAACCCGCTCTGATTATGCCGATATCCCTGCCTTACATTCCGAATGCGAACTGGTTACATAAGTACAGCGGTACACCCAGTACCTTGGAGACATTCCAGAGGAAGATATGCCAAGCGCTGGACATGTACACTATGACCGGTAAGCAGAGAGCTTCAGTTATTATGGGACAGTTAACAGGCGCAGTCGAGCTGCAGAGTCGGAACTGGTCTATAGAAACTCAGGAATCTGTGGAGCAGATATTCGCTAAGTTAACCCGGGTTTTTGAACGCCATACTGAGGCTGAGTTAAGACTGTCGTTCTACCGTTGTAACCAAGGGGCACAAGAAAGTGTCCTGGAATATTCACTGCGATTGCAAGAAGCACTAAGACTGTTAAAGCAAGTCGATCCTGATGGTGTCAGAGATGAGAACAAAGCGTTAATTGGACAATTTATTGTAGGACTCAGACTATCGGAGGATAGAAAGAAAGCAAGCTGGTGGTCCATACAAAATCCTGGCGCAAAGTTTGACACCTTGAGAGACTTAACAGTTTGGGGACAACGGCTCTCCGCAGTGCCTGATCCCGCTTCACAGCAGCAGCATACTGACACCCCTTCTGTGCCGGCAACAGCATCTCCAATCCCTGCGGTTCAATCTAGTGCGCAGACTGCAACACCTGACCGGTTTCAACAACTGTGTGCTAATGTAGAGAAGCTGATGAAGGACGTGGCCAAGCTACAAGCTGGGAGAAGACCCAAGACAGATGCAAGGTCATCGGACAAGATTCAGCTCGCCGACAGCCCTGACGACGTCCCATGGATGAAGAGAAAGACACAGCCGCCACGAGGAAAACCTGCAGATCGTCGCAGCCCTGACAGGTGCTGCGCCAGTCAGCAGAGTGACAGAGGAGGATGTACTCAACAATCCCGTCCTTTAAACGAGCAACCCCTGGGCAAGAAGGACCAACCCCAGGAGTAGACTGTACAGGCCCGACCAGCTGGGACACAAGTATGTAGGAGACTGTCTATATCTACCAATCGTCATCGATGGCGTGGCTACATCCGCCTTGATAGACACTGGATCCCAGGTGACAACCATCCCGAGTATCCTTTACAAGCAGTTCTGGCCAGATGTTAAGCTGGAACCCCAAACCCCTTTCATTGAAGCCACTAATGGTATACTAGTTACAGTAGAGGGACAATGGGAAGCTACAGTAAAGGTGGGAAGGGTGCAGCTGAAGAACCACGGTATCTTAGTGGTTCAGGATAAACCAAACAACAAAGATCCCTATGTAATACTGGGTACCAATATTATGGTTAAATGCATCGATGAAGTGTTGTTTTTACTCCAACAGAGTGTTGAAGCTGGTAGACCCAGAGAGAAGAGAGCTATCCAAAAGCAGATCCGAGCTCTGGTTTATCAACAACAGGTAACATTGTCTAATGGTGAAATTGGCAGGGTACGGGTCACAGATCCCATTCCAATTGTGGTACCACCCAGAAGTGAAATGATGATCTGGTGTCGAGCAGCCATAGGCCTCAGACGGCAGGACTACCAAGCTGTAGTAGAACCTGTAATGTCCGATAGTAGTCCTACGCTCTTGACAGCCAGAGGGTTGGTCGATGTGAGAAAAGGGAGAGTCCCCGTACGCATATTGAATTATGGTGATGACGAAGTCAGAGTGCCTAGATATGCAACTGTCGCAAAATTATACCAAGTTAAAGATGATGCTATAATTGATGTAAAATCCTTATCCCAAACAGTCACTGATGAACCCCCTCACTCCAAAGATCAGTTAAAGAAATGGTGTCAGGAGCTCAGTGTAGGAACTGACAATACACCTACTCATCAGAAAAATGGAGTATACCGGGTAGTTCGGGAGTATGAGCAAGTGTTCTGCAAACACCCACTTGACTTTGGGAGGATTAAAGGGGTACAACACCATATCCCCACAGGCAACCATGCACCTATCAAAGAAAGGTACAGGCCTATACCACCCACACACTACCAAAAAGCAAAAGAGATGCTTCAGGACATGAAAAATGCAGGAGTCATTAGGGATAGCTGTAGTCCCTGAGCAGCACCACTAGTCCTGGTTAAAAAGAAAGATGGTAGTATGAGGATGTGCGTAGACTACAGACAGATCAATAAAGTCAGACACAAGGATGCATACCCATTACCCCGCATAGAAGAGTCACTAGCTGCACTCAAATCTGCCAACTACTTCTCCACATTAGATCTTACTAGTGGGTACTGGCAGGTTGCCGTTGCAGAGGAGGATCGTGAGAAGACAGCCTTCACGACACCTATGGGGCTATGCGAGTTCAACAGTATGCCATTCGGGTTGTGCAATGCCCCAGGAACATTTCAGAGGCTGATGGAGTGTTGTCTGGGCCACAAGAACTTTGAAACTGTGTTGTTATACCTTGATGATGTCATTGTATACTCTCAGATCTATGAAGACCACCTACAGCACCTGAGTAAAGTGTTCGAGTCACTGTCCAAGAACGGGATGAAACTGAAACCGTCCAAGTGCCACCTGCTGAAACCAAAGGTCCAATACCTAGGACACGTGGTAAGCGCTGAAGGCGTAGCACCAGATCCGGATAAAGTAACCGTCATCAAGGACTGGCCAGCACCAACTACTCACAAAGAGGTACGTCAATTTCTAGGACTGGTCGGGTACTACCGACGATTCATCAAAGGCTATACCAAGATAGCAGCACCTATGCAAGATCTCTTAGTAGGTCAATCCAAAAACGGCAAAATCAGTGGACCCCCGTTCCACTGGGGCCCAGAACAGGAACACTCCTTCCAGAAGCTGAAAGATGCGTTAACTGGAGAAGAAATCCTAACCTACCCTGATTACAACCTCCCATTTTTATTGTACACTGATGCAAGCAATGAAGGCTTAGGAGCAGTCCTAGCTCAATACCAGCAGGGGAAGGAAAAGGTGATAGCCTACGCCAGCAGAAAGCTCTGTCCCACGGAAAGGAATCCGGAGAACTACAGCTCCTTCAAGCTCGAGTTCCTGGCCCTGGTCTGGGCAATCACAGAGCGTTTCAAGCATTACCTGGCATCTGCCCCGTTCACAGCTTTCACAGATAACAACCTTCTAACCCATTTAGAGACTGCAAAGCTGGGAGCCCTAGAGCAGCGTTGGGTAGCAAGACTCTCAAACTATGATTTTACTGTAAAGTACCGGGCAGGTCACAAAAACGGCAATGCTGATGCCCTGTCTCGAATGCCTAACCTTCCTGAAGAGGGAGAAGACATAGATGACCTGGAGGAGATTGAACTACCTGCTTTCCACCGTACGGTACAGCAAAGTGTCATCAGGCGAACCAGAAACGTGTAGAGAGGACCGTAAACTCTTTTCCTCACCATGATTGGAAGGAGGTTCAAGCTAACGATCCAGATGTCAGCCTAGTAAGAGAGCTGATTACTCAGGAACACGCTAACATGGACCCTGATGCCTCTCAAAATGCTAAACGCCTATGGAAAGAGAAAGGAAGGTTGTTCGTCTACGAAGGTAAACTATGCAGAAGATACCAAAATCCCAGAACACACAAACTAATCTGGCAGATTGTAGTCCCCAAGACGGAAGTCCAAATGATCCTTGAAGCATATCATGATGATGCTGGACACTTTCGATGGAAGAAGCTGGAGAGACTCCTGAAGGATCGGTTCTACTGGGTCGGTATGCGAGGCTCAATTGACAAGTGGTGTTACAACTGTGGACCATGTCACCTTCGAAGGAAAGACCATCTAACTCAGAAAGCTCTGTTGCAGCCAATTGTTACCACCAAACCTCTTGAAATAGTTGCTCTCGACCATGTGAAGCTTACCCCAAGTCGTACTGGGTACACTTACGCTCTCACCATTGTTGACCACTATTCAAGGTTCCTGGTAGTAGTTCCAGTTAAGGATTTAACTGCGGAGGTAGCGCCACAGCATTCCAGAGCTACTTCTGTCGCCCCCATGGGTATCCAGACCAAGTCTTGACTGACCAAGGGCCAGCCTTCGAATCAGCTCTGTTTCAAGAATTTCTAGGGCTATATGGGTGTAAAAAGATCCGCACCACACCTTATCATCCCCAGACGAACGGGTTATTGTGAGAAAATGAACCACATAGTCATTGACATGCTCAAGACCTTACCAGTTGAAGAGAGAAATCAATGGCCGGAAAAGCTTTCAGATCTTGTGGACATCTACCACCACATACCTGTCAGTTCAACTAACTATACACATGCTTACTTGATGCGAGCAAGACCAGGTAAATTACCTATTGACTTACAGATGGGAACCATCTAACCCACAGAAGATTCTTCTGATGAAGATTGGGTCAGTCAACGCCAAGAACAGTACAGAAAAGTACAAGAGAGCGTAGAAAGAAACCTGAACATCAGCAGAACCAAACAAGAAGAAGACTTTAACAAGCACGCCTCAGCAGAACCTTTTGCAACAGGTGACTTAGTGCTGAAAAGAAAGTGAAAAACCAACAAACTAGATGACAACTGGGAATCTGAACCCTACACCATTATGCCATCACAGTATGACAACTCAAAAACTTGCGTTATCAGTAAGGACAATGGGAATACTTTTGCAACTGTATCAAGGGACCATTTGAAGAAATGTCCAGCACAGTTAATCCCACAAGTAACCAGCTACCCTACTGTAACTACAGATGAAGAACAAAAAGAAAATCTAGTCTATACAGACATTGGATACTTACCAGCTGACTGGCCACAATGCGATGGTGCATACATCATACCAGTTATGCATTTCTACCAACCTATAGAAAATCAGCAACCAATCCAACAAGTTCAACCACAACAAGTTCAAGTGCAAGATATGCAGCCTGTTATAATGGAACCTGAGATTCCTGTAATCGGTCAACCTGCTAGTCTCACAGTAAGACGTAGTACTTGTAGACAACTGCCTACACTACCACCAACAACCAGCTTGTGCACTACAGACACAGC
Source organism: Allobates femoralis (assembly GCA_033576535.1). Taxonomy (NCBI): domain Eukaryota; kingdom Metazoa; phylum Chordata; class Amphibia; order Anura; family Aromobatidae; genus Allobates; species Allobates femoralis. The sequence continues at coordinate 164,466,458 of JARQOC010000011.1, forward strand.
TTTTGAGACACCCACACTACGCAGATCCACACGTAGTACATTAGGACAACCCCCAAACAAATATGGAGAATGGGTTTAAAATGTTGTGGAATATAGTACCTGTTAGTGTGTATAAATAGTAAACTGTTTTCAAAACCTGTAAAAAGTAGTGTACAGAAGGGTGGAAGAACTGGGCCCTGTCCCAAGTATATTAAGTTGGGGACAGAAAGCACCTGGTAAGGTAACGAAGGTTAGTACCGGCCTCCCAAGCAGAGACACCCGTAGGGAATGTATAAAGTTTAAAAATGTGTGTGGACTTTACCTCTTTTTCCCTTTTTCATAAACTTTGGACAATTGTCACAGAACTTGTGTGACCAAAACTTTACCTTTTCTAGCCTGCGGCAGATGGACTAGTGCCGTATGGACTGCTTTTCATCTTTTTCATATTTTACCCTTCTTTTTTAGTGATTTTTGTATTTTTCTTTAAGACTCTGTTATTAAATGTTATAAAATGCTTAGTGGTTAAGATGTAAAATGAACTTTTTGCTCAGCCGGGAGAACTGAGGTTAACTAAGGGGAAATGTGGCACCCTGGCACCTGTTGGGCACCACAGAACTTCTTAGGACATGAATGGAGCAAGTAACAGCAAAGCAAACTCACAAACAAAACACTTACAACACCTTAGAACACCTGGTTTCACCCCGAGTCTCTAGGGGAAGCTCCACTGGTAACTTTGAGCCAGTTCCCCCAATAAATAGGGTCTTGGAGGGAGAAACACCAGAGTGTGCAGACGCTAGAAGAGCTGCAGGTTGTGTGTGATCTCTGGCATTCTGAAACACACACAAGGCCCAACCAGCCCACCTAGCAAGTGAGGAGACCCTTGCAATTGGGGTCAGAGGAAAAGGAGAAGCACCTCTCAGGGATACCAGAGTGATTCAAACTCTCTCTCCCTCATCCACCGGTTACTGGAACTGAAGCTGTGAGAGCTAGATAGCCACCACAGAGAACCAGCATACTTCACAGGGAGTCTAGCCCCCTGTTCACCTGCTGCACCTACCAACGAGAGCCCAGGGAAGAAGATAGAATTATCATCACCCTTTTACAGTGCCCTCAGTGCAGCTACCCAGGTGAAATCCGTTCCATTGAACATACTGCCCGGTACGGCTGGATTCCACATCCACCAGACCTTAGCCTTAGAAGTACAGAGAAAGGAAGCCTACAACACTGCTTGCTGTGAACCTCCAGGAGTGTCAACTTCGATATCCCGGTCCGAGTGTACCTGTTTTCCACCAGTAAAGGTACCTAAAAGACTTTGGAGTGTCTGTGTTTGATTCCTGAGCCTATCAGCAGTAACACCGCAGCTGCCTCACAACATCTTGTACAGCTCCTGGCTTCAGGGACTCCTGGTCGTCCTGTGGGGAGCGTCCCATCTTGCTGCATAACATCCCCCGGAGGCCTAGCAGCGCCGGTGAAGTCACCGGAACACCCGCAGGTGGCGTCACGAAAACAACTAAATCCCTTACTGTTCAGCCATCCCCCCTATTGATCTGGACCACTGGACCCCACAGCCGCAGGCGCGGTTCCGTGACAAGGATAGTCAACGCCTGCGACGTGCAGAACCTGGCTACGGTGAGTCAATACAACCTACGGGTGCAGCCTGGCTTTCATGGATACCAGATATCCTGTAGGCCCAAGGCCCTGAAGACTTTGGAAGGCTCCCAGTCCAGCCAGTGGAAGTCAAGCTTAAACCAGGAGCCCGCTTACCCCGTAAGCCCCAATACCCTCTCTCCATTGCCCAATCGGATGCTATCACACAACAACTGACGCCTTACGTCAAGAATGGAGCAGTCATCCCGACAAAGTCACCATGCAACACCCCACTGTTTCCAGTCAAGAAGAAAACACCAAAGGGACAACCTCCCAAGTTTCGCATGGTGCAAGATCTATGGGCAGTGACTGAAGCCACAGTCTTGGATACTCCGATTGTGCGGTCCTTGAATCCTGGATGCATCAGTCCACATGCAGCCTCTCAGACCCAACCTAAGCATCTCTCTGCTGCACGGCACCTACGGCTACAATGTTCCCTTCTACTCCCAGACAACGTGACAATCTCCAGGTGTGATGTCTTGAACCCTGCAACTCTTCTCCCTCTTCCAAGGGACGTCTCTGACACTTCGGTGGAAGAGGAAGCCGACTTTGAAATGGTTCAGCACGACTGTCTTGCGCTTATGAGACAAGAAACCTCCGGATTTGACATAGTCACAGATATGCCGCTGGAAGACCCAGATTTGACTTTCTTCGTGGATGGATCAAGATATGCAGACCAAGAAGGACAGTTTCACATGGGTATGGCGGTGGTCATAGAAGATACTGTGTTGATGGCCAAACCACTACCTGCGTCCATGTCTGCACAGGAAGCAGAATTGGTTACCTTGACCGCAGGTTGCAAGATGGCAGCCCAAAAGAAAGCGAACATTTATACCAATTCCCGCTATGGATTTGGCTTCTGCCATGACTACGGGCCTATCTGGGGGGCGAGAGACTTCATTACAGCCAATGGAACTCCAATATGCCACCATAGAGCAGTGAAGGAATTGCTGGAGTCCTTGCTGATGCCAGAAAGAGTCGCGGTACTTAAGTTAAAGGCACATACTGGAGGGACCTCAAGAGAAGCCGTGAGGAGTGACTTGACTGACAGGGCAGCTAAGGAAGCAGCAGTGAAGCCACTCAACACAGAACCCTCCAACTTGTATCTCTTGACAGACTCAGGACAAGAAGAAGACTCAGGACAAGAAGGAGATTAGGACAAGAAGAAGACTCAGGACAAGAAGAAGATCCGGACAAGAAGAAGACGGATGAACAATCCTGGGAGAACTTGGTCCTGACCTTGCAGAAGCAAGCATCCAATGAAGAGAAGGAAAAATGGATCCAAGATGGTGCTGTGCAAGATAATAAGCATCTAATACTACTGAAAGGAAAACCATGCCACCCACGAGCCCTCTACCCAATGTTTGCCAGATGGGCCCATGGCCCCACCCATCAATCAAAAATGAAGATGCACAATCTTGTGAGACAGTACTACCACGCACCTGGCTTTTCAAGAATGGCAGCAAATTACACTAGAGGATGCCTAGTCTGTGCCTGGTGTAACCCAGGAAAAGCAGAGAAAACTCCACAGAAGTGTACACCTAGACCCTTGTACCCCTTCCAACGCATACAGATTGACGACATTCAGATGCCATCCTCAGGAGGATTTGAATATGCACTGGTAGCCATGGACATATTCTCTGGATGGCCAGAAGCTTTCCCTGTGAAGAACCAATCTGCTAAAACCACTGCAAAGAAACTCCTCTCAGAAATAGTGTGCAGATATGGGGTCCAAGAAACCATAGAGCGTGACCAAGGGCCAGCATTCACAGCCAATCTGACCAAAGAGATATGTCAGGCCCTGGGGACAGAATTAGCTCTTCATACTCTGTATCATCCCAAAAATTCAGGAAGGGTCGAGAGAGGAAACGGGGTATTAAAGGAAAAAATTGCTGAAAGCAGCGCAGGAAACGGGGAAGCCGTGGCATGAAAGTCTTCCCCTCGCATTGTTCAGTGTCAGACACACCCCAGCAAGTGCAACTAAGCTAAGTCCCTATGAGATTCTGTTTAGAAGTGCCCCCAGACTAGGGTTGAATTTCCCCCAACAGTTGACCCTACAGTATGACAGTTTGACTAAGTTTGTTACCGAATTAACAAAGCATTTGACTAAAATACATTCTCGAGTTTTTTCCTCTCTCTTAGATCCTCAAAGCTTGGAGGGAACCCATCAGATCCAGCCATGAGATTGGGTTCTCATCAAAAGATTCAGCAGACGTGCTCCTGAGCCCAGATACGTTGGCCCCTTCCAAGTCCTGCTGGTCACCTCCATGGCTGTGAAGGTTGAAAGAAGGCCTACATGGATCCACGCATCCCATTGCAAGAAGGCACCAGATCCAGAAGCCAAAAATGGTTGTTTTGCTCCTTAATCCTGATATACACACTCAGTATAAAGTAGAGGGGAGCAAATCACAAGATGGTGGAAGGTTATGTAGGAGAGAATATGGGAGATCATACGGGAGGTCATGTTAGTACCACAGCTACAAGGGTCACATATCAGTTTGATTTCTACACCATAGTAAACAGATGCACACGACACAAGATCTACAACAGCTATGGACAATATGGGTGATATAGACCAGTCCAGTCAAAAGAACGCAAAGATTAACCTGCCTAGCGGTATTCCCGAGCCTGACTCGGGGTTAACTTTCACTGTCAGAAGCGGTAACCCCGAGTCACGCTCGGGCTTACCCGCAGGCAGTTTTACAGAAGTTGAAGAATGTCACCGCCGCCCCTGCAGCCGCGGGTGAGGACTGGAGGGGGTTGGGGTGAAAAGTGCTGGCACATAATGTCACCGCCGCCCCTGGCAGCTGCGGGTGAGGATTAGAGGGGGGTGGGGGTGAAAAGTGCTGGCACATAATGTCCCCGCCGCCCCTGGCAGGGGTGAGGACTGGAGGGGGGTGGGGGTGAAAAGTGCTGGCACATAATGTCACTGCCGCCCCTGCAGCCGCGGGTATGGAGAGGGGGGGCCGCCGCCAAGCTGCTCTTACCCGCAAGGGAGACGCTGTGTAGATATGGTGCTGCCCCTTTCTGTGCAGCCTCTCTCCCTGCCAGTTTGCCCTTGATCCCCATCCCCCTGCAAGGGGGATGGATCCGTGAGGGATGGATCCCTGATCCCCATCCACATGCAGGGGGATGGATCCCTGAGGGATGGATCCCTGATCCCCATCCACATGCAGGGGGATGGATCCCTGAGGGATGGATCCCTGATCCCCATCCACATGCAGGGGGATGGATCCCTGATCCCCATCCACATGCAGGGGGATGGATCCCTGTTCCCCATCCCCCCGCCTGCTCCTCACCAGACACTGCCAGCACCCTCCCTGCCAGCACCAATTCCCCCCCCCCGGCTCACTGCCAGCACCCCCCCCGGCCAGCACCAACCCTCCCCCGCTCCTCACCTAATGCTGCACCAGGGCCCCAAAGGCAGGAGCGCAGTGCATTACAGCAGAGATTCTGCAGAGGAGCGGGGGGGTGGTGCTTCCGCCCGGGACTGGGAGGTCTGAGAGCCGGGGTGGGAACAGTTACCCTCCTTGCCTCTGTCACGGGGGCCCCCTACTGGTGCTCTGATGCTTGAGGGGCCCTGGTGCAGCTGAACCAGCTGCACCACGGTAGGTCCACATCTGATGCTCGGGGTAAAGGCGGCGGAGTCTCCTTACCTTCTCCTGGTGATCCAGCGATGTCCCCGCTGTGATCACCAGCGAGAGCTCCTTCGGATGCCTCTATATGACTTCCTGGTTCCGTCTCTGTGAGCCGCAGCGGCTCATTGGAGGCGGAACAGGGTTGGAGGCGGAACTGGGCGGGAAATACAAATGTATTAAATTTCTGCCCAGAAAAGAAATTTTTTTCTACCAAAAAAATGGTACCACTTTTAGTACAAAATTCCTGACATAATCATACCGCCAGGTATAAGATTATTGGTTATTGAATAAAATGATATTATTTATTTAATTATAATTCATGATTTTATGTTTCAAACTTTATCACATCTGAGAGGTCTACTAGAGTCTTCTTTGATCAGGTAATTACTAAGAATTGCAGGCATACTGTACATAACACAAAATTTCCATGCCAAAAAATGGTACCGCTTTTAGCACAAAATTCCTGACATAATCATACTGCCAGGGAGGTTAAGAATTGTGGGTTTAATTCCATCTGGCAATACAAAGCTGACATTAACCCCTTATTGGTGAGTTTGCCAACACTTCATGGCAACTGAGAGAGGCAGGTAATACGCTAGGAATTGGAGCTTCTTATAAATGCGCCAATTTCTGAGGTGACTGCGAGATGCTACTGTGGAGCCCACTGGGACGGGGTACTCAGTGCCGGACCGGTGTACTGCTGGGGAATGTCACGGCAGTCCTGGTCCGGACCGTGTCCCGGGCCCGCACAATAAAATGGGGGTTATTTACAGGGGATTTGTCACTCGTGACGCCACCCACTATATGCAGCAAGTGATGGGGCCGCCGCTGCTGCAGAACCTCCGGGGATGATGGGATAGCAGCTTGGATAGAATAGTTCCTGTGGGCAGAACTGTGTTCCCCGGGGCAGTGGTAATAAAAGTCAGTGATGGTAATTGTAGGCTTTGCAGAAGAAAGAAATGATGTGGAGATGGCTCCTGACAGGGCCAAATGGAGAACTGACAGCTTTTTATACCTGAAATCAGACACAGACAACGTAGCAGGGTTCACCCGGGTTTACTGTTCTTATTCTTCTGTCAAACAGGCATGGTACAATACAATTCTTTACAGCTTTGCTATATTGAATTTGGTATACTGAACCCACTGCAGCCAGGTTATCTTTCCTACACTCCTCTGTCTTTCTACGTGTCCTTTCAGGCTATTTCTCAGTGTTTCTCCTCAAAGTGGATTGCGGAGCGGCAGCTCGGTCCCTTTTGGCAGCTTCCCCCTTAATTCTCTGGGCGGTAAGCCGGGTCCTCTCTATGCTGCTGTGCTCCCAATCTTATGGTGGGAATTAGGGATGGGCGAATCTACTCGCTAGGACTCGTTACTCGGCGAGTATTAAGGGACTCGCAGGACTCGGTACTCTGCGAGTTTCCCAGCGTTTACTCGCACGAGTCCAATGCAAATCAATGGCAAACGCTGACAAAACAAGGATTGTCTTTGATTTGCATTAGACTCGGCTACTGTGCCAGTGATAGCAGGGAAACTCGCAAAGTAACTGCTGTTACTTTGCGAGCGAGTCCAGCTGTCTTCTCTGTACAGGCTGCCACAGCTCCAGGGTCCTAGAGCCCGCCTGCTCACAGAGATGATGTAGCAGTGCTGAGATTGTTCTCAGTCTGCTCATCCCTGTGCATAGACATCTATATCTATGCACAGGGGATGTAGCAGAGAGGACATCGCGTTTTGGACTGCGTCGGACAGAAGAGGATTTTTTTAATTAAAGATGGAGTCCCTAATGGCTTTTTTTTTATTTCAAATAAAAATTTTTCTTTGTGTTGTGTTTTTTTAACCCTTTATTTGAGATCCTTAGTGGCTGGGTCAAACGTGCCTTGATATTAAGAATCTCGGGCTTAATACCAGCTTGTATAACAAAGCTGGTATTAACCCCTTTATTACCCAGCATGCCACCGCCACCAGGGCCGCTGGAAGAGTGGGGTTCAGCGCCAGAGGATGGCGCTTCAATGAACGCGCCATCTTCTGGGGCGGCTTCCGGCTGCAATTTGTAGCGGGAGGTGCCCAGAAAGCTTGGGCATCCCTGCGCTGCGGATTCCAGCCCCCAGCTGCTTAGCTGTACCTGGCTAGACATAGAAATTGCGCGGAGCCCCATGCATTTTTTTTTTATTATTTCATGAAATTCATGAAATAATTAAAAAAAAGGGCTCCCCTATATTCTTGTGTCCGGCCAGGTACAAATAGGCACCTGGGGGTTGGGGGCAGCCCGTCGCTGCCTGCTGGATCCGGCTGGTTCCAGAAATACGGCGAAGCCCACGTGAAATTTTTTTCTGACAAATCCATAAAACAATGTAAATAAAAGGGACTGCATCTTTATTAACTCCTGGACCATGGGCGAGGGGTTAATAAAGATGCAGTCCCTTTTTTAGGATTGTTTTATTGATTTTTCAGAAAAAAAATTACATGGGCTTCGCCATATTTCTGGAACCATCCGGATCCAGCAGGCAGCGACGGGCTGCCCCCAACCCCCAGGTGCCTATTTGTACCTGGCCGGACACAAGAATATAGGGGAGCCCTTTTTTTTTTATTATTTCATGAATTTCATGAAATAATAAAAAAAAAAATGCGTGGGGCTCCGCGCAATTTCTATGTCTAGCCAGGTACAGCTAAGCAGCTGGGGGCTGGAATCCGCAGCGCAGGGATGCCCAAGCTTTCTGGGCACACCCCGCTGCAAATTGCAGCCCGCAGCCGCCCCAGAAGATGGCGCGTTCATTGAAGCACCATCCTCTGGCGCTGAACCCCGCTCTTCCAGCGGCCCTGGTGGCGGTGGCACGCTGGGTAATAAAGAGGTTAGGGCCAGCTTTGTATTATCAGCTGGCCCTAAGCCCGAAATTTATGGCGGTCACGCCAATATTAGACATGACCGCCATGAATTTCTATTAAATTGTTTTAAAAAAAACACAACACAGAGAAAATTTTTTATTAGAAATAAAAAAAAAAAGCCATTAGGGACTCCATCTTTAATTAAAAAAATCCTCTTCCGTCCGACGCAGTCCAAAACGCGATGTCCTCTCTGCTCATCCCTGTGCATAGATATAGATGTCTATGCACAGGGAATGAGCAGACTGAGAACAATCTCAGCTCTGCTACATCAGGCAGCAGGCGGCTCTAGGACCCTGGAGCTGCGGCAGCCAGCACACAGAGCAGACAGGACTCTTATCTGTGCGAGTTTCCCATCGATTACTTGCAAAGTAAACGAGTCCAATGCAAATCAATGGCAGAGACGCTGACAAAACTAGGATTGCTTCAGGCTGAAGCTTCCGAGACACATCTGCGATTTGTAAATCGCACACTACTCGCTATTACTCGCTTCCCCATTCATTAACATTGGACTCGCAACGAGTAGCGAGTCCCGGGCTCAGACTCGCTAGAGTCAAGCGATTCCGAGTAATTTAGGATTCGCCCATCACTAGTGGGAATATAGATCTGGAGTCTGTATTCCCCGTCAGGTTGTCTGGGGCACTGGGTAAATCTTCAGTTCCCCTCAGAGCTGACACTTTGGTTTCAGCCAAACCACAGGTATCCCTATTTCTCAAGAGAATACCGGGTCCTTTCCTTCCCGTGTAACTTTTTGGTATAATTAGGGAAACTCTCCTATCAGTCAGTTGCTGGTCTTCACTACTTCTCTGGACCTGATGGTACTGGTCTTGTCTTGACTGCTCGGCACCTGCCTACTGGTTAACCGCTTCCTGTCACTCCCTTATATACCCATCCGTTACCATGACTACGCTCCATCCACTCATATCTAGCCTACTACCCTTTGTCTGCCTAGAGTCCCAGACTCAGGGTTAGGTCCCCATGCAGTGGATATGTGTGTGAGGTGCTTGTTAAAAAAACTGTCTACCCTCCTGCCTGGCTGCAGTACTACCTGTGGCCACCCTGGACGCAGGGGCGCCACACTCCACCAAAGTTAAACCGGCGTGTCCTCACGCCGTCCGGCATGGATCCCCCTGAAAAACATTTTTGTCTTGCATAACATTAAACATCAAGCATATTTGTCATCCTATTAAGGAGGTACGGATCTTAAACGTTGCATTTAAATAAATAACATATATATTACTTTTTTAAAAAGTTAAAAAGTCTTAAAAAGGTGCCAAAAATCTTAAAAAGTGAAAAACATGGCAGAAGTACTTTAAAAGTGCAAAAACTTTAAAAAGTGCAAAAACTTTCTCAAAGGCACTCAGCAGTTCAGTCCAAGTTCTATGCACTGTCTCAAAAGTGCAATCTTTTGGTCTTAAAACCAAAGGGGAGCACACTAAGTGCGCAACTATGTACAATGAAAGTTTATGCCAAATCATCGTCCATGGCATCAATGTCCAAATAACATATAAAACAAACAGGGGAAGAGGCTAACATTCATTCAGGAATGGGATGGGGCCAATAAGGATTACGTCACATTCACACTTACAGTCTCTGATTGTAGCAATCCGGGTCTTACTCCTGCTTCTTCCAGGGCAGAACTTGTGGTGCTCTCCTTGGGAATAGCTCCAATTCTTGTAGGGATTGCTCCAACAAATAACTAGCTGTGGTTTGAGTAATTGCGTCTTTGGTGGCTTCTACCACAACTGTCTCTTCAGGGATTAACGAATCCAAGTTGGTAACTGGATCCGGGTAGATAACTGGATCTTCCAATTCTGACATTCCTATAGGATCCAGGTAAACAATTAGATCCTCTAGTTCTGGCATTTCTGTTGGATCCGGGATAACAGTTGGATCCTCTAACTCCGGTGGTTCACTCTCTTCTTGCGCCTCTAATGATAGTTTTTTTACGTTTATCCCATATGGGCCTCTTTCTCCTTCCACTACATTGTAGGAGACCCATTCTCCGATCTGCAATTCCCTGTCCGGGTGTTTTAGTGGTAGGTGTGCCTCCACATCCCTTCTGTTGATAAACACGTCTCTGTTTGCTCCTGGTCCTCTAGCGAAAGCATATCCAACTTCAGGTTTTACCTTAACAACTTTGCCTTCATGGCGCGGGGATTGGTGAACATTCAAATCCCGCCGGGCATCTGCTTTGGCACTTATAGTGCGGGCAATCATTATTTGTTTTTGAGCTAGTCTTTCTGCCTCTTGTTCATCCCATTTCTGGGCACATCTCTTTAAGTACTCATTCCTGGTTATAATTTCTACAGGACCCACGTTGTTATCAGAGTCCTCAGTGAATCCCATTAGGTTCTCTTCTGTCTTATCCCTCTCCCACCAACAGCGGAGCTGCTTCCCTCTCACCTCTGTTGATGCAGGGGCCGGTATCAAAGGTGCTGGTAACTCAAGGGATCTCTCCTCCAAAGCTCCAAGTGGGTCAATCACTTTACTAGCTGTCCGGGGCACAGCTTCAGGAATGGTCACATCCTCCATATTTTCCAACAATTGCTGTTCCCTTCTCCGGGTTGCAGTGGAGGCGCTAGCCCAGCCGGGCTGCACTGACAGGGATTGCTGGTTCTGGTAGAAGTCAATCTGGATCTGGGTTCGCTGTTCTATTCGAGCCCGGGTTATCTGCAGGGGCAGCAGCCGCATTACACCCCTCCGGGTATCTCGGACTTGTGGATTTCCTCTATCGCCTTCCGCCATGCCGCTAGAATCACTCAATGTCTCTCCCTGGCCGGGTTCCTCCACACTCACGTTCAGTGGGCCCTCCGGGATCAGTTGAGGTCTTTCTTCTGCAGCACTCTCCACTAGAGATGAGCGATGTTCGATTCGAATAGTTCGCCAATCTCAAATTCGAGTTGATTTTGGCGCTATTCGAGTCATTCGCCGAATTCGAACAATTTGGTTCAAATTCGGCGAATATCGAACATGTTCGATTTTGGTTCGTGAATGCGGCAGATGCTGTCAGAAAACTGCATCTGACGCATTTTCGGCCAAAATAAACAGCTAATAAGTGTTAAAAATAAAAAAATAATCAATGCTCACCTGTCCGCGGTCCACCGAAGCCTCCGGCAAGGTCCTGCGGCTTCTAGGACCTGTGGTGACGTCATGTTCTCGCACGAACTCCGATCACATGACCGGAGTTCCGCGAGAACATGACGTCACCACAGGTCCTGGAAGCACAGGACCTTGCCGGAAAGCTTAAAATAGATATTTTTATGTTTCGGACACTTTCTTTAAGTAAAAGAAAGGGTCCGAAACATAAAAATATCTATTTTAAGCTTTCCGGCAAGGTCCTATTGCTAATAGGACCTGTGCTGACGTGATGTTCTCGCGGGAACTCCGGTCACGTGACCGGAATTCCCGCGAGAACGTGACGTCACCACAGATCCTAGAAGCACAGGACCTTGCCGCAAAGCTTAAAATAGAGATTTTTATGTTTCGGACCCTTTCTTTAAGTAACTTTTACTTAAAGAAAGGGTCCGAAACATAAAAATATCTATTTTAAGATTTCCGGCAAGGTCCTGTGCTTCCAGGACCTGTGGTGACGTCATGTTCTCGCGGAACTCCGGTCATGTGACCGGAGTTCGCGCAAGAAATGACGTCACCACAGGTCCTAGAAGCCGCAGGACCTTGCCGGAGGCTTCGGTGGACCGCGGACAGGTGAGCATTGATTATTTTTTTATTTTTAACACTTTCTTTCACTTTTTTTCACTTCCACAAAGTATGTATATACATTGTGGAAGTGAAAATGCCCCACAGGCCCGGTTTGTTCGTTTTCCGGGGTGTTCGACGGTGTTCGTCGAGCATTCGATGAACATTCGTCGAACACCCCGTCGATTCGACGAATCGAATCGAATTCGAACACCGGGGTGGTGGCTCATCTCTACTCTCCACAGCGTCTTTCTCTTTTGTCCGGGTATGCTGTAATGGCCGCTGCTCCACATCCGGTTTCTTGTCCCGCCTTTCTGGGGTGACGACTTCCTCTCTCGCCATCTTCTCTCTGGCTATTACAACTTGAGACGGAAGTTCCTCCCCATGATTGATGGCTGGCTCCCCCGGAGTTAAGGGGAGCCAGGGTGGGCCTTTGTTTTCCTTTGGGCCGGATCCATCTTGAATTCTGCAGCGCAACAGGGACTCTCGCTTTCCACCTGATGACATCAGAGTTGTGAGCGTTTTTTCTTCCCGCGCGTTGCGCACTTTATAATGGCGGATTTTGAAATTTTCAGTCTCTGTGGCGCAGTTAAAATTCAGCTTGCGCGCGCCCAGCAATGGCGGCAGATTTAAAACAGTCACTAATCACGGCACACAATGCCCGATACCGGGCACGGTAGATCCTGTTCGTGACGCCAGGTTGTGGAGCCCACTGGGATGGGTACTCGGTGCCGGATCGGTGTACTTCTGGGGAATGTCACGGCGGTCCTGGTCCGGACCGTGTCCCGGGCCCGCACAATAAAATGGGGGTTATTTACAGGGGATTTGTCACTCGTGACGCCACCCACTATATGCGGCCAGTGATGGGGCCGCCGCTGCTGCAGAATCTCCGGGGATGATGGGATAGCAGCTTGGATAGAATAGTTCCTGTGGGCAGAACTGGGTTCCCCGGGGCACTGGTAATAAAAGTCAGTGATGGTAATTGTAGGCTTTGCAGAAGAAAGGAATGATGTGGAGATGGCTCCTGACAGGGCTAGATCGAGAACTGACAGCTTTTCATACCTGAAATCAGACACAGACAACGTAGCAGGGTTCACCCGGGTTTACTTCTGTCAAACAGGCATGGTAGAATACAATTCTTTACAGCTTTGCTATATTGAATCCGGTATACTGAACCCACTGCAGCCAAGTTATCTTTCCTAGACTCCTCTGTCTTTCTACGTGTCCTTTCAGGCTATTTCTCAGTGTTTCTCCTCAAAGTGGATTGCGGAGCGACAGCTCGGTCCCTTTTGGCAGCTTCCCCCTTAATTCTCTGGGCGGTAAGCCGGGTCCTCTCTATGCTGCTGTGCTCCCAATCTTATGGTGGGAATATAGATCTGGAGTCTGTATTCCCCGTCAGGTTGTCTGGGGCACTGGGTAAATCTTCAGCCCCCCTCAGAGCTGACACTCTGGTTTCAGCCAAACCACAGGTATCCCTATTTCTCAAGAGATTACCGGGTCCTTTCCTTCCCATGTAACTTCTTGGTATAATCAGGGAAACTCTCCTATCACTCAGTTGCTGGTCTTCACTACTTCTCTGGACCTGATGGTACTGGTCTTGTCTTGACTGTTCGGCACCTGCCTACTGGCTAACCGCTTCCTGTCACTCCCTTATATACCCATCCGTTACCATGACTACGCTCCATCCACTCATATCTAGCCTACTACCCCTTGTCTGCCTAGAGTCCCAGACTCAGGGTTAGGTCCCCATGCAGTGGATATGTGTGTGAGGTGTTTGTTAAACAAACTGTTTACCCTCCTGCCTGGCTGCAGTACTACCTGTGGCCACCCTGGACGCAGGGGCGCCACACTACTATATAGGGTGGGGGGGATCAATAACGATGGGAATACTAGATCTCAGGTGCCTAGTTTTCACCGTGGCTGGAAATTGAAAATAGGGCAGAGACATTATTTATTTGTTTTATGTCAGGTTACACAGCTGACATAACGCAGCAGGTAATCCCACTGTGGCCCCACCATGTTGCTTGATGCTTTTTTGAAAACAGATTGAGAATCTGCACCGTCTATCTTCCTGAAGCTAGCAAAATCTATGAGGGTTTTGAAGTGCTGTAAGAATGTGATTTTTTTCTTTTATTGCCGATTTTCTATAGATTTTGGTGCAGAAAAAAGAAAATTGAATCACATGTGCAAGGAAATAAAAAAGCAACACGTGCAAAGCACTTTAGACCTGTTCTACATTTTGCTGGTCACGGGATAAACATGCAGATTTTGATGCAGATTCTCATTCTGTGTAAAAAAAAAAAAAAAAAACACTGTTGGCACAAGCCTAGCTTAAGAGAGTCCAGGGAGAGCCACAGTTGCAGGTAAAGGGCTCAAGGATTCCTTTTGCCCCCTAGCTACTTCCACAGACACCTCAAGGGAAGGGGTAGACAACTACAGTCCTCAAGGTCTGAGACCAGAGCAAGTTTTCTGGATTTCTTTAGCATTGTACAGGTGGTAATGTTATCACCTGCAGAGATAATGGATGATTCTAGCACCTTGTGCGATGCAAGGGAAATCCTGAAAACATGCACTGTTTGCAGCCCTTATGAACTGCACTTGGTCAGCCCTGTTCTACTGGAGTGAGTGTAGTGTCTTGCCGATTCATACCTTACATATCACAGCACACGAGGTGTGAACTAAAAATTTTTTACTGTATATACACATATCTATTATATAATCACGAATGGGTTTTTTGCCCCTTTTGAGTCCGCTCAAGCTGCGAGTCAGCGTGGTCATGTGGATACGCCTGAAGCATTGGCCGCGCAGCGGCCATTGCAAGCAGTTCTAAGGCGACTCGCTATGCCCGCGCAGCGGGCATGGCGAGTCGCCTTAGCAGGGCGAAGCATTGGCCGTGAAGCGGCCATTGCGAGTCAGAGACTCGCTCTGCTAGAATCCCGATGCATGTGCATCGGGCACCCAGCTAGTAGACTATAAGTCTCAATCAAAAAAATGTAACATTATACATAGTATATACATATAAGGATAGTCCCACAGGGATTAGCAGCAGCACACAGACTGTTAAAGTGGTGGAGAGTCAATGAAGGACATAGTTCAAGAAGGTCTTTCTTCAGTTGGACACCAAAGTCTGCATGAATGCCCAGTAGGGGAAGCACAAATGGCGCAAAATGTTATAACACTTTAACAAACACATGCCTTAGTCAAGGACTGCAAAAAACAGGAAATAAAACAAGTCCCGAAAGTCTTTTTTTTTCTTCCTAAATGCCATGTAAGGGATGCGTCACTGTCTCATAGACCAACCAACATGGCTTTAATAAGGTCCAGTGAGATTGTCTCTCACCATTTTCAGCTATGCCCTGGATGGTTGTAGCAGTTTGTTTTCGTACTGTGCTGCTGGATGGTCTTGGGAGGATCACGGGGCCAATCTAGGCACATTCTCTGCCTCCACCTGCTTCCCTGCACACTCCATCATTGCCTCCGCTGAAGAGGATGATGGAGGAACTAGGCGATGACCACCCCCTTCTAGAACAGACAGGATCAGGATTAGAGATGAGCCACCACCCTAGTGTTCAAATTTGATTTGGTTCGTCGAATTGAGCATTTGTTCATCGAATGTTCGTCGAATGTTCGTCCAACACCATCAAATACCATTGAAAACAATGGCAGGCCAACACAAACACATACAAACACATAGAAAACATATAGAAAACACCTTCTAAAGTGTCCAAAAGGTGACAAACTACTCAGATGATACAACAAACATCTGGAAAAGTGAAAAGTACATATAAAAATGTGAAAAGAAAAGAGATAGATGAGTAAAAGGGGAAGGAGACACAGATATAGGCATGTCATGATGACCCTGCCCGCAACACCAGTTTGGACCAATATATTGAGTCATTCAGACATTTGGTACAATCCACAATATTAGATAAAAAAACAACAGAAATATCTAATATTACTGTGCAAGAGAGAAGGGCAATTTACAGCCTGAAGAACAACAGGGAAATCACTATTAAGCCTGCAGACAAAGGTGGGGCTATTGTTCTCCTGGATACAAAGGACTACGTCAAAGAAGCACACAGACAGCTGATGGATTTACAATACTACACGAAACTGGACAAGGACCCAACTCCAAAATATATGAGGGAGTTGAGAAGACTCATCAAATGTTTAGGTATGGATTCCACAAACCTTCTGGACTTAATTCCTGAGGATCCAAGGATGGGAGTTTTCTATATACTTCCCAAGATTCATAAACCAGGTAACCCAGGGAGACCCATCATCTCAGGGGTGGGAACACTCACTGAAAGAATCTCTGGGTGGGTGGAAAATGTCCTTAAACCGCTGGTAAGGAGGACAGACAGCTATATACAGGACACAACGGACCTTCTAAATAAGCTCTCTACAATAGGTCCCCTCCCCGAGAGGACCATCTTAGCCACCATGGATGTAGAGTCCTTATATACTAACATCCCACACGAAGATGGACTTACTGCCTGCCGACTGTTTCTTGAAGCCAATGGGATCCCTTCTGAGTCAGTTCTAAAGCTCACCAGATTTATCCTCACCCACAACATTTTCTCTTTTGGTGAAGAGCTGTATTTACAACGCACTGGAACTGCCATGGGAAGCAAAATGGCCCCCCAGTATGCCAACCTCTTCATGGCTAAACTGGAAAATGACTTTTTAGCCTCCTGCCCCATCAAACCCTTGGCGTACTTCCGTTTCATTGATGACATCTTATTAATCTGGACTGAGACTGAACATGAACTTCTAAAATTCCATGACAAGTTCAACCAATTTCATCCCAGCATAAACCTGACACTGGACCACTCAAAAACAGAAATCAACTTTCTGGATACCACCTTAAAAATTCTAAATGGTTCATTCCAAACAACAGTATATTGGAAACCGATTGACCGTCCCACATACCTCAGATGGGACAGTTTCCACCCGAAACACATCAAAAAATCCATTGTCTACAGCCAGGCCCTGAGATATAACCGTATTTGCTCCAACCCAGTGGAAAGGGATGAACACTTAAACCAGCTAAAAAAGACATTTTTAAACCAGGGCTACCACCCCACCTCCATTGATGATCAGATCATTAAAGCCACAAGGATCCCTAGAAGTCAAGCACTCCAATACAGAGAAAAAGAAGAGAACCAACGTGTTCCCCTGGTGGTGACCTACAACCCACAGCTTGAGGTACTAAGGAATACTGCCAGGAAACTTCATCACATCCTACACAAGGATGACCGACTTAAAATATTATTCAAAGACCCTCCCTTGCTGTGCTACAGGCAGCCTCCCAATTTAAGGAACATCATGGTCTGAAGTTTGATGCCCTCTGATACACCAAAAGGAACTTATCCATGCAATGTGAAGAGCTGCAAGACCTGTGCTCACATAGAGACCAGAGACAGGATACAGATCCCCAACACACAGCAGGATTATAAGATTCCTGGGACTTTCACATGCTCCTCTTCCAATGTGGTATATTTAATTATGTGCACCATTTGCCCAGTAGGTTCTTTCTATGTTGGGGAGACTGGACAGTGTCTAAGATCAAGGATGAGGTCTCATCGTCACACAATTACACACAATAAAATCCATTTTCCAGTAGCGGAGCATTTTTCTGGCAAGGGACATAACATTGACAATATGAAGGTTTTAATTTTGAGAGGTAATTTCAAATCCCAAAAACACCGAAGAGTGTGTGAATCCAAGCTAATTAGAAGCTTCAATTGTATACAGAACGGGCTGAACATTGCTGATGGTTTTATGGCTCATTACCACGTCTAAACAATGTTGTTCAAAGACATGGAAATCTTAGACACCAGGTTTTCTTATAATTTAGTGTCCTAAAGACTTTATTACCTCTGGGCCTGCCTGTTTGAAGATCATCTCCGAGGCTGTTTGTTTATTTTGCCAAATGTCCAGTCCCTGTAATGTTTATTGAGTCAAATATTCAATAATTTTTAGTTGTGCATGCATATATTTTGAGTTTCATTCAATATCTTGTCATACCATGCCTGATGAAGAGACTTGAGTCGTCTCGAAAGCTCGCCTTATAACATCATTTATTTTATTTTTATTAGCCATTAAAAGGTATCACAACTACAAGATTTGTATCTTGTTTCTCACACTGAGAGCACTCAACATTTTCTCAACTGCCTAACACGGTACCAAACCTTTTTCTTCTAATGCCCATCCAAAATCAGTTTTTTCTCCAGTAGTTGTAAAGCATCATGCACACGATGAGTATTTGGTGAGTTTAACTTGAGTATTTATAAGACCATATTCAGATGATGATTATTTGGTGAGTTTTACTTCAGTATCTGTAAGGCCTTGTGCAGGCGATTAGTATTTGGTGTTTTTTACCTCAGCATCTATAAGGCCTCATACACATGCTGAGCATTGTGTCACATTTATGGGACTACAACAAGAGTCTCCATTTTTTCCAAAAATTTGGGCCCAGACACCACTTCAGTGGCATCAATTGCCCCACAGTTGCAAGCTTAAAATAGTTGGTGAGGTTACTTTCAGGCAGCAAATTTCAAAATCCACAAGCCTTTAGTCACCTCATGTTATCTGTAAGATTTGTCACCAAAATCTAAGTACAGCCAAAACATCAATAGTTTGAGTAGTTCATGCATGAACCGTCACATAGATATGACACAAAAGTCGCAGTGGGAAGCTCACTGTGCTACAATGCGGCCTAGCGGGCCGGGCCAACCACCGTCAGGCCTATCAAGTGCATCCGCGGCCTCTTCATTTTCTGTGACTGTGGGGACAGCAGTCACACATGCTTTTGGACGCAGACCTTCCACCTCTTTACTAGAGATGAGCGATGTTCGATTCGAAATGTTCGCCAATCTCGGATTCGACCTGTTTTGGGCGGTGTTCGAGTGATTCGTCGATTTCGAACAATTTGCATCATTGCTTTTTATTATCAGCTGGCCCTAGGCCCGAAATTTATGGTGGTCACGCCAATATTAGACATGACCGCCATGAATTTCCAATAATCAATAGAAAAAAACACAGCACAGAGAAAAAATAATTTTATTAGAAATAAAACAGAACACAATTAGGGACTCCATCTTTATTTAAAAAATCCTCTTCCGTCCGACGTAGTCCACAACGAAGGTCCCACGACGATCGCCTCCGACGTAGTCCCTAAACGGAATCTTCACTGCCACATCCCTCTGCATAGACGTGAGTCTATGCAGAGGGAGAGCAGACTGCAAAATGACTTTCACAGTCAGGGTTTACCTCAGGTGAACCCTACTGTGACAGCCTATTCACTGCTCTGCCGGCGGGAGTGCCGGCAGAGCAGTGAATAAATTATCTTCAGGGAGGTCGGCAGGGTCCCGCAGGGTCCCAGTGTCCTCCCGGCGTCGCAGCTATCTGCTGACAGGACGTCACATGTGACTGTGTCGTCACAGCAGGCCCTGTCAGCAGATAGCTGCGACACTGGGGGTCCCGGTGTCACACATCCACGCACGCACACATCCACACACGCTCACATCCACGCATGCTCACATCCACGCACGCACACATTCACGCACACATCCACGCACTCTCACATCCACGCACGCTCACATCCACGCACGCTCACATCCACGCAAGCACACATCCACGCAAGCACACATCTACGCACACTCACACTCATCCATCCATCCATCCATACATACATACACACACACATACATACATACACACATACACACATATACACACACACACATACATACACACATACATACATACACACATACATAAATACATACACACACATACATACATACATATACACACAATACATACACATACATACACACATACATACATACACATACACACATACATTCACACACATACATACACACATACATACACACACATGCATACACACACATACACATACATACACACACATACACACACATACACACATATACATACACACATACACACACATACATACACACACATACATACATACATACATACATACACATACATACACACATACATACACACATACATAGATACATACACACATACATACACACATACATACACACACATACACACACATACACACACATACATACATACATACACACATACATACACACATACACACACATACACACACATACACACATATACATACACACATACACACACATACATACACACACATACATACACACATACACACACACATACACACACATACATAAATACATACACACACATACATACATACACACCCATCCATTCATGCACTCCTCCGGAGTGCAGGGGTTAAAAATATCAGAGCAGGTCATCCTCACCTCTACTCTGTTCTACAGGACCTGGCATGATGTCATAATCACATGGCAGCCATTAACCAGTAACCGGCAGTGTAATTACTGCCGGTTACTAGGTAACCGGCTGTGATGTGAATATGACATCACACGAGGTCCTGGCAGCACATCGCAGGAGATGCTGGAGAGACCAGACACCGGGAGCGTACGGGACGTGCAGGAGCGATGACAGGTGAGTAGAATTGAGGAGGAGAGGGGGAGCAGAGGAGAGACACAGGGGAGCACATAGGAGGACGGGGGAGCAGATGGGAAAACACTGCGAGGGGCATACTGTGAGGGGGTGGAGCCGCAAAACTGTGAGGGGGGCCTGTAAACCTACAATGGAACCTGTATATATGCTGGGGGAGCCTGTATAACTACGGTACGGGGGGAGCCTGTATTACGGGATATGCACTGCATCCCCCCCGATGATGGGCGGGAGGATGCAGTGCATATCATGAATAGCAAATGAGCGGCACCACGTGACCTCCCGCTCTGATTTTAGCCTCCCCAGCCACCTCCAGCCCTCGATATCAGCCCCCACCTGCCAGCTGCCAGTAGTTTGGCAGCTTTTGGAGCCCTTTGAGGGTGTTTTCTATGTGTTTTTTGTAGCCTGCCATTGATTTCTATGGGGTTCGAGTTGTTCGTCGAACATTCGACGAACATTCGACGAACAAGTCACTAATTCGACGAATCGAATCGAATTAGAACACTAGAGGGGTGGCTCATCTCTAATCTTTACCTGCAACAGCCAGTGTGATTGGATGGTCGTCAGTTTTTTTGGAAGTGGAAATACCTGCTGGTGTTGAGCACGGTCAGACATCAAAAGCACCACCTTTGGATGAAGGCAACATAATATGTCCGCCTGCACCACCCTCACACACCAATAGTTTTCTGGGGACACCCTACTCAACCGTGTCTCAGCACAGCAGCCAGCCCTCAGTCCCTCAGATGTGGACAAGTAAAAGACCATTTCCTCCTAACCATGACAAAGCTAATAGGTTGAATTTCACCATCTGCAAGCTGTTGGCTATAGAAATGCTACGTTTCCGCCTGTTGTACACAGAGGATTTGGTACCTTTAAGGTACCTTTACACGCTGCTACGGAAGGTTAGAAACCACCGGGTGTCAGAGACAATTGTAACTTGTACCTTCAAAACACCGCGAGGTAGCGGCGTGTAAATCAGGTTGTTGCCACCGGTCACTGTCGACACCTGACTTTCAGCAGTGCTCAAAAACAGGTAGGTTTCAACCCGATGGTAGCGGCGTGTAATCGAGGAACAGGAAGGTTTTTTCGACACCTAATAAACTCCCTGGGGCGTGACACAGCCTCCGGGATACCGCGCCCCATCAGCGATCATTGGTGGAAGCTCCTGCGTTACGATTGGTTGTCCCTGCATAGGGCGGCATATTTAAGGACCTGACCAGTCGCACTACACAATTGCAATAGCATCATGTATTAGCCAGCCTTCCGGCGCTGGCTGGCTAATCATGATGTTAGTGCTTTGTCCAATCACCATACGAGCGTCTCGTAATCCACAACTCTGGCACGCCTATGTGTTGTCCCTGCTGCCCCAGGTCCTCCCATATTGCCTTGTGGTAGCGGCGTGTAAATGAGGGAAGGTGCTATACAGAAGGTAACCTGCGGCACCCGTCGGTGCCTCCAGTGATAGGAAAAGCCTTCTGTGGAGCACCTTGTAGCGGCGTGTAAATGCGGTATCGGGTACCGTTAGGAATCGTTGAAACGTACACGTGCACGTGAGACACCCGGTGGTTTCTAACCTTCTGTAGCGGCGTGTAAAGGTACCTTTAGACTAACAGCATGGTCTCTTTATTGTTGGGGTTTTGTATTGGTTCACTTTGAATCCCTCCAAACCCTAGTTCATCCTTAAATGTTTATGTAAAACTTTGGCACTGTCTACACTTGGATGAGACATTATACATTGTAAGATAGCGGTTAGGATTGGCACGATGGAAGGCAGTGACCCAGGCAACTGTTCACATAACACACAGTTTATTGGCACAATTCAGGTATTTACAGACCTTCAACCCACAGACCGATATGCTCTGTACCTCTGCCAGGCTCTGTCCTGATCGGGGCCACAGCCAATCCTCTCAGCTAGGCTGTGTTGTCCGCACACAACCTTTCCCTTCTCACTGTCCGCTCATTAGTCTCATGAACTTCCTCTCTGAGAGAGCTCCCAGGCTGTGTTAGCTTCACACAACAGCTCCTCATGTTCTGACCCACTCCTCCCACCAGGGCAGCTCATATAATCTCCTATCCCATCACAGGTGGGTGTCAGTGCTTTCAACTAGCACTCAGCTCAGATCTCACTGCTCTTAACCCTGTGAGTGCTGCCACAGAGTAAAAGATACAATCCCCCATGTGCTGTATACCAGTCAGGGGACACATCGGGGTCGCATCACCACATACATCCCCCTCTGGTCAAGCCCATGGGGCTGAACACAAGCCCATGATCCGGGGCCTCGAGATAGGGCCTCCTCGTCCTCGGGGCCCACCAGTCGAGGGGACTGTCGACCAGGGCCGTCTGCGTCTGACACGCGGTCCTGTACCGGCACCAACTGTTTCCTTGTGTACCAAGACCAATCGGAGTCAGTCACCCTATGTCTCAGAGGCATGTCTGTGGGAGGCCTTCCCCTCCCCCAACGGCCAGTGCGGTAGCGCAGTCCTCCTATCCTTTTGACTATGTGGAGTCCTGATGCTACGTCATCTGCTACAAGATTGGGTGGGTTGTCTGAGTCCCGTAGCCCTACGTCCACAGTGGAGTCACTGTCTGTACTTTCAGGATGTCTACAGGTCTAGGACGTCGTGGTAGGCGCTTCTGCACCCGTATGCGGGGGTCGGATGCTCTGAAATCTCTTGCTTTTACCTGTAGGGAATACCTATCAGGATTACACTCTGTCCCTATATTGGTGACCCCTATCGCAGGTATCCCAGAGTCGGGATCCTCGGGCTCAGGGCCCGGACCATCCATTACCTCAGGATTAGCTTGCCTCTCACACAAAGTCCAGAACAGAGGCATATCCCTCCCAAAGATCACATCATGGGGAAGAGACCTCACCATCCCCACTTCATGTCGAACCCGTCCAGACCGGGTTGTGATAGTGACAATCCCTGTTGGATACCTATGGAGGTCCCCATGGACACCAAGCACTCTCACCGTACGGTCAGTGGGTTTGGTTCCAGAGACCAAGGAGGCACACACAAGGGTCACATCACTTCCTGAGTCCAACAGGGCCGTCGCCTCATGTCCATTAATCCGTACCTGGCAAAAAGTACCCCCTTTACCCACAGTCACATAGCGTCCTGCCCCAGCTGATTGAGCGATCATGGACATCCGGCGGGTATACCCACAGTCAATGGACTCCGTGTTGAGGGGACACTGCGCTATTGCATGTCCTGACTCCTGGTATCACCAACACCTTATGGCGGGGAAAAAAATTATTTACGGTGCCTCGCTTAGGAGACCCGAGTTTCCGCCTCACTTCCGGGCGGCGCACATTCTCTGACTGTGGTGGGGTCGAGCCCAGCATAAGACCGGGTTGGGGGTCCCTAACTTCCGTTTTGGTAGATGCGGTCCACTGGGCTGCACGCAGTGTCTCTGAGTCCCGAATCAAGTCCTGTGTAGCCACATGCCTCTTCACCACACACCAACTGATCTAGGGTACCCGGGTCACCTTGTCCCACCCACCGTTGGATGGAGACAGGCAGAGTGCGCACAAACCAGTCAACTACCAACCTCTCTATCAGCTCAGGCTCTCAGGCTGCAGCAACTTCTTTGCCAGGTGCAACAAGTCATAGGCCTGAGACCGGACGGGTTTACCCTCCTCAAAGGACCACTGGCTTAACCATTGAGCGCTTACATATGTATTAACCCCCATTCTGGCCAGGATCTCACCTTTCAGAGACCCATATTCCATGGCATCCTCTGTGCAGAGGTCCAGGTAGGCTTTTGGGGACTCTCCGGTTAAGTAAGGCGCCAACATTTCCACCCACTGCTCTGACGGCAGTTTCTCCCACTCTGTAACCCTCTCGAAAACTACCAGGAAAGCTTCCACATCATCCCCCGGGGTCATCTTTTGCAGTGCACACCTTACCGCCTTCCGGATGCTGCTGTCATCTCCTTGACCTGGGGATGGAACCGCTGGCGTTGCACGGATTGCCTCCGTCAGAAGATCCCACTGCCACTGCTGATGCTCCTGTTGTCGCTACTGATGCTCCTGTTGCTGCTGCATTTGCCGGAGCAAGAGCTGACTCGCCTTCTGTTGTGCGACCTGTGCTTGCTCGTGCAGTTGCTGCTGTTCTTGCTGTGCTTGCACCAGGTGCTTAAGCAGGTCCTCCATGCTGGCTGCTGGTTTGTACTGTAGAGTAGCAGGTTTCACCACTGACATGTGAGAACTGGGTATGCCTTTTTTTTTTCCTGTCACCAAGACGTTGCCGTAAGCAACCACGTTGCTATGCCCGCATTCTCCACCACATGTAAGGTAGCGGTTAGGATCGGCATGATGGAAGGCAGTGACCCAGGCAACTGTTCACATAACACACAGTTTATTGGCACAGTTCAGGTATTTACAGACCTCCAACCCACAGACCGATATGCTCTGTACCTCTGCCAGGCTCTGTCCTGATCGGGGCCACAGCCAATCCTCTCAGCTAGGCTGTGTTGTCCGCACACAGCCTTTCCCTTCTCACCGTCCGCTCATTAGTCTCATGAACGTCCTCTCTGAGTGAGTTCCCAGGCTGTGTTAGCTTCACACAGCAGCTCCTCCTGTTCTGACCCACTCTTCAGACCAGGGCAGCTCATATACGGTAATCTCCTATCCCATCACAGGAGGGTGTCAGTGCTTTCAATCAGCACTTAGCTCAGATCTCACTGCTGTGAACCCTGTGAGTGCTGCCACAGAGCAAATGATGCAATCCCCCATGTGCCGTATACCGGTCAGGGGACACATCGGGGTTGCATCACCACAACCTATGTGATACTCCTGTGGACATAAGATAGGATTCTGCTAATTATTTACCACAAGAATCCGCATTTTTTATAGACAGATGTTTTTGTAACCCTGTCTATGAATTCTGCAGTGTACATCTGCACCATCTGTGTCAGTATCTCCCTCTATCTGCTTTCATCTGATTCTCTGTAACTCCATTATTTGTTGGAATGGACTCTGTTGTTTTGTGTATCTTGACTTATTAAATAGTCTGTATTTGAATCACAAAGAAAGTGTTCCTTTCTTTTACTTGAGTAGTACCCATAACACAATGTGTGGTGGTTGTTGATATATAGTTGGTGTTGTACTCATTATTATCTATGAAGTCCAGTAACCCCCCTCCTAATTTTTTTGCTGTTAAAGTTCCACGGCTTTGGATGTGTTTGTTTGTTCTCCCTAAGGAGCCCACTTCCTGCATTGAGTGCCATGATACAGACCCAAGCATACTATTGTTGACTAAAGCCTAGTTGCTAATTAACACCTGTATGCCAGGCTACAATGTATATAAAATGGGTTGCAGAAACTTAAGGCCCTGTCACACATAACGAGATCACTAACGCGATAACTGTAACGTCACAGATTTTGTGACGCAACAGGGATCCCGTTAGCGATCTCGTTATGTGTGACATGCACCAACGATCTGGCCCCTGCTGTGAGATCGTTGATCGTTACACACTGCTCTGGATCATTTCTACGTCGTTGCTCTCCCGCTGGGAGCGCTACATCGTTGTGTTTGACAGGGACAATGACTAACGATCTTAATGCTATGCTATGGAGTGACAATTCTCAACAACCTAGGTATAATTCTGGATCGCTAGTGAATCATTTTTCACATCAATGGTAAGATACCTCTTTGACATGTTACCAGCGATGTAAAAAACGACGCACCAGCGATCTCTGCACATCGTTATCGTTATCGTGATTGCTTGTGCGTCATTATGTGTGACTGGGCCTTTAGTTACAGTCATTATTGAAGCATGACATCTTTGTAGTAAACATATTGATGAAAATAAATAAGTTTATTCAGGTCACCATTCACCACCAATTCATCTGGAATGCTGAGTAAGGGCCCCGTTAAACTTAGTGACGCACTAGCGATCCCGACAACGATTGTACCTGGTAGGAATCGCTGGAGTGTTGCTACGTGGTCGTTGGTGAGATGTCAAACAGTCAGAGCTCACCAGTGACGCAGCAATGATACGGCGAACGTTGGGATCCTGTCACTCAGACCTGTAGTATTGAGGTCATTGTTCCCTTCAAACACCGATGCATGCTACCCAGTGGGAGCCCAATGATGAAAAAATGGTCCAGGATATTCCAAAATGATCGGTGATCTCACAACAGGAGCCTGGTCGCTGCTACTTGTCATACATAGCGAGATCACTGGCGAGGTCGCTGTTGCGTCACAAAAACTGTGATGTATCAGCGATCTCGTTAGCAATTTCCTTAGTGTGAAGTACTCCTAAGGCTAGTGTACAGGGTATCAGGAAAAACATGGTATCAGGACCGCGCTGCTGCCAAATAATCCAATTCAATATAATTGCACAAAGGAAAAGAAAGGAGAGACGCTAATGAAAGGGACCCACTAGCAATTTGGGGTGGGGGAAAACAACGATCCAGGTGGTCTCTCACCTTGCGAGTTTGTGCTGTCCCCGCACAACCTCGGTACTGCGTGGATTGAGGGACCGCTGCGGTGAGCGGTGACTCCAGGGGATCCGGTGGTATTGCGCCCGCCCTCCGGTCACGTGGTATCCGTCAGCCGACTGAGCTCTGACATCAGAGCAGGTCCTTGTGTGCTGGATGCACAGGTCCTGTGTTGTGCAGCTCCACCTTATGAAGATGGCGTGCTACCATTGAAACACATTGTGAATAAAGCTGAGTTTTGTCATTAAATTTCTGAGCCCCCCTATGTGAGTGCTCCTAAAAACACAAATTTTTTCCTGCAACCAAATTCAAGATAATTGTCACAGCATATGGTGGTTCATTCTACGCATTTCAGAGCATCTCCTCGCTTCTTTATAAGGATATACACACCAGTTGCTGGTGTGTATTTCCTGATGAAGAAGCAAGGAGACACTTCGAAACTCCTAGAATAAACCATAGTATGCTTTGACGAAAATCTTGGATTGGATTATTCATCAGCAGTGCGATCCTGATACCACATTCCACATTTTCCCTGATAACCTGTACAATTGACTTGCCTTAGTTCATGTGGTCTCTGTGGTGGCTGCCTCTAATGCTTTCACTTGGTTGTGTGGCACAACCTTAGAAGGTGAGCACTATATTTCTTCCCTTTTAAATCTTTCTTTCACTGGGTAAGACCCTATTTGTGCTTTCTCTTTCCACAGGTTTATTGATAAATAAGGATAGTCAGCACTAGGCACTGCAGGAATGCCAAGATGACAACTGTAATATGCATTATAAATGACATATGAGCCCCAAATGGGCTGTGTTGCAAATGCATGGAAAGTGCTACGGAATTGATAGCGCTATATAGATGAGTACATATTATTAGTAGTATTATGGTTATTATGACATTAAATAGAGAGTGCGCATTTTTAAGAATCAATAGCCATACTATGGGGTTTCATTGTAGTGAACAGGCCTATAAGACCAAGGATGTGAAGGATATAATGGCCATATGCTATTTTTTAATATATCGCTTTCACATAAGTGTAGAACAGATGGCATCACATGCTGGTGACCCTCTGCAGTAATAAAGGTTTACTCTCCAATAAAAAAAAAAAAAAAAGAGAAATAGTAATAAAAATTCACAAAAAGTTACCTTAAAATTATTAACCTTTCTTAAACTGAGGACAATGTAAGCTTCCTGGACTTCTCAGCTGCTGTTTAAAAAAGTTTGAAATTTAAAATGGCCCTAAAACATAACCTGTTCATTTGGGGCAAATGCCTATGACTAAGAACACTTGTTCGAAACCATCAGGCGTTAGGAGCTACGTTTCTCACATGATGCTTTTATTATTGACACAATAAGAATTTTAAAGACAAGAAGCTTGGTGCTGGAAAACTTTCTTCAAGTCTTGTTAATTGAGTGGTTTCCAGCCACTCTTTCCCTTGCACCTGTCTTTTGTCTGGATTCCAGTCAGGCAAAATCCTCACCCCTCTTCCCTCAGCATATATTTGGACTTAGGCGAAATGTGTTCATTCTTTTTGTGGTCGGTATATCTGTATATGTTTAAACTAGCTGTTAGCCCGATGCGATTGCATCGGGATTCTAGAATCTGTGTATAGTTTATTTATTAAGAGTTTAATTTAATAATCCAATTCTTCCATGATATCTTTCCATTAACTACATATGTTTGTATGGTGGATATCATTTGTGGAAAATTGAACTATTATGTTGTAAGGGTCTTAGAACACAAAGTAGCAATACGTGTTAATTTCTCAACCGGTTTCTTTGAGAAATCAATATTAGTATTCTGCCTATTGGCCAGTTTGTGTCAGCCCACCAATCGCGGCAAGATGCCCTTACGTCTGGTGGGTCCCTACTCTAACTAAATCCGAATTGATATTACTTAGATATTTTTTACGGCTGCTTTTTTCTTATATTTTTAGAGGATGTAGATTTGAATAATCCAATTTTCAAATTTGATACTGAAGGAGTTACCAACGACAGACTTGCAGCAATTTCCATGCAATGACTAAAAAACTTGCAGTTAACCTGCTGTAAATGGAGCGAACGTGGCTTCGGCAGGTGCAGCAAATACAGCTACTAACTAACCACAGGTGACTGCAGTTGATGTGGCTGACACTGCCGCAACTACGTTGTCTGCACACACCGCAAGTAAACTACAAATTGCATACATGCAATAATGGAAATTACAGCAAGTATGTTGTAGGTTAGTCCTTAGTGATCAACTGTTAAAATTTAGTATATTCCTCAAAAATGTACAAAAATATGAGAAAAAAGCCGCGGTAAAATGTAATTTTGAATTTATGTATGTCCCTATCTATCTAAATGTACAGAACACACCTTGTAAATGAGATGTGTGTGAACAGCCATCCCACCCGTCTCTTAGCTGTTCACAAAAACCTCTCCCTATGCAAAAAGAGAAACAAATTTCTCAGCACCTATAGTGCTGGAGTTTAAAACAGTGGTTTCTATCATCCAGTGCAGAAATTTGGATGATACACATCTCTAATGTACTTAGAAAAGTGTGTTCATAAGAATATAGTATAAAGAATGTAAGTAAAAGAAGAAATTTCTAAAAGACTAAGCTAATTTTTTTGTTATTTTTTTTTTTTTTTGTATAAAAAAAGAAAATAAGTATAGTAAAAGGCAAAAGTTTAATCTAAAATATTCCTGTACACAATATTTTTGGTAAAGACTTTTTCAGAATTAGGCAGCAATTTGCCTTGAATGGGTGTATCCAGCACTTTGACCTTTACATTGCATCGTCTTTTGACTCGTGAAAAAGCCACATATAATTGTCCATGTCCAAAAACTGGTTCTAGCAAATAAATCCCTACTTTCTCCAGTGTTTGGCCTTGGGATTTGTTGATGGTCATGGCAAAAGCAGGCTTCACGGGAAATTGTCGACGTCTTAACTTAAAAGGTAAGCCAGTCTCTGATGGAGACAAATCAATTCTTGGAATGAACACCACATTTACTTCGGCAGACCCACTAATGACTTTTGCTTGAATCATATTGTCAAACAAAGCGGTGACAATCAAGCGAGTCCCATTGCAAAGACCTTTTCTGCTGTTGAAGTTTCGCAAAAGCATGACAATGGTGCCGATTTTTAATTTGAGGCGATGAGAAGGCATTCCCGTCGGTGTAAGTGAATTTAAAAATTCCACCGGATATTGGTCTGGGTCTTCAGTCTCATCAGGATCAATGGAATCATCACTAATGTATTCAGTGTATTCACCAGCAATGCAATCCATGACCTTAGAGTTGACCAAATCCACATCGTCATTTTTAGGGCAAAGAATGGCATGTGATGCAGCAATCTGAATGCTTTCGTTGTTATTTACATCAATTAAAATGTTTTCACCAAATATATCAAATATGAGTGAGCCAGTGCAGATCATGTCTTGCGGGATTTCAATGATATCATCTCCAAGGTTGAAATTATTGGACAAATCACCATCTCCCAGTTGAAGTAACCAACTGCTATAATCAGGATTAATGGAACGCATGTTGTTGAAGAGCGGCAATTGAGTGAAAAGCTGCCATTGTCGTGAGTATTTAATGCAACTCTCTACAATGTCTGTTCTTGTACCATGAGGGATGATAGGGAGACACTGTCGAAAGTCTCCTCCCAGAACAATGACTTTACCTCCAAAAGGTGTTTTATTTTTCTTAGAGATATCTGTTGTCATGAGATCCCGTAAAAGTTGATCTATGACATGCAATGCATATTTTGATAACATAGTTGACTCGTCAATAATGAAAAGTTTTGTACTTTTCAAATGTTGTGCAGCATCAGTATCATTTTTAATTCTGGAAACCGATGCTTCATTGATTGGAACTGGTATTCCGTAAAGCGAATGAATGGTTCTTCCTCCTTGCAGTAAGTTCGCTGCAATCCCTGTACTGGCTGCAGGTGAGACAATTTCTCCTTCTCCTCTTAGTTCATGAATTAATAAATCATAGAGGTATGTTTCCCACTGCCACCTGGACCGTCGATGAAAAAGCACTTAGGCTGTAGACTTCTATCTTCTAAAGCTTGATGTATAGCATTATAGGCTAAAAGTTGTTGGTCATTTAAAGTAGCTTTCATTTCCCGAGCTCTTCTTAACTCGTCATCCTTGTATTGTGGGCGGATTTGTGGTTTTCTTTTGGGGCGTGGTAGATTAAAATCAGTAAAACTTTTGGCATGAAATTTTAAAACATTTTGAACATCTGTCATAGCATATCCTTCACAATTCTCACACTCCTCAGTGTTGGAGTGGTATGCATGGCAGTAGTCTTGTATGAAGTCTTGTTTAAATTCTTGCCACAACTCCAACAAATGAGCGGGAGGACCAAAAATACATATATATGCAAACATATAACAAAGCTGTGCAGGCATGTTTAGAACACAGGCATCCAATAAAGTATTTTTCCAAACACTATCATCGAATAGCAACCCAAGGGCTAATGCCGCCTCTTTAAAAGTTGGGTATGTGACTTCATTAACAGTTTTAATGTTGTTAAAACTTGTTGCTCCTTTGACATGCAGTAACAACAACCTTAAATAGTACCGTTCTTGTTCTTTCATACTGACAGTATACATTCTTCCAATGACTGAAGCACCTCCTCGCTTTCTAATTTCCCATGCACCTTCTTTCCAAACACAGTGCTCAGGAATTTGGCGGTATAAGTAATCATGAGCAAGTGGGTCATTCTCATTGAGCTCAAAGTAGGCCATAAGAGTGGATTTTCTGTGCATTGCGTAACTGATGTTGTCAACAGAGTCATTCTTATGAAAATATAGTGGTTGGGAATGTGGGAGATGTACCGCAAGGCGAATAATGCTGTGAGATTGTCTATGCATTGGGTAAGCAAAGATTCGCCAAGCTGCCTCCGGTGCACTTACATATCTTGAATCCATGAATTGGTGTGTTTCATCATGTTGGATGTTGGTTTGACAAATTTCCAGATTGGCTTTATCATGTCCTTTGTAGACATATTTGAATAGGTATTTGACACTTTGAATGGAAGCACATACTTCCACATTAATATGACATTTGTATTTTAATAGTAGGAAAGGGTTATAGGGAACAACCCAAGAATTATCAATCATCTTGGAATGGTGTGGAAAGGATGGTCCTAAATTTCTTTGATAAGTAGGATAGGCATCCTTAGCTATGACTGTTTTCAGCTGGAATTTTTTTGGAAAAGCTTTTTTACACTTTCCAAGATCCATACAGGGCGAATTGAGGTTGTGTTGTCCACAGGGCCCATGAATCATGTGTTGCATCACAATTTGATGGAGCAGAGGGTAGTACGCAGGATCGGGAATTTCAGCCCACACTGTATTGTCTACTTCAACCTCAATTCTTAATTTGGAATTGGTATCTAGAATGATCAAAATGTGAGCGTGTGGTAGGCCACGCTTTTGAAATTCAATGACATGAACCATTGCACAAACTTTGCCAAATAATCCTCTGTTAATGTATTTTAATAGGGCTTCAAGTTTACTTCTGAAGACACGGGCCACTAAATCAGGTCTATGTTCCACACGCTGCCATGGTTCTAAATTGTTTATAATCTCACTCCATTTTGGATTACAGGTCATGGTTAGAAAAAGATCCGGTAGTCCAAATTTAGTCACAATAGCCATGGCATCTTGATATCGTTGCTGCATGTTTCTTGGACTACCTTCAAAGGAAGATGGTAAAATGACCGTCTTGCCAATGGGGATACCTTTTTCTATAGATTTTTTCTGTAGATGTTCTTGGAGTACGCAGTAATCCTCCACTTTTAAATACTTTTGGTGCTGACGAATAAAATTTAGGCGATTAGCCTCGATCTTCACATACGCATCAACTAAGTACTGTTGTGTAGTTTGCCACCATTTAGGACAGGATTGAACTGATTACGTACAGACAGCAAATAGCAGTAATATTGCAGTTGTGTAACCCTGCGTGGACTTTGGCCTTGATGCTTGAGTCCCTCATGCCAGCCTTGTTCTCCATGAGGAAAAAATAAGGGATAGAGTAATGCATCTAAATTGCTATGTAGAATACTGACTTGCTGTGTTTTAGGGGCCAAGGGTTATTTGGGTCAGGTTTCAAATGAATTAAAATGTCTCTATTGAATGGTGGCTCTCCATTGTCATTTTAAAAAACCACAGTGACTTCATTCACAGTAGGATTGTTATACTGTCTTGGGTCTTGATGTCTATCTTGTTTAATGGCCATGGTTATATTTGGCATGACGGTGCCATTTTCTCAGCTGATGGGGGTGGGGAATAGGAAGCTGTTTTCTACTGCCTTCTGTTGTTCCTCTAATTCAACGTCACGTAGCATTTTGTAGGCCGAAACAAAGGGATTAATATTATCCAATTGAAGAGCAATGATACTCATCAACGTAGGATGACATTTTAAATTTTTGGGAGACTGTAGCCGTTGTTCAATAGCGCTTGCAGTATCTAAAATGTACAGTTGTGCATACGCTGGAACTTGATCTTGAGCGGGATGGAGTGTTCCAGTGCGATGATAAATTTGCCCATGAATACGGAAACAGTAAGGGCCGTGTCCAGGTGGTGGAGAAACATTGGCACCCATGGAGGCAAAAGCAAAAGAACTATTAATGCTCTGGATGTTCTCCATGAGATTTTTGCTGTATTCACTCTGTCCTTTGAGCAAACGTTGGAAGACCTCAGGGTATTGAGGTAAGGGTACCTTGACTTTTCCCTTGTGACAACAGAGAGTGAAATGTTGATCAGCTGGGCATTTGGCCGAAAAATGTAGAGCTTGACAATGTTCACATATGAACTTCATGGGACCACAGCTATGTTCTAAAATAGCAGTATCATCATCCGTAAAGCCCATAGGATTTAGAAGAAGAGTTGAAGGTAACAAAACCTGACATTTTTTCTGTAAGCCTACATAGATCAGGCGTTGAATGGACGGACTGTCGACACTTTCAAAAAATGAAGAAGTGGAAGGTAGATTCAACGCCGGCTCTTTAAGTGTTGAAGTGGAAGCTGTCTGTTTGCGTAGTTGACGACGATATTTAGCAAGATGGGTCAAGCGGACTTGTTTAGACTTCGGAGACTCATTGCGTCTACGTGTCTGTAAAGCAGTTTTACGCTTCATAATATCACAGCGTTTGGTGTATGGCGTATCTTCAGCACAGTGTTTGCGCTTACATGTGGCCTTGCGAGGTGGTAAAGGCTGTTCAGTAGGGGTTAATTGAGTAGAAGAAGAGATGGAAGCAGTATGATTGGCAGACAGTTCTCCTAAGGGCATGACCTTTTGTTGTTTGCGTCTTTCACACGCAGCCATCGCTTTTTGGCCAATCGGTTGCTTCTTTCTTGCGAAGACTCTTTAGAAATGCGTGTCTTAAAAGCAGCCTTTGCATGATCCAACCGAAGGCGCCTATCTTCGGCGCTCTCCTCAGCATGCTTCTTCCGCATACGTGCAGCATCCTTGCCCACATCAGTCTTGTTTTGTGCTTGTGAGCTCATGTTGGTCATTAGGCAGTGCAAAAGATGCAATATGAGCTACAGTAAGTTAGTTAAGGAAGCAATCAATAGTGAGTGTGTATAGATAGGCAATATCAATAAAGTAATAGTGTGATTGTTGGCGAAAGAGTAAAATGAAAGTACACACTTGGTATTGACAATGAAGCAGTTACGTATAGGTAGTGTAAGTAGGTGTAAATAGAAATGAGTGTGTGTTCCAATGACATAAAATGAGATTTGAAGGCAAGAGATATGGATCTAAGTAGCATATATAGGTAAAAATGTCACTGTACCAATATATAACAGGTATAGAATGACTTAATGTCCCCGTGCCACAACTATAACCCACTGGGAAGTTAGACTAACATGCAAAGAGGTGTTAAAGGGGTTAATGTGTTAAAGACATTAGAACTACACAGTAATAATTTGGCAGTTTATCCCTAATTGGATAGAAGGTGTTAATGTACCCTGGCAATACTACTACACACTCCTAAGTAGGAGTTAGATGGAAAATGGTATGTAAGGGGTTAAATTAACATTGGGATTACTACAACACACTCCAAAGTTGGAATTATATGGCAAATGGTATGTAAGGGGTTAATGTAGCACTGCTATTCTTACTACACAGTATGAAAGAAAAAAATAGTACAAAAAGGCATATAAGGGGTTAATGTCCAAATGCCATTAGTACTACCCATTGTTACATATGAATGTAATGGAAAATAAAATAGAAGGGGTTAATGTCATAGTGTTAATACAATGAAAGACTGTCCAATCGTTATGATTTGAAATATGTTATAGAAGGGGTTAATGAGTTAACTGGCCTTATTCATCTAAACTCTGAAGTTAAATTTTAATTCCAAAAAAGAGATCTTAGGTTATATTGTACTGAAAACGATCCGGACCTTGCTTCTCGACGTCCCTCACAAAGGATAAGGAAAGCAGGAATGATGTGTGAGGGAAAAATTCAAATTTCGCGGTGTAAAATGGCGGCCGCGAAATTTGAATTCATAAAATGGCGGCAGGCGCGAGGCGATCTTCTGATTGGCCGCTGGCTCAAGGCGCCGACCAATCACAATAGCGGCGTCCGCAATGCCGCCATATTTGAAATACACTGACTACAGTGTATTTGAAGTATGGCGCCATAGAGCGCGGCGCTCTTCTGATTGATCGCCGCATTCAGCGCGCCGACCAATCAGAATACCGGTGCGCTGTATGGCGCCATCCTTCAAATACACTGTACTCAGAGTATTTCAAATATGGCGGCATAGCGACCGCCGCTATTCTGATTGGTCGGCGCGCTGAAGGCACCGACCAATCAGAATAGCGGCGCGCTGTATGGCGCCATAATTCTAATACACTGTACTCAGTGTATTTTAAATATGGCGGCATAGCACGCGCCGCTATTCTGATTGGTCGGCGCGCTGAATACGCCGACCAATCAGAATAGCGGTGCGCGCTATGCCGCCATATTTGAAATACACTGAGTACAGTCTATTTCAACTATGGCGCCATACAGCGTGCCGCTATTCTGATTGGTCGCCGCGTTCAGCGCGCCGACCAATCAGAATAGCGGCGGGCGCTATGCCGGCATATTTGAAATACACTGAGTACAGTGTATTAGAATTATGGCGCCATACAGCGCGCCGCTATTCTGATTGGCCGGCGCGCTGAATGCGGCGACCGATCAGAATAGCGGCGCGCTGTATGGCGCCATACTTGAAATAGACTGTACTCAGTGTATTTCAAATATTGCGGCATAGCGCGCGCCGCTATTCTAATTGGTCGGCGTCTTCAGCGCGCCGACCAATCAGAATAGTGGCGCGCGCTATGCCGCCATATTTCAAATACACTGAGTACAGTGTATTTGAAGTATGGCGCCATAGAGCATGGCGCTATTCTGATTGGTCGCCGCGCTCAAGGCGCCGACCAATCAAATAGTGGCGGGTTGTAGGCATTGATGGCGCCGCTATTCTGATTGGTCGGCGCCTTGAGCGGCCAACCTAGCAGAATAGCGGCGGCCGCAATGGCGGCATATTTGAAATACACTGACTACAGTGTATTTGAAGTAAGGCGCCATACAGCGCGGCGCTATTCTGATTGGTCGCTACGTTCAGCGTGGCGACCAATCACAATAGCGGCGCGGTGTATGGCGCCTTACTTGAAATACACTGTAGTCAATGTATTTCAAATATGGCGGCATGGCGGCCATATTGAGCCCGCTGGTCGGTTCCAGGATCCACGCGCCGGCGAACCGGCCGCGAGGTAGCTGGGAGCCCAGCTCTGCTCCCGGCTACTTACCTCGCGCCGGCGGTGCGAGCGCGAGGTAGCCGGAGCTCGGCTCCCGGCTACCTGAGGCCGGGGATGTCCGTGGCGGGCATATACGCGGCTCAGCTCTGGGAAGCCGCAAGCCAGCCGGGATTTGCCCCGTACCGCGTCCGCAATTCTGATTGGTTGGTCGCTTGCGAGCGACCAATCAGATTCATGCCGCGGCAAAGCGGCATCTTTCCAAAGCTAAAAGAAGTAAAAAAGAAAAATTTAAAAGATGGCGCCGTGTTTCTCGGCGCCCTTCTCATTGGCCGCCGTCAGGCACGAGCGACTAATGAGAAGAGTGGGGCAGGGCACCCCGCCATATTTGAAATCCAGCGGGAACTTTGGATTTAAAATATTGCGCATTGGCCCGCCCTACTCTTCTCATTGGTCGCTCGCGCCTGACAGCGACCAATGAGAAGAGCGGCGGCGGTACGGGGCAAATGGCGGCTAGGTCGCCGCTCCCCGGAGCTGAGCCGCGGATCTGGGCGGCACAGAGATCCCCGGCTCGCTCCGGCGGCGCGAGGTAGCCGGGAGCCGAGCTGGGCTCACGGCTACCTCGCGGCCGCTCCGTCTGCCGCGTGGATCCCCAAGCCGACCTCTGGTCGGCTCGGGGGTCCACGCGCCGGCGAACCGGCTACCTTGGGGCTCCTGGCGGGGTTCAGGGCCGAGCAGCGAGCATTGCGGCCGCGAGCAATGGCCGCTTCGCGGGCATTGCAAGTGAGTCGCGTGGGCGCTGTGCGCCCACGAACAAAGCCACGCCGGTGACGCCGTGTGCGACGGAAGTCGCTACGGCAATTATATAATAGATAGTCTCAGTGATAGGAAACATAAGTAAATTAAAATAGACAAAAGGTGCACATAGGGTTTCTGTGTGACAATTTCCAATAGTTAATGAGTGTATGGTTCTCACCTTTAGGGGTTGTGTTAAGCCACAAGCACTGCACAAATGTGGAATAAGATCCACATCTGCTGTATGAGGAGGCTCCGAAGAATAAAGTATTAATAAATTAAAGTGATTTATTGCTATGCGTTTTGAAGTCAATGACTTCTTCAGGCAAATATCCAATGTACAACACTGATGCAAATAGGTGATTTCCCTGAAGAAGTCATTGACTTCGAAATGCGTAGCAATAAATCATTTTAATTTATGAATACTTTATTCTTAGGAACCTCCTTCTATACTGGCAGCATGGCATTTTGCGCTTTCCACCTCCATCGTGCATAAGAAGGATACAGAAGTATGGATGAGGAAACTCGAGTTGTAAAGTTTGTGGTTTGTATCGACCTCTTACTTTCTGGTGCCGAATCCTGAACATACATTTCTAACTGTACTGTACATTCGTGTTACTATTTGGGTTAAGCACTATAACAAAGCTTGTTGAAAGGCTGTCTGTCTTCTTTTTTCCCCAGAAGTTAAGACAGCAGGACTAGGGGACTGCAAAAGGATGCAAAATGGGGATTCAATCTGTTAAATAATACATAGCTGTGTTTTCCCTGGAGATAACACCGCTGTCAGACTATTTTCATGCCACTCAATAAACTTTATGAATGTTCACTGCTTCCCTGCACCCTGTGTGACAATGTCTTTGGTTGGCTGCATTCAAAAGGAAACAAGGGGTTTGTGACACACAACCAGTTGTAATCACAAAAAACAGCTCCTGCATAAATCCACATGCCAACAGGCAAACAGCATCTAAGGAAATTGGAAATAGGAATTTGAAAAAGTCTGTTCTGCAGTATGATAGAAGAAGAACTAAAGGCATATATAAATCATAGAAATGAGGAGCTATTTCAGCAGCTCACTATGGCTGGGAAAGGATGTCCTTTGGGTGCAGTGCACAGAAGTGTCAGGTCGCCTCTAACGTACAGTGGGTACAGTAAGTA
This sequence comes from Allobates femoralis, assembly GCA_033576535.1. Classification (NCBI taxonomy): domain Eukaryota; kingdom Metazoa; phylum Chordata; class Amphibia; order Anura; family Aromobatidae; genus Allobates; species Allobates femoralis. The sequence goes on from JARQOC010000011.1 coordinate 164,505,002, forward strand.
TTCAGACCCCTTTAAATTTGTTATTCTTTCTTTACTCTTTGTTTCATTGCAGCCATTTGGTAAATTCAGAAACGTTCATTTGTTTCTCATGAATGTAAACTTTGTACCCCACCTTGATTGAAAAAAACAGATATAAAGACATTTTTGCAACTTTATTAAAAGAGAAAAACTTAAATATCACATGGTCATAAGCAGTGCTTTCTTTGTGGGTGTACGAGGTGGTACAGCGTACCGGAACATATGCAGGGGGAATGGAGCTATATGGTCCACCCGATCACTGCATGCCGCCCACTGCCTGTTACACAGGATCTCCCGGACGCCCGATAGTAACCCATCCCCACCTCTTAATCACGGCTACCGGCCCTGATAGCACTCTTCCCCCCCGCCCCTCAAACCTTTAGCTGCCGGTGTCTGACAGCGCCCCCACCCTCTCCCCGTTCCTCAAACCTCAAGCCGTTGGTGCCCGAAAGTGCCTCGCCTCAGTACTGGTAAATATTGCTTTACAAAAAAAAGCACTGGTCATAATTATTCAGACCCTTTGCTAACTATTGAGTAGAAGCACCCTTTTGCCCTAGTACAGCCTTAAGTCTTCTTTGTAAAGATGCAACAAGATTTTTATACCTGGATTTGGGGATAATCTGCCATTCTTCCTTGAAGATTCTCTCCAGTTCAATCAGGTTGGATGGTGAACGTTGGTGAACAACCATTTTCAGGTCTCTCCAGAGATGCTTAATATGGTTTAGGTCAGGGCTCTGGCTGGGCCGGTCAAGAATGGTCACAGAGTTGTTCTGAAGCCATTCCTTTGCTATAATAGCTGTGTGCTTAGAGTAATTGTCTTGTTGGAAGGTGAACCTTCGGCCAAGTCTGAGGTCCAAAGCACTCTGGAAGATGTTTTCTTCCAGGATATCTCTATACTTGGCCGCATTCATGTTTCCTTCAATTGCAATCAGTCGTCCTGTCCCTGCAGATGAAAAACACCCCCATAGCATGATGCTGCCATAACCATGTTTCACTGTTGGGATTGTATTAGGCAGGTGATGAGCAGTGCCTGGTTTTCTCCACACATACTGCTTGGAATTATCAGCAAAAAGTTCTATCTTCATGTAATCAGACCAGAGAATCTTATTTATCATGTTCTGGGAGTCCTTCATGTGTTTTCTTGCAAACTCTATGCGGGCTTTCTTATGTCTTGCACTGAGAAGAGGGCTTCTGTCGAGTCACTCGGCCATAAAGGCCGACTGGGGGAGGTCTACAGTTATAGTTGACTTTGTGGAACTTTCTCCCAACTCCCTACTGCATCTCTGCAGCTCAGCCACAGTGATCTTGGGGTTCTTCTTTACCTCTCTCACCAAGGTTCTTCTCCCACGATTGCTCATTTTGGCTGGATGTCCAGGTCTAGGAAGACGTCTGGTGGTCCCATATGTCTTCTATTTAAGAATCATGGAGGCCACTGTGCTCTTATGAACATTGAGTACTGCAGAAATTCTTTTATAACCTTGGCCAGATCTGTGCCTTGCCACAATTTTGTCTCTGAGCTCCTTGGGCAGTTCATTTTACCTCATGGTTTTCATTTGGTCTGAAATGCACTGTGAGCTGAGATTTTATATAGACAGGTGTGTGTCTTTCCCAATCAAGTCCTATCATTTTACTTAAACAAAGGTGGACTCTAATGGAGGAGTTGAACCAACTCAAGGAGGATAACAAGGAAATGGAAATGATGTGACTTAAATATGAGAGTCTGAGCAAAGGGTCTGAATTGTAAAGCGCTATGGAACATGTTGGCGCTATATAAATAAAGATTATTAATATTATTATTTATGATCATGTGATATTTCAGTTTTTCTTCTTTAATAAATTTGCAAAAATTTCTACTTTTCTGTTTTTTTTTAGTCAAGATGGGGTGCAGAGTGTACATTAATGAGAAAAAATGAACTTTTTTGAATTTACCAAACGGCTGCAATGAAATGAAGGGTGAAAAATTTAAAGAGGCCTGAATACTTTCTTTACCCACTGTAGCACAGTGAAACAAGTTGAAGAAATTCCAGCACCCACTTCAGGGAATGTTCAATATAAAGCTTTTATTTATCCATATAGTAAAAAGATAAAAACATGGTAGGCATGGAACATATGTCCTGAGTAAGGGCTGATGAAGCCTAAAGCGTGTAGACATGTACCATGCCTACCATAATTTTATTTTTGTACTATTTGGATAAATAAAAGCTTTATACTGAACTTCACCTGAAGCAGATGCTGTAATTTCTTTAACTTGTTTCACTATATATAAATCATGCAGGTGGTTATATTCGAAGCATTGATGGTTTGCTGAAGAAGTAAGGAACACTCTTCAAAATACATTGAATAAAACCACAGCCAATGCACTGAAGAGCAGATAGACTTTGTCAGAATTAGACAAGTTCACTGCTACGTTGGGATTCTTTACTGTAGACTTATACCTTATGCACTTCTCCACTCCAGTACTCATACACAATACCAGAAGAGATTCCCTCAGTTGAGTATGCTCATCAACCATCACCAACAGTGTGGTGATGCTCCAAAAATTTGATATACCCTATTTTTCGCATTGTAAGACAAACTTTTTTCCCAAAAATTGAGAGGGGAAACGAGGGTGCATCTTATAATCCATATTTTTTAAAAAAACACACAAAAAAAATTACTCTGGGGAGGAGAACCAGTGTTGGAGTGAAGGTGCAGGAGGCAGATTTCATGGGTCCACCGAAGGTGGGGGCATAGCTATGGGCCTGGAGCAGTGGGGGTGTCGCATCGGTGTGCAGCAGGGGCTGCCATTTTCCATGCCCCTGTCTGCATTGCCAAGCTGCAATTCGACATTTACTGTAGTGTCCAGACTTCCAGATCTTGATCTGTGGATGGGCCGACATCACAGCCAGTTTCTGAAAATCTGCTTGCTAGAAGCTAAATTGCAGCTTGGCATTGCAGGAAGGCAAAAGGTAAATTGTGGCCCCAGAGTACACCAGCAATCACACTCCACCACCGTAACCCCCCTTGGTAAGCTATAGTGGGACCAGTATGGAGGGGCTATATATCAGAATGGGGGATATATATACCAGGATGTGGGGCCATGTACCAGGATGAGGGGATATGTTCCAGGATGGGGAGGCCATGTACAAGGATGGGGAAGCCATGTACATGGATGAGGTGGCCATGTACTAGTGTGAGGAGGTCATGTACCAAGATGGGGGACATATATACCAGGATGGCTGGGTCATGTACTAGGATGAGGGAAATATATACTAACTGTAAGATGTACACTGGCATTATAAGATAGACCCCATTTAACATTAAAAAAAAATCTATTTTTCTTTGACCAATTTTGGGGTGCGTCTTATAATCCGGTGCATCTTATAAAGCGATAAATACAGTAATTGCCTACAGACAAGGACAGAAACTTGAGGTCCACACTAACTTGGATAAAGAGGATTAAACCATTCTCACCTTCATTTGCATCCCCTGGTATTGCCCCGGGACCTCACCATATTTTACATCAAAAATTCCCTTGTAACATTCCTCTGTCTATTCTGTCTAGTCTTTAAAGCAGCCCATTACATAAACTTGGGCCTATAAGTCATACAGCGGCTCTGTGACCAAGACCACATTTTGTTGGTCGAAACATCCCCTCCCTTTATTCACCAATCTACATTTTCACTTGGATAAATAAACTATTATTATAGTGTGCAATGATTTTATTTTTGGGGGATCATAGGGTGATGTTATTTGGATTAAGTCAGAATTTTAGGTGGTTTTAGGGGTTAAAAAATTGGTGAACGAGGGTGTTTGTGTATTTCAATTCAAATAAAGGATTTTTATGTGTCTGTGTTTATTTCTTTTGATTTACTGATTTAGTAATAGGGGTATCTCATAGACACCTCTACATTACTAATCCAGGCCTTGATGGTAGCTGTGATTTTTGACAAATCACAGCTGTCATTAAATCCATTTATTACCCCAATTTCAAGCAAGTCCACATGTTAACTGAAAAATATAAAAGCTACCGTATATATTCAAGTATAAGGCGAGTTTTTCAGGAAACGTTTTGTGCTGAAAAGTGCCCACGTCAGCTTATACTTGAGTCAGTCCTATTTGCTGTAGGCAGGGTGGTGACCGGGGGCTGGAGGAGGCTGGATCAGGCTGCAGAGGCAGTGGGTGGTCATGTGGACCCACTCATTAGTGTAATGTAATATTCACTGCATCCCCCTATCAATAACCTCTTTACTCTGAAGCCAGCACTGAGAGGTAGGAAGGGGAAGTAGCGTATATTACATTACTCAAAGTATACTCTTCCCCCATCACAGCATATAGCCCCCATGCTGCCACACACTAAAAATAATAAACAATTTAACTTACCTCTCTGCTGCTTCCCTGTAGGCACCGTGGAATCCTGTGCATGCATCTAATCATGTGACCGACGCAGCAGTGATGTCATCGATGCACACCCTGCTTACATGATCAGATGCTCAGGACAAGCAGGAAGACCGGAGGATGACAGTGAAGCATGGGAAGCGAAAGAGAGGTAAATTAAACCGTTTATTATTTTTGTGTGCGGCAACATGGGGGCCATATACAGTGGTGTTGGGGCTATATACAATGAAGGGGAGTCAAATACCAAGATGGGGGGGTTATATACAGTGATGGAAGCTATATACAGTAATGGGTGCTATATTCCAGAATGAGGGGGGCTATATACAGTGAATGGGGGACATTTACCATGATGGGGGCTGTATGCAGTGTTGGGGGATATATACAGTGATGAGATGGGCTATATACAATGACGAGCAGTTATATACCAGGTTGATGAAGCTATATACTGTGATGAGGGGGTTATACACAGTGCTGAGGGGCTATATACCAGAATGAGAGTATGCTGCATTTCCCACCCTAGTCTTATACTCGAGTCAATAAGTTTTCCCAGTTTTTGGTGGTAAAATTAAGGGCCTTGGCTTATACTCGTGTCAGCTTATACTCGAGTATATACGGAATGGCTCTTGTCAAAAGTTGAGGGAAAAAATTGAAAAGGCAAAAACAATAAATGGTTCTGACATGAATGGGTTAAAAAAATTAAATGTAAAGCCTTGATCCCTATACAGATATGTTATAAAATGAATCAACGAAGTACAAACCAAAAAATAAAACATAATAAGGATATTGTAAAAACTGTAATATTAGTATCATATTTACCAATAATAATCTCGATTACAATACATTAGTTAGTATTGCATTATATGGAAATCAAGCTGGCTCCAGAATATACTGAATGTCATAAAAGATAGATATTAAAAGATTTATAAAGTATAATATTAATACAGCTTCTGGACATTTTTCAACAGTATTTATCATTTCATCAATGCGCGTTTGGCATGAGGCATTGCTATGCTAAGCTACGCCTGAATCCTATCACTAAATGCATATTTCACATAATTGAAATTGGGTGTATAAACTAGTAGTTCAGTGCCAAATCATCTTCTTAGCATTTGTTCTGAAACATGTCTGTGTCTTTTTTTGGTAAATTAAATTTATTTAACAAATGTTGCAATTTGACAAGTATTTTTTTTATCGATAGACAACTGAAACGTATTTCTGTAATTTCCTTTCAAAGATATAGCACATCTATTATAAACTATTATTAAAACAGCAAGGTTTTACTAATGTACATGAATATCAAAATCGTATGACCTCACATATTAGATAATAAAACATGGGAAGAGTAAAGATATAAAAGAAGAGGGGAATAGAAGAAAAATAAATAATACTGAGGCTAAAAAAACATGAACCAACTTAGCACACAGTATGAAAGCAATGATTTAAGGATAATAGCAAATATTATACTGTAATCTCTAATTTCCAGTGGATATGAGTGGGATGAAACTTCCTAAAATTTGCGCTTCCACACAATATTAAACGCTCTTTGATTCTATTCAGAAGATCGAAGAAGAATAGGCTTGGTGCTATATAACAGCAGATCAGTACACAGTGGCTTTTAAAGTATGTTTTTCTCTGAAACAATGCAGCGATTCAGAATGAAACATACTTGACTGAGATCATGCAGCCAGTGTCAGAAACATGCTGCCCTTCAATATCAGTACAATTTTGGTGACATCAAGCTTATTCATTTTTTAGGTTTGACTATTAAAGAAATTCTGAACCAAAACAATTTGGACTTGTGTATACGGGTAGCAACTATCAGGTTCCCTTTAGTGGGATTTTTTTCAGGGGTAGATTTTCTTGGACGAAATGCCTCACTGTCCGCGCTGCTGCTCCAGGACCGATGGAACCAAGACACCGGGATGTCTGGATCAACTTAAGTTTTTATTACCGGCGCGTTTCAGAGCCACATACCGAGCTCCTTCCTCAGGGATGTTCCCTGAGGAAGGAGCTCGGTAAGTGGCTCTGAAACACGTCGGCTAATAAAAATATAAGTTGATCCAGACATCCCTGTGTCTTGGTTTCTTCGGTCCTGGAGCAGCAGCGCGGACAGTGAGGCATTTCGTCCAAGAAAATCTACATTGCGACCACGGTTACCTGTGGGAGTGCGGTCCCTGCGACAGCTGCTTTAACGCTTTTCAACCAGTTGTGGGTCTCACAACTGGACAATGTGAGCAATTCCACATCGTAAGCAAACAGTGTCTAATTAAGATAAGACCCTATATGCGCATTCTTATTTTACAGATTTTTTCAGGAGTGGAATTTATCTGATTCTCTTCAGTTCAGGCCAAAAGATTTTTTAAATTACTGCTGGTTCCTTAAATTGGCAGGAAGTGGTACTGCAATATGGTTCTAAGGAACCATCAGTTGCAAATAAAGCACCACCTGCTTTCTGCATTGCAATAGAAAAAAAAGTGGCTTGCCTAGCGGAGGCCGGCAGCTGACTAGAGAGGAGCAAACTTTTTACTGTTTGGATTTGACTCTGTTCGTCTAAAGTGCATATATTTGCTAACTTGTTCGGTGAACAGTTCGCCAAATTTCCGAAACCCATTTAAATCAATGCGAGGCAAAATCAAGGGCAAAGCGGCCCAAAAACTACCAAACACAGCTTAAACCATTTTACAGTACCGTTTTTCCCACAAAAATTATCCTCATAAGGTATTACTTACCAAGCTTCTGTGCTGCTCTCATCATGTTTCTCCCGCCATGAGAGGACGTGCTCAGGATCGTGGAGGGTTATGTGGGAGTAATAAAAATGGAATTGATGTATGTGTTTGTGTTTTTTATTCAAATACATTTTTCTCTGTCTGGCGTATTTTTACTATTGACTTTGAGGTTCCCAATGGCCGGATCTAATATTGGCTTGACTTTAGGAAACCCTGGCTTAGTACCAGCTGGTAATATTCAGCTGGTATTAACCCCTTTACATCTCTGTCTCCCACCGCCACATGGCAGCTGGAAGAGTCGGGTACAGCTCCATTAAATAGTGCTATGATGAATGCACTATCTGGGGTGACTTTGGCTGCAATTCATAGGAGGGGGGCCACAAATCCTGGGCCACACCATGCTGAGGATTCCAGCCCCCAGCTGCCTAGATGTACCTGGTTGGAAGCAAAAAATGCAGCAAAGCTTCATGTTGATTTTTTAAAAAATTATTTAAAGAAATAATAAAAAAGGGGCTCCCCTGTATTTTGTTTACCAACCAGGTAAAACTATGCAGCTACAGGCTGCAACTAATCCACAGCTGTCTAATTGTACCAGGATGGTAATCCAAATACAGCGGAGCTTTTTTTATATATTTATTGAATTAATTAAAAAAAATACATGGGGCTTTGCAGTATTTTTGGATGCCAGACGGGTTCAAATAGAATGCTGGGGGCTGTAATCCTCAGCATGGGGAAGCCCCCCCCACTGTGAGTTGCAGCCTGCTGCCACACCAGAAAATGGCGCATTTATCACAGCTGTTTAAATTTCCCGCACGACATCACCTATTGGCGTCAGTGCGGGAAATTTAAACAGCCATCAGATTAGCTGTGTTTAAAGCTAATGCACCGACACCACTGAGAGATGAGCAGCGCTAGCCGCCGGGAGATCAGTGGCTGATCTCCCAACGGTGTGGGTGCAGGAGCTTTAAACACAGCTGATCTGACAGCTGTTTACATTTCCAGCACCGACACCGAACAGCTGATGTTGGTGCGGGAAATTTATACAGCTGTCAGATCAGCGGTGCGGTGTCGGCTCAAGTACAGCGCCGTCAGGTCTGATATTGACTTGATGGCGCTGTGCGGCCAGGCAATCACTGCAATGCCACAACCAACATGACAGTGTGTTGCAGACAATCCCTGCATGTGAGATGGCTCTGTAAAGAGTGCCAACATGCAAGGATGGGGACCCGAGCATGAGTCTGAGCATCTCGCCGGCATTCGGCAAGCTCCAAGCATCCCGAGCACTGAGATGCTCAGGCGAGTACTGAGTACCAGCGAGCATGCTCGCTCATCACTAATTGTTACCAAAAAGAAGGTTAGCTATTTGATAGCAATATTTGTAGGCCCTAGCTGTAAAAGAAAAATGGGGGAATTGTTCCAGCTTCTGAATCAACGTACAAATTTGTTAACAGAATAAGCTGTGTTCTGATAAACTATTGCAAAGCGCACAATTGTTGACTGCATTACTAACCAGGAGACCCTTTCCTGATCCCTGAAAACTCTACTCTCTCCCACTTGTGTAAGTGTTATGACTACAACAATTTGCAAGAAGCTATTGAAATTGTAGGTAAAAAGGGGGGAGGGGAGTGATTGGACTCTAATTATTTAATGGAATGAGAGTGAAAATCATGAGGGAAATAACTAGGAATAATAAATAGAACCTTTAGTGGAGACAAAAGAGTTAATACTATATTTAGAAAGAAAGCAATAAAAGGTAGTTACCTTGCCAATACATTGGTTTAAAAAAAACATTTTTTTCCTCCTTTTCTTCTCAATTAGTAGTATAGTAGAGGCACAAAAAAATGAAATTATAAATTTGTGCTTTTTACTGGGATAGATTAAAATGTTAAGAAACCATCATTATGAAATTAATGATAAGGGTTTTTAATTTATTTAGTAAAAAGGAAAGGTAACTCTTGTACTATTGTGGACCCAACTAAACTAAAAATGATATTTTTGTGTTATTATGTTAATAATAAAATTATAAAAGATAAAAAAAAAAACATACCGGAGATTGTGAAGGAGACTGGTCTACATATACACTGCACACTGATACTCAGCAGGTAAAATATCACTATTATTAAGAGGTAATTAAAAATAGAAAAATATACAATTATAAAAATCTAGTATTGATCAAATTATGACATGGATTGACATGGATAGATCAGACCCACGTACAGTCATTTATAGTTGTGTGATTGTGTGACACTCAGCCTTTTCTGGAGTGACTGCCTTGTTCTGCCTACATATTGCATCCCACAAGAGAAGTCAGTAAGATATAGACATAGCTTGTCTGAAGAATCCAGTCATGGGGAATTTGTCACCAGAAGAGAAAGATAAAAAATGTAAGAATAAGAAAATAAAGTCTATTGGACAACTGATTTGGACTCTAGGGCATTTGAAGAAATGGTAAATCAGATGACCACCAGCCTTTTTCCTTCCTTATTGATGGGATCCCTCTGTCCTCTCCCTTTGGCATGCGCATAAGGAGGGGTGATAGAAGAAACAACCAGCACTGTAGAAAGCAAACACAAGCAGGTGTTGTGGAAACATTAATCAATAATGACAATTCTCATAATCCCGTTATGAGCTTTACTCAACATTTCTTTAATGAGAATTCTCATTTAGTACTGTCAAAAGGTTTGAATTTTTGTTTGTCTAAGCAATTTGATTTTTGAGGGGGTTCAAGATAGATTTGTTTAAGGCTATCAGAAAAATTAATTTCTTTAAATCATTCTGATCATTAAGCTATGTTGATGCCATAGTGCCCCAAGGACAAACACTAGAAACTTTTAGGCTGGATTCACATTTGCGCATGATGTGCGCTGTGAACGCAACGTCCTGAATGCAGCAAAATGCAGCCACTATGCACTCCTATGTTTAACATGGGAATGCATAGTTCCTGTTTGTGACTACGTTCAAGTGTGCTTGCATTAGGCTGCGCATAATTTATAAACATGCCGAAAGTAAAATGTTTTTTTTTTGTGTGTGTGGCTGTATGCTTGCTTTTTATGCAATCAGACAGCCGCGCACAAACAATGAATGAAATTTAATCTGTGCGCATTGCCATCTGCTGGCAAGTGCACAAACGCTGAGGAAGATGACCTCCTCCGAGGTCATCTGCAAGTGGATCAGGTGGATCCTGTCCTGCTGTTATCTTCCTCTTCTTTCTTCCTCTTCTTCTTTCTTCTTCTTCTTCTTCTTCTTCTTCTTCTTCTTTCTTCTTTCTTCTTCTTTCTTCTTTCTCCCTGCTTCAGCATCAGCTGTTCATTTGAAATAGTGGGGCAGGAAAGCCAACTTCACCACTGGCTTTCCCGCTGGCTATTTTAAACAAACCAGCGGCAAAGAAGGAGATCAGCGCGGTGGCCTTAAGGAGAAGATCTCTGCCGCTGATATCCGCCTCCCTGCTGCTGAGACCGCTGATTGGGTGGCCGGGCACACTCTCTGACATTTTCATGTGAATGCATGCGGACAATCTACGCTGCATTGACATGAAAATGTTTGTGTTCAGTGCTGCATATGCATATGTGCTCCATACGCTGCAGTGTTGAACGCAAATGTGAAACCAGCCTTAGCTTTTTGGGCTTTAATCCTGAAACTTCTATTAACGCTGGTATTAATACTGATTCTGTCTTATTATTGAGTCTGTGTAACAATGTGCCCAGTGAAGGAGATTCGGGGAGATCCTCTCTGTGAAAGTAAGTTGAAACCCTTATTTACCCTTAGTTGCCATCAAACTTGAGTGTTGGGTAATTGTGAGTGCCACCTTGTTTGTTTCTTTTTGGTTTGGCTCAGCTAATTTTAATTAGGTTGAGCGCCATGATATTCCAAACATCAGATCTGGTTTTCTACACCAAAGAGGAATTTTTTTGATTGTGCCGAATCATTTTTTTTCTTGCATACTGCCAAAAAATGTGTATGTCTGTGAGAAATCGTACGACAGAAAAAGCAATTGCATTACACATAAAAATGTAAACTAGAGGAATTGACGGTGTGGTAAGAAAATGGAAAGTGGAAAAATCTTGTGTTCTAAGTCTGCTAGAGGTCAATTAAACCATGTTCCAAATTATTATGCAAATTGGTTTTAAGTGTCATAGGGTTTTTTTACACTGAAACCCATTGATAGTATTGTGTCTCAGGGTTCTTTGGATCACTGAAATCAATCTCAGATACCTGTGATATTTAGTTTGGCAGGTGAGCCCATTGAAAGGAAAATTGGATGTTCCACAATATTGAGCAGGCTATAGTTTTCAAATAATATGGGAAAGAAAAAGGATTTCTCTGATGCCAAAAAGCAACAAATAGTGCAATACTTTGGACAAGGGATGAAAACATTAGATATTGCACGTAAACCTAAGCTTGATCATCGTACTGTAAAGAGATTTATGGCTGATTCTGAGCACAGACGTGTTCGTAAAGAAAAAGGCAGAATAAGGAAGGTATTTGCCAGGTAAGTTCATCAGATTAAGAGAGCAACTGCTTTTTAAAAAGACCTTACAAAACAGCAAACAAATATTTGAAGCTGCTGGTGCCTCTGGATTCTCTCGAACCTCAAGGTGTAGGATCCTTCAAAGACTTGCTGTGGTGCATAAACCTACTATTCGGCCACCCCTAAACAGTGCTCAAAAGCAGAAACGGTTACAGTGGGCCCAGACATACATAAAGACTAATTTTCAAACAGTTTTGTTTACTGATGAGTGCCGAGCAACCCTGGATAGTCCAGATGGATGGAGTTGTGGATGGTTGGTTGATGGCCACCATGTCCCAACAAGGCTGCGACATCAGCAAGGAGGTGAAGGAGTCATGTTTTGGGCCAGAATCATTGGGAAACAGCTAGTAGGCCCCTTTAAGGTTCCTGAAGATGTGACAATGACCTCTGCAAAGCATATAGAGCTTCTGACTGTGAACTTTCTTCCATGGTACAAAAAGCAAAAAAGTGCCTTCAGGAGAAAAATCATCTTCATGCATGAAAATGCACCATCTCATGCTGCAAAGAATACCTCTGTGTCATTGGCTGCTATGGGCATAAAAGGAGATAAACTCATGGTGTGGCCACCATCTTCCCCTGACCTCAATCCTATAGAGAACCTTTGGAGTATAATCAAGCAAAAGATCTATGAGAGATCTATAGGGCAATCTGTCACAAAGACAAGGATCGTCGAACAGTGTGCTGCCTACCTCGCGCTCGAGTCTGGCACATCGCTGATCAGGTTGACAAATTACTAGGAGGGGCTGGTGAGGACCCAGCGGTCATGTTGCACATTGCCACAAAAGACAAAGTTAGAGGTAGGTGGAAGGTCCTTAAAGATGATTTCAGGGAATTAGGCTGCAAACTTAAGGCAAGGACCTCCAAGGTAGTATTCTCTGAAATACTGCCTGTACCACGTGCCACACCAGAGAGGCAAAAGAGTGTTTAAACTAGGGATTAAGTGGGAGGGTATTCATTGTACAGGAGGGGAAGATAGTGTAAATAGTAACCTGGGCACAAGTAATAAAATTGGGGGTGGCATGGGGGCTGGTGTTAGAACAGTCAATATAGTAGGAAGGAATATAGGTAAAGAGAGATGCATAAAGTGCATGTACACTAATGCCAGAAGCCTCACCAACAAAACAGAGGAATTAGAATTGATTTTGTTGGAAAATAATTATGACATGGTAGGGATATCAGAGATATCAGGTCATTCCCTGAGGAAGGAGCTGGATGTTAGCTCCGAAACACGTCGGAAAATAAAACTGAAGATTTCTTGTTTCAAAGTACTCCAGTGTTTCTGATACTTATTGGAACAGAGGCGCGGACCGAAAGACACTTCATCCTGCATGATAACATAGGTGAATCTAATGGAAATGTAGAGTCTCTGTGGGTGGAGATAAGGGGAAGGGGAAAAAATAATAAATTACTGATAGGGGTTTGTTATAAGTCCCCAACAATAATGGAAGTGGAGGAGAATATCCTCATAAAGCAAATAGATGAAGCAGGGACTTAAACTACCCTGAAATACATTGGGGAACAGAAACCTGCAGTTCTAGCAAAGGTAATAGGTTTTTGACAACTATGAGAGACAATTACATTTCACAACTGGTTCAGGACCCAACAAGAAGGGGGGCACTGCTGGACCTAATATTAACCAACAGGCCAGACCGCTTAATAAATATACGGGTTGGAGGTCACTTGGGTAATAGTGATCAGAAAATAATAAGTTTTCAAATATCCTTTAATAAGATGTGTAGTAGAGGGGCTACAAGGACACTAAACTTCAGGAAGGCAAATTTCCAATGGTTGAGAGATGATCTTAGTGCAGTAAACTGGGACAATGTTCTGAGTACACAAAGCAAATGGGAGACATTTATTAGCATCCTGAATAGGGCCTGTGCACAATATATATTCTATGGGAATAAGCATGCTAGAAATAGGTGGAAGCCACTATGGCTAAATAAGGCTGTAAGGGGCGCAATAAGTGACAAAAAGAAAGCATTTAGGGAATTAAAGCAAGTAGGTAGTGATGAGGCATTAAATAAATGCAGAAAATTAAATAACATCTGTAAAAAGCAAATCAAGGCAGCAAAGATTGAGACAGAGAGACTCATTGCCAGAGAAAGTAAAACTACCGTATATACTCGTGTATAAGCCGAGTTTTTCAGCCCAAAAATTGGGCTGAAAAGTCTCCCCTCGGCTTATACACGGGTCATATACGTGGTTGGTGGGGGCTGTGTCCGGGGCTGGGGGGCTGGGGAGGCTGGAGGAGGCGGGGGGAGGCTGCTGAATGAGCGGCCCCGTCACGTGGGGCCGCTCATTACATATGCACTGCTTCCCCCTGTCAATCAGCGGCAGGGGGAAGCAGTGCATAACTAAATATATCCCCCCCAAGTGCTGGCACTTGCCCCCCCTGCTTGTAAGGCCCCCCGGCTGCTATTTTTACCATCCTCTCCTCTGTCTTCATCGCGCGCAAGTCCCTCTGTGCTCCTGTCCTCAGTAGCATCCGGGGTCATGTGACCGGCCGGTCGCATGACGTCATCGCTATGCGACGGCCGGGGACCCGGATGCATGGAGGACGGGAGCACCGAGGCACCTGCGCGCGCGATGAAGACAGAGGAGAGGATGGTAAGTTAAGCAGCCGGGGGGGCTTAAAAGCAGGGGGGCAAGTGCAAGCATACACCTCTGGGGCTGCCTGTGTATACACCTCTGGGGCTGCCTGTGTATACACCTCTGGGGCTGCCTGTGTATACACCTCTGGGGCAGCCTGTGTATACACCTCTGGGGCAGCCTGTGTATACACCTCTGGGGCTGCCTGTGTATACACCTCTGGGGCAGCCTGTGTATACACCACTGGGGCTGCCTGTGTATACACCTCTGGGGCAGCCTCTGTATACACCTCTGGGGCAGCCTGTGTATACACCTCTGGGGCTGCCTGTGTATACACCTCTGGGGCTGCCTGTGTATACACCTCTGGGGCAGCCTGTGTATACACCTCTGGGGCTGCCTGTGTATACACCTCTGGGGCAGCCTGTGTATACACCTCTGGGGCAGCCTGTGTATACACCTCTGGGGCTGCCTGTGTATACACCTCTGGGGCAGCCTGTGTATACACCTCTGGGGCAGCCTGTGTATACACCTCTGGGGCTGCCTGTGTATACACCTCTGGGGCAGCCTGTGTATACACCACTGGGGCTGCCTGTGTATACACCTCTGGGGCTGCCTGTGTATACACCACTGGGGCTGCCTGTGTATACACCACTGGGGCTGCCTGTGTATACTCCACTGGGGCTGCCTGTGTATATACCACTGGGGCTGCCTGTGTATACACCACTGGGGCTGCCTGTGTATACACCTCTGGGGCTGCCTGTGTATACACCACTGGGGCTGCCTGTGTATACACCACTGGGGCTGGGGCTGCCTGTGTATACACCACTGGGGCTGGGGCTGCCTGTGTATACACCACTGGGGCTGGGGCTGCCTGTGTATACACCACTGGGGAGGCTGCTGTAATACTGCTGGGGCCTGTATGCACCACTGGGGAGGCTGCTGTATACTACGACTGGGGAGGCCTGTATACCTGTGCTGGGATCCACCCTCGGCTTATACACGAGTCAATAGGTTTTCCCAGGTTTTGGGGGCAAAAGTAGGGGGGTCGGCTTATACACGGGTCGGCTTATACACGAGTATATACGGTAATCCCAAAATATTTTTTAACTACATAAGTAGTAAGAAACAAAAATGATTGTGTTGGCCCCTTTAAAAATAGTCTGGGTAAAATGGTGGATGAGGATGAGGAAAAAGCCAATATGCTGAATGAATTTTTTTCAAGAGTATTTACACAAGAAAATCCCATGATAGACAATATGATCAGTGATAACAAAAACTCTCAATTAAATTTCACCTGCTTAACCCAGCAGGCAGTACGGCATCGTCTAAAAATCACTAAAATTGACAAATCCTCGTGCCTGGATGGGATACACCCAGAGTGCGGCAGGAATTAAGTACTGTCATAGATAGACCATTATTTTTAATATTTAAAGATTCAATAATAACAGAGTCTGTACCACAGGACTGGCGTATAGCAAATGTGGTGCCAATATTCAAAAAGGGGACACAAACTGAACTTGGAAATTATAGACCAGTAAGCTTAACCTCTACTGTCGGTAAAATCCTAGAGGGTTTTCTAAGAGATGCTATACTGGAGTATCTGAAGAATAATAACCTCATGACCCAATATCAACATGGGTTTACTAGGGACCATTCCTGTCAAACTAATCTGATAAGCTTCTATGAAGAAGTAAGTTCAGGACTGGACCAAAGAAATGCAGTGGATGTGGTGTATATGGACTTTTCAAACGCTTTTGACACGGTGCCACACAAAGAGTTGATAAATAAAATGAGAGCAATGGGGATAGGGGAAAATATGTGTAAGTGGATTAAGAACTGGCTTAGTGATAGGAAACAAAGGGTGGTCATTAATGGAACACACTCAGAATGGGTCACAGTTAACAGTGGGGTACCACAGGGGTCAGTGTTGGGCCCGCTTCTTTTTAATATATTAATTAATGACCTTGTAGGGGGCATACAGAGTAGAATTTCAATATTTGCAGATGGCACTAAACTCTGCTGTGTAATCAATACAGAGGAGGACAATTTTATATTACAGAAGGATTTATGTAAACTAGAAGCTTGGGCTGATAAATGGCAAATGAGCTTTAATGGGGATAAATGTAAGGTCATGCACTTGGGCAGAGGAAACAAAAGGTATAATTATGTGCTTAATTGTAAAACAATGGACAAAACTATCACTGAAAAAGACCTCGGTGTATGGGTAGATAACAAACTCACATTTAGTGGCCAGTGTCAGGCAGCTGCTGCAAAGGCAAATAAAATAATGGGTTGCATTAAAAGAGGCATAGATGCTCATGAGGAGAACATCATTTTACCTCTATACAAGTCACTAGTGCGACCACATTTAGAATACTGTGTACAATTCTGGTCTCTGGTGTATAAGAAAGACATAGCTGAACTAGAGCAAGTGCAGAGAAGAGCGACCAAGGTTATTAGAGGACTGAGAGGTCTGCAATACCAAGACAGGTTATTAAACTTGGGGTTATTTAGCTTGGAAAAACGAAGGCTTAGGGATGTTCTTATAATAATTTATAAATATATGAGGAGACAGTACAGAGACCTTTCTAATGATCTCTTTACTCTTAGGCCTGAGACGGGGACAAGGGGGCATCCTCTACGTCTGGAGGAAAGAAGGTTTAATCATAATCACAGACGTGAATTCTTACTGTATGAGCAGTGAGACTATGGAACTCTCTGCCACATGATGTTGTAATGAGTGACTCACTACTGACATTTAAGAAGGGCCTGGATGCCTTTCTTGAAAACTATATTATTACCGGTTATATATACTAGATTCTTTGATAGGGCGTTGATCCAGAGAACTAGTCTGATTGCCATATCTGGAGTCAGGAAGGAATTTTTTTCCCCCAATGTGGAGTTAGTGTTGCCACATGTTTTTTTTTTGCCTTCCTCTGGATCAACATGTTAGGCTATGGGTTGAACTAGATGGACTTAAAGTCTTCCTTCAACCTTAAAAACTATGTAGGGTGGGAGGCAGTTCACATCAAAACAGCAGCTCTGGAAGGCTATTCTAATATCATGCCAAGAAATACAAACAGAAACTCTCCAGAAAATCACAAGATCAATGGATGAAAGAATTGTGAAGATGATATCAAAGAAGGGTTACTATGTTAACATGTAACTTGGTCTGTTAGGATGTTTTGGAGTTAAATAGCTTTTTATTTCAGTGAATGTGACCTCTTAATGCTGCAAATTCTACAAATGAGCATTTTCAGTTCTTTCAAACATATCAAATGTTTAGAATACCCTACTGTGCCTTATAATTTGGAACAGTGCATTTAGAGTTTTTTTTAATTTTGAAGATTATACTGTTATCACTGGGCGTTTTCTTAAAAAAAATTCGATGTATCCTCTAACGGGTGATGACTTTTCATTTGCACTGACCATTTAGGAAAATCAGAGAAAAAGAACATTTGCATAATAATTTGGAATATAGTGTATTTCTTATACAGTTGTGGCCAAAAGTATTGACACCCTGCAATTCTGTCAGATAATACTCAGTTTCTTCCTGAAAATGATTTCAATCACAAATTCTTTGGTATTGTTATCTTCATTTAATTTGTCTTCAATGAAAATCACAAAAGAGAATGAAGCAAAAAGCAAAACATTGATCATTTCACACAAAACTCCAAAAATGGGCCAGACAAAAGTATTGGCACCCTCAGCCTAATACTTGGTTGCACAACCTTTAGCCAAAATAACTGCGATCAACCACTTCCGGTAACCATCAATGAGTTTCTTACAATGCTCTGCTGGAATTTTAGACCATTCTTCTTTGGCAAACTGCTCCAGGTCCCTGATATTTGAAGGGTGCCTTCTCCAAACTGCCATTTTTAGATCTCTTCACAGGTGTTCTATGGGATTCAGGTCTGGATTCATTGCTGGTCATCTTAGAAGTCTCCAGTGCTTTCTCTCAAACCATTTTCTAGTGCTTTTTGAAGTGTGTTTTGGGTCATTGTCCTGCTGGAAGAACCATGACCTCTGAGGGAGACCCAGCTTTCTCACACTGGGCCCTACATTATGCTGCAAAATTTGTTGGTAGTTTTCAGACTTCATAATGCCATGCACACGGTCAAGCAGTCCAGTGCCAGAGACAGCAAAGCAACCCCAAAACATCAAGGAACCTCTGCCATTTTTGACTCTAGGGACCATGTTCTTTTCTTTGAATGCCTCTTTTTTTTCTTCTGTAAACTCTATGTTGATACCTTTGCCCAAAAAGCTCTACTTTTGTCTCATCTGACCAGAGAACATTCTTCCAAAACGTTTTAGGCTTTCTCAGGTAAGTTTTGGCAAACTCTTACCTGGCTTTTTTATGTCTCGGGGTAAGAAGTGGGGTCTTCCTGGGTATCTATCCTACCATACAGTCCCTTTTCATTCAGACGGTGACGGATAGTGCGGGTTGACACTGTTGTACCCTCGGACTGCAGGGCAGCTTGAACTTGTTTAAATGTTAGTCGAGGTTCTTTATCCACCATCCGCACAATCTTGCGTTGAAATCTCTTGTAAATTTTTCTTTTCCGTCCAAATCTAGAGAGGTTAGCCACAGTGCCATAGGCTTTAAACTTCTTGATGACACTGCGCACGGTAGACACAGGAACATTCAGGTCTTTGGAGATGGACTTGTAGCCTTGAGATTGCTCATGCTTCCTCACAATTTGGTTTCTCAAGTCCTCAGACAGTTCTTTGGTCTTCTTTCTTTTCTCCCTGCTCAATGTGGTACACACAAGGACACAGGACAGAGGTTGAGTCAACTTTAATCCATGTCAACTGGCTGCAAGTGTGATTTAGTTATTGCCCACACCTGTCAGGTGCCACAGGTAAGTTAAAGGTGCTGTTAATTGCACAAATTAGAGAAGCATCACATGATTTTTCTAACAGTGCCAATACTTTTGTCCACCCCCTTTTTTATGTTTGGTGTGGAATTATATCCAATTTGGCTTTAGGACAATTATTTTTGTGTTTTTTCATTGAATACAAATTAAATGAAGATAATAATACCAAAGAATTTGTGATTGCAATCATTTTCAGGAAGAATTAAGAGTATTATTTGACAGAATTGCAGGGGTGCCAATACTTTTGGCCACAACTGTAGTAGGGACCCTGTAGAAGGTAAGCTTTGGGAAGATTTCCTAGGAAAGGATAATTTATAATAGGATATGCCTGTGTTTTTGCATGATATGGCAAATTGTTTTATATGACTGATGCTGAATGTGGTATTAAAATTGAACTCATGTTTTCCAGAATTAGTGGTGTTTCTCCTTTTTTTGGAGGCATTGAGATTGGGTGAGATCCTTTATATTTTTAAATGCTCATTTTATCAACTTCTTGTAATATTTTTTTCAGGAAACCTTTTCTGAAGAATGTTGACTTGGAAGATCAGTCCAATTTTATGGATTCTTATATGCTGATTCAGTATATTATTACGTCATTTTGAAAAGTTGACACTATTATATTTAATGTATTAATTAAAATTATTATTATTATTATTATTATTAATATTATTATTAGTGTAATTAATTTATTTGCATCCACCTTCTTAAAATAGGTTTCAGTGCAAATGCGGCAATTTTCACAGGGCATGTAAGAAGTGGTCGGAGGACCACGAAACGCGTCGGCAAATCCTGTGTGCTGTGTGATGTGCGTCAAATAAAGTTTGTCATCCATCTTCTGGTCAGCGCGGTCTATAATCCCGGATTCTGCAAACTGACTCCTAAACTTATCCCCCACGGGATCTGCAGCGACCAGGCAATTTCTACCAGTTGTGTGTTTCACAACAGAAAGAGGTGAGTGGTTCCTGAAAACTTCCTTCTGTTATACCCTGGTGACCACTCTTTGGTGCTCCCCTCCCCCTCCCTTCACATCTAGAATGATGAGTAGATAGGTGTCATGTTGATTAATCTCCTGAATAAGACCAGTGCATGTAATGATTCTGTGCATCCAAAGAATTAGTGATGGGTGAACTGCAGATGTTCCGGTCCGCTGAATCTGGCCAGACATTTTTAAAGTCTAGGTTCGAGACAAGACTTAACGCGAACTTGAGGTCAGATCCTGAACTCCATATAAATCTATTGGGACCCGAACTTTACAATTCTAAAATTGAGGCAGTAAGGACTGTGGAACTGCAAAAGGAAGCTAAATACTTACTAGTCTCCCACTGCGGTCAAACTTGCTTCCGGGGCCACTCATTAACCTCATGTTTATTCATAGCACTAGCTCTAACAGTCTATCAAAGCCCACTGCGGGCTACTATTCTATAGCCTGGGGGCCCAATAAATATAGGCCTCATCATGCTGGGAATACCAGCCCCCAACTGCCTGGTTTTACCCTGGTTGGCAATAAAAATAGGATGAAGCCCACACATTTTTTAAATTATTTAAACAATAAAAAAAGGCTCATCTGTATTTTTAATTGCCTGCCAGGGTAAAACCAGGCAGCTGGGTTGTGGCAGCCCTTAGGTGGCTGCTTTATCTGTGCTGATAATCAAAAATAGGGTGACCCCCCACACAATTTTTTTTCATTTTTTATTTTTAAACACCAGGTTCATTGCTAATACACAAATATATATGACAACCAATTATAAATGTCAGCACATTGGGCGAGAAAGCACCAGTCAATCACAGATGTTGTCACAGTAAGTGGGTGTCTGTGATTGGTTGTTGGAGTCAGTGCAGTAAATAAATATGGTGTTAATGAGTGGCCCTGGAAGCAAGATTTACTGCAGCACTGGACACTGGTAAGTAATTCTCCTGCTTTAATCATCATATTGCTTAATTTTACAGCTCTCCCAGCCAAACCCAAAGCTGAACAATAAAGTGGACTTCTCAGGGAAGTCCATGTTTAGGGTCTATGTCCAAACACTTTACAGTTTGGGTTTACCCATCACTAATCATAAAGTCAAATGATAAACCTTGGCTAAAACTGGGTTATACAAAAAGGAAAATTATCCAAACCACACAAGTAAATATACATCAAATTGATTGAAAAAAAAAAGGATTACAGTGTTGGAAAAGTTTTGCTAGTCCAGACCTCAATTAAATTAAAATGCTTGAAGCACATCAGACTCTCACCCAACATGCAAACCTTAAAAAGGAATCCATCTCTTCCAACAAGCCTACAATCTGCAGTAATCCTCAGTCTTTTAAACCGCCACACGACCAGCTCTACCCTCTCCTAGTGTATCCTCACCCATTCCTTGTGGACTGTGAGCCCTCACAGCTAGAGTCCTCTCTTCTTCTGTACTTATGTGTGCCTTGTATTGCTCATGCTTATTGTACTTGTCTATGTATGCCCCTTTTCACATGTAAAGCACCATAGAATAAATAGTGCTATAATAATAAATAATAATAATGCTGTATGCTTCCTGACCATCCCTCTCTGCTGTAAATGCGCTCTATAAAGATGGTGAAAAATAAGTTATAACTTAAAAGCAGTCACTCAGTCAGGAGACTGGAAAGACGTGCTCCAGGCTCCATTCTCCCCTCCTCGCTTCATCACTGCACGCCCCACTGGGCGTCATCATTCGTTCCTGATCTCCTCCCTGTTTGAATTTCCCGCTCTCATCTGCTTTTATGATGCACCGGCCGGAACGTTATATCTGGCATAGTGTATTGTAGGGGCTGGTCACGTGGTACAGGCCGGCTTCAACATGCGCATTGCGCATGCTCCAGAAGCTGGGGCCGTACCACATGATCAGCCCCCACAATACACCAGGCTGGATATGACGTTCCAGCCAATGAATCATAGGAGCAGAAGAGGGTAGGAAACTCGAACAGGAGGAGGAGATCAAGAATGAATGATGAGCCCAGTGGGGCGTGCAGTGATGAAGCGAGGAGGGGAGAATGGAGCCTGTAGCATGCCTTTCCAGTCTCCTGACTGAGCGACTGCTTGTAAGTTATAACTCATTTTTCACCATCTTTATAGGGCACATTTAAAGCAGACAGGGATGGTTAGGGAGCAACGAGGAAGGTGTAGGGACAGCTAGTGATAGGTCAGGTTGGTAGAACGACCTGACAGGTTCCCTTTAAGAGAACGGTAATCAAATGCCCACCAACCTCAATGAACGCTAGCCTTTTGTCCTCATATGTAAAGTTATGGAATCCAAATAAGGTGTACCTGACTGTACATTACTACAATAGTAATTGTACATATTTGTTTAAAACTCTGTTTGGAAGTACACAAATTGTCTTGTTGTCAATGAGTTAAAAACATCACCTGCACCCTGTGATCTAAAACTTCAATATTTTATTATATTTGATAAAAAAAAAACATGCTTTAAAATGTGAAAAGGAAAAGAAGAGAACAGATATTGAATAATAACTGGAAATTGGATAGATGCTTGAGTTGAAAGTTAGATTGTATAAATCTTCCTTGAACCCTTTTTCATTGCTTGTAAAATGTTTGTTTCATAATATTTTTTACAAGCATTTGGCGCTGTTTTATTGATTTGGTACATTTATAACATTAGTTTCTTCTGACTTTTTCAAGTCTTATCGGGAAGCTCGAGTGACAAATATACCAAAATAGGGCATTGACTAAATGAGCACCACAGACTAAAACTATGAATGCATGCATTTTATGCCATATTATAGTAATAGCGACTAATTTTTAATCACCAAAAAGGTAATAAAATGAAAAAAAGTGGTCTTTATTAAAAATATTTCTATGTATGTGAAAACAGCCGTATAATAATATGAAATTATATAACAATTTGACTATTGAAGCAAGGTAAGATACATATCCTAATAGTTTCTTTTCATAAATTGACCAAGACATGCTGGGATGTTACTCAATGATTAATTAATAAATAGTTTAATCTTATGATGGTTGTTTTTTTTTTTTATTATGGTTTTAAAAGGGACTAAAAGTTTGATTAATTTCCCATCACGCTCTAATAAGTTTATGAGAATCCTGCCACATAGTCCACTTGCTTTCTGTTTTGGGAACTATTTATTCTCCGAGCTTGAGACTTTCAGCTTGCATTCATTATTTATAATAAATGGAAATCCAGTTAGCTTCTGCAGTGCAGCAGATGGAGATTTGTGGTCCATTAAGTCACGAGGTAACCAGTGGTAAAAGATTAATGTGCCTGCTTTATAAGCCAATCATGTTTTACTTTTAGATTGTTGTGCCTTTATTGTGAAGGCAACATATAGTATTGTAAGGAAAGCAATCTTATGAAAGTGATATTTTTAATGCTCGGTTCTCAGTGTTATCAAAATTAACATCTTGGGTATGAGGAAAGTGCTATCTGGGCTCATTCCTAATTGTTCTCTGCATTAGAAAGTCAGAAGATTGACATTTTAAATTAGGAAAATAAATAAATGGCAATAGAGAAAGAAAGCAATTGTTAGCATTAGCTCCAGGAATGTATATTCCTCATTGCCCTTTTTCTGCATTCTCAAACATATAAAATGATAGAATGGGAAATTACACATTTCCTACCACTTTGTCTTTTTACATACTTTATTTTATATCTATAGCTCATGATTTTTAATATTTGTCAACATAAGTTATCCTAATAAAAAATCATTCTGCAAAGAAATATTACATACATTTATTTACTATATTTTTTTTTATCATTGTGTTGGAGAGGCTCTCTAAAATGTAAAAATAGGTCTAGGAAGTAGAGAGTGAGCAGACTTTATAATAAACCTTTCATAGCAATTTTGTTTTAAAACTGACATCCCAGTGATGTAACAGTATGGATAATTGGGTTTATTTATACATGCACATCCATATCTTGAGTCTTTGAACCCACAGCCATGGGTATAACTACTGCCCAGGACACCTAGGCATACAGGGTCTATTAAGATGTAAAACATTTTTATTTAGTCCATAAAATATGTAAACAAGTAATTTTTGCTATTTGTATTGAAACTAGACCTTCCCGTCAACCAGCATATACAATATACACTGACGAGCAAAAGCGTAACAGTGTTTTGAACTTTTGACCTTTAAGCTTTATTCCTCACCATCTACTACAGCTTTGAGCATCTGACTGCATTCATTTTTAAGCAGTCATCTTGATTATTTCATACCTAAATTTGACTTGCAACTATTTAGCATATAAGTTATGCAGATTCTTGTCATGTCACTGAATTATTTCTGTTTTGCTCTTATGGCCACTTTACACGTCCCAACATCAACGGCACGGGAGCGCGCACTTTTTTGGCTGAAATCCAAGATCGCATAGGAGCTGTCACACAGGGAGATATCGGCAGGCAACACAACTGCGATGTATACACCGCCTTGTACGCGCGAACCAGGGAACGACCATTTAACATGGGAGAGAATAGGGGAAGTTGCTCTCCAAATCATTGTTGGGCTGTCACACAGCACGATCCTGCCAGATCGTCCATCCAATATCGGGCAGTTGAAGAGCCTGCTCATTTCTCCCCCGATATCGTTTTGGCATCATTCTTGCAACGAATTGAACATTCACACCACACAACGCACGAACGATATCGGCGCCAATGCACGAACCACGTGACTTTTTATCGAAGTTGGACGACTATATCAGGACGTGTAAAGCGTCCATCAGTGTTTGAACAATCTTTTTTCTTCCTGTGTACTACAAATTTCAACCTGTGATTACATTCCCTAAAAGCTCAGTGTGTTATTAGATTGTTTCTTCAAAGGTCACTGGTTTGAACCAAGGAGTAGCCATGAAGAAGACTTTCCAAAGAAAGAGCAACAGCATTACACAAATCAGCAATAGCAGTCTCTCGGCCAAGAAAATTGCCAAACTGCATCATGTGCATTCCATTAAAAAGTTGGAAGAATATAAAGTGAAGCCCATCTATACATTCAAATGCCAAGATGTGGATGTCCAGTCAATATATCAGAGGCAACAATTCAGCTCTTAACAAGGTTTATCGGCTCTGGTGTGAATTACATGGCAGTTAAAGAGGCTTATATGATTCATAATCATGAGATTACAGATGTCCATGCAAGCGCCATGCAATGCACATTGCACAAGTCTTGAATAGTGGCTCCAAAAATGGTGAAGAAGCCTCAACTTCAATATTGTCATAAGAAATGTCAACTCAAGTTGAAAGTTAAAGGGAACCTGTCACCTAATCTATGGCCCCTAAACTATCACTACCTGCCCCTACAGACCCTAACTAGCTCCCTAACCATCCCTGCCTGACCTAATATGGCTTTATATAAGGTGAATAAAACACTTTATAAACTTACATGATTAGTGGCAGTGGGGCGTTCCTGACAGTAGGGCGGGGTCCCCAGAGCCACGCTCCCCCCGCCTCGCTCCCTTCCTAACGCCCTAATGGGCGGCATTATCGATTTGAAGAGCGGGGGAGCCCATTGGAATCTTCCCGCCCCGCTCTTCATGACGCGAGGTCCGAGACCGCGTCATTTCCGGTCCGCGCATGCGTAGTGCGCCGGGTGAAGCCGAGTCCCAGCGTCACTAGGCAACGATCGGGAGCGTCTTCGGAAGGTGAGTATCGGTGGCCCCCTCCCTCCCAAACCAGCACATATATATGTGTGTGTAATCCACATGTACATATGGATTACACACACATATATACATTCACTTTGATTAGGCACATTTCATATGTGCATCTATATATATATATATATAGATGCACATATATATAGTTAGATTATATATATACAGTATGTGTGTGTGCATGTATATATATAGATGTGTGTGTGTGTGTGCATGTATATATATATATATGTGTGTGTGTGCATGTATATATATATATATGTGTGTGTGTGTGTGCATGTGTATATATATATGTGTGTGTGTGTGCATGTATATATATATATGTATGTGTGTGTGTGTGCATGTATATATATATATGTATGTGTGTGTGTGTGCATGTATATATCTGTGTGTGTGTGTGCATGTATATATATATATATGTATGTGTGTGTGTGTGCATGTATATATATATATATATATGTGTGTGTGTGTGCATGTATATATCTGTGTGTGTGGGCATGTATATATATCTATATATATATATGTGTGTGTGTGCATGTATATATATATATATATGTGTGTGTGTGCATGTGTATATATATATATATATATATGTGTGTGTGTGTGCATGTATATGTGTGTGTGTGTGAATGTATATATATATGTGTGTGTGTGCATGTATATATATATAGGTGTGTGTGTGTGTGCATGTATATATATATATGTGTGTGTGTGTGCATGTATATGTGTGTGTGTGTGTGTGCATGTATATATGTGTGTGTGTGCATGTATATATATATGTGTGTGTGCATGTATATATATATAGGTGTGTGTGTGCATGTATATATATATAAGTGTGTGTGTGCATGTATATGTGTGTGTGTGCATGTATATATATGTGAGTGTGTGTGTGTGCATGTATATATATGTGTGTGTGTGTGCATGTATATATCTGTGTGTGTGTGTGTGCATGTATATATATATGTGTGTGTGTGCATGTATATATATATATATATGTGTGTGTGTGTGTGCATGTATATATCTGTGTGTGTGTGCATGTATATATATATATGTGTGTGTGTGTGTGCATGTATATATATATATATGTGTGTGTGTGCATATATATATATATGTGTGTGTGTGCATATATATATATGTGTGTGTGTGCATGTATATATATATATGTGTGTTTGTGTGTGTGCATGTATATATATATGTGTGTGTGTGTGTGCATGTATATAGCTGTGTGTGTGTGCATGTATATATATATATGTGTGTGTGTGTGTGTGCATGTATATATATATATATGTGTGTGTGTGCATGTATATATATATATATGTGTGTGTGTGCACACATATATATATATATAATATATATATATGCACACACACAAATATATATATTTATATTTGCATGTATATGTGCACACATATATATATATATATAATCTAACTATATATATATACACATATATATATATGTGCATATATATAGTTAGATAGATTATATATATATATATATATATATATATATATATATATATATATATATATATATATATATAAAATCTAATATCTATTGTATGTATACAGAGTATATATACATGGTGTATCTATAGATATGGTGAATATATATATATATATATATATATATATATATATATATATACACCTAAGTGTATAGATGCATCATATCTCTAGATACGTCATATATATACTGTATATATAAAGTGGATGCAGCTAATATATAGTGTGTATATATATATATATATATATATATATATATATATATATATGATCCATCTACTGTATATATACAGTATATATATACAGTATATATATATGGTGCATCTATAGATATGATAAGTCTCAATATATATATATATATACAAGTGTATAGAGGCATCACATATATACTGTATATATACAGTAGATGCATAATCTATATTATATATAGATATACACTATATATATATTATATATAGATGCATCCACTGTATATATGCAGTATATATATGATCCATCTATACACTTGTGTATATATATATTGAGACTTATATCTATAGATGCACCATATATATATACTGTATATATACATTATATATATGGTGCATCTATAGATATGATGAATCTATAAATATATACACAAGTGTATAGATGCATGAGAAATACTGTATATATACAGTAGATGCATTGTATATATTATATATAGATATACACTATA
The DNA here is from genome assembly GCA_033576535.1 of Allobates femoralis. Lineage (NCBI taxonomy): Eukaryota > Metazoa > Chordata > Amphibia > Anura > Aromobatidae > Allobates > Allobates femoralis. Next base: position 164,532,957 of record JARQOC010000011.1, read on the forward strand.
TATATAATTTATATAGATGCATACACTGTATATATGCAGTATATATATGATCCATCTATACACTTGTGTGTGTGTGTGTGTATATATATATATATATATATATATATATATATAATACATAGCTGTATATACAGACATACATATCAATATACACACATTATCTATGTATATATGTGCATGTGTATATATATATACTTGTGTGTGTATATATATGTATGTATATATATTTTGTAGAGAGAGAGACTGAGGGTGAGTGGGTCTGTGAGTTTTGTGTAACGCTGGGACCTGGGTGACGCAGTAAACTTCACCTGAGGTCAGAGTTAATCCTCGTCACTCTATCTGACCTCAGGTGATCTACACTGATGTCACCCTGTTCACATCGGTAACAGAAAACTCACTCTATGTGGGTCACGCTGTGAAGTGGGAAGTTTCACATGAGGTCAGAGAAACACATTGGTTTATCCGACCTCAGGTGACAGACCATGAACTCTCCCCCTTCACTGCACGAGCCTTCAAATATAATTTTTAGGGAATCTTCACTAACGGACGGACCTCTACCAGGATCCTGGATGGGTATGTGGGAGTAATAAAGATGGAGTCAAAATACGTGTTTGTGTTTTTTGTTGTAATAAAAAATTTTTTCTCGGTGTTGTGTCTTCTTTACTACTAAATAGAGATTCATAATGGCCGTGTCTAACATTGGCACGACATTATAAATCTCGGGCTTAGTGCCAGCTGCTAAAAGAAAGGTGGCATTAACCCCTTATTACCCAGTCTGCCACCGCCACAGGGCAGCTGGAAGAGCTGGGTACAGCTCCAGAATATTGCGCTTCTATAAATGCGCAATTTTCTGGGGCGGCTGCGAGCTGCAATTCTCAGCGGGGGTGGCCCAAAACGCTTGGGCCTCCCTACGCTGGGGATTCCAGCCCTCAGCTGCCTAGTTGTACCTGGCTGGCAAAGAAAAATGCGGCGAAGCCCCACGCCGTTTTTTTTCTTGTCAGCCAGGTACACCTAGGTAGTTGGGGGTGGATGGCAGCTCCTAGCTGCCTAGTTGTACCTGGCTGGCAAAGAAAAATGTGGCGAAGCCCCACGCCGTTTTTTTTCTTGCCAGCCAGGTAGACCTAGACAGCTGTGGGCTGCCATCCACCCCCTACTACCTAGGTGTACCTGGCTTGCATGAAAAAACGGCATCTGTCTTCACCACATTTTTCTTTGCCAGCCAGGTACAACTAGTCAGCTGGGGGTGGATGGCAGCTCCCAGCTGCCTAGTTGTACCTGGCTGGCAAATAAAAATGCGGCGAAGCCCCATGCCGTTTTTTTTCTTGCCAGCCAGGTACACCTAGGTAGTTGGAGGTGGATGGCAGCTCCCAGCTGACTAGTTGTATGTGGCTGGCAAGAAAAAAATGGCATGTGGCTTTGCTGTATTTTCCTTTACTAGCCAGGTACAACTAGGTCGCTGGTAGCTGCCATTCACCCCCAACTACCTAGGTGTACCTGGCTGACAAGAAAAAAAACGGCGTGGGGCTTCGCCGCATTTTTCTTTGCCAGCCAGGTACAACTAGGCAGCTGGGAGCTGCCATCCACCTCCAACTACCTAGGTGTACCTGGCTGGCAAGAAAAAAAACGGCATGGGGCTTCGCCGCATTTTTATTTGCCAGCCAGGTACAACTAGGCAGCTGGGAGCTGCCATCCACCCCCAGCTGACTAGTTGTACCTGGCTGGCAAAGAAAAATGTGGTGAAGACAGATGCCGTTTTTTCATGCAAGCCAGGTACACCTAGGTAGTAGGGGGTGGATGGCAGCCCACAGCTGTCTAGGTCTACCTGGCTGGCAAGAAAAAAAACGGCGTGGGGCTTTGCCACATTTTTCTTTGCCAGCCAGGTACAACTAGGCAGCTGAGGGCTGGAATCCCCAGCGTAGGGAGGCCCAAGCGTTCTGGGCCACCCCTGCTGAGAATTGCAGCTCGCAGCCGCCCCAGAAAATTGCGCTTTTATAGAAGCGCAATATTCTGGGGCTGTACCCAGCTCTTCCAGCTGCCCTGTGGCGGTGGCAGACTGGGTAATAAGGGGTTAATGCCACCTTTCTTTTAGCAGCTGGCACTAAGCCCGAGATTTATAATGTCGTGCCAATGTTAGACACGGCCATTATGAATCTCTATTTAGTAGTAAAGAAGACACAACACCGAGAAAAAATTTTTTATTACAACAAAAAACACAAACACGTATTTTGACTCCATCTTTATTACTCCCACATACCCATCCAGGATCCTGGTAGAGGTCCGTCCGTTAGTGAATATTCCCTAAAAATTATATTTGAAGGCTCGTGCAGTGAAGGGGGAGAGTTCATGGTCTGTGTCACCTGAGGTCGGATAAAGCAATGTGTTTCTCTGACCTCATGTGAAACTTCCCACTTCACAGCGTGACCCACATAGAGTGAGTTTTCTGTTACCGATGTGAACAGGGTGACATCAGTGTAGATCACCTGAGGTCAGATAGAGTGACGAGGATTAACTCTGACCTCAGGTGAAGTTTACTGCGTCACCCAGGTCCCAGCGTTACACAAAACTCACAGACCCTCTCACCCTCAGTACACACACAAGTATATATATATACACATGCACATATATACATAGATAATGTGTGTATATTGATATGTATGTCTGTATATACAGCTATGTATTATATATATATATATATATATATACACACACACACACACACACACACGTGTATAGATGGATCATATATATACTGCATATATACAGTGTATGCATCTATATAAATTATATATAGTGTATATCTATATATAATATATACAATGCATCTACTGTATATATACAGTATTTGTCATGCATCTATACACTTGTGTATATATATATATAGATTCATCATATCTATAGATGCACCATATATATAATGTATATATACAGTATATATATATGGTGCATCTATAGATATAAGTCTCAATATAATATACACAAGTGTATAGATGGATCATATATATACTGCATATATACAGTGGATGCATCTATATATAATATATATATAGTGTATATCTATATATAATATAGATTATGCATCTACTGTATATATACAGTATATATGTGATGCCTCTATACACTTGTATATATATATATATATATTGAGACTTATCATATCTATAGATGCACCATATATATATACTGTATATATATACTGTATATATACAGTAGATGGATCATATATATATATATATATATATATATATATATATATATATATATATACACACTATATATTAGCTGCATCCACTTTATATATACAGTATATATATGACGTATCTAGAGATATGATGCATCTATACACTTAGGTGTATATATATATATATATATATATATATATATATATATATTCACCATATCTATAGATGCACCATGTATATATACTCTGTATACATACAATAGATATTAGATTTTATATATATATATATATATATATATATATATATATATATGTATAAACTCTATCTAACTATATATATACACATATATATATATGTGTATATATATATATATAGTTAGATTATATATATATGTGTGCACATATACATGCAAATATAAATATATATATTTGTGTGTGTGCATATATATATTATATATATATATGTGTGCACACACACACACATATATATATACATGCACACACACACATATATATATATATATATACATGCACACACACACACACACATATATATATATATATACATGCACACACACACAGCTATATACATGCACACACACACACACATATATATATACATGCACACACACACACACATATATATATATACATGCACACACACACATATATATATATACACACACACACATATATATATATATATATGCACACACACACATATATATATATATATATATACATGCACACACACACACATATAAATATATATATATACATGCACACACACACAGATATATACATGCACACACACACACACATATATATACATGCACACACACACAGATATATACATGCACACACACATATATATATATATATATACATGCACACACACACATATATACATGCACACACACACAGATATATACATACACACACACACACATATATATACATGCACACACACACACACATATATATACATGCACACACACACATATACATGCACACACACACATATATATATATATATACATGCACACACACACACACACCTATATATATACATGCACACACACACACATATATATACATGCACACACACACACATATATACATGCACACACACACACACATATATATATATACACATGCACACACACACATATATATATACACATGCACACACACACAGATATATACATGCACATACACACACATATATATATATACATGTACACACACACATATATATATATATATATACATGCACACACACACAGATATATACATGCACACACACACACATATATATACATGCACACACACACACACACACATATACATGCACACACACACACATATATATATATATATATATGCACACACACACACACCTATATATATACATGCACACACACACACATATATACATGCACACACACACACATATATTATATATATATATATATATATATATATATATATACACATGCACACACACACACATATATATATACATGCACACACACACATATATATATATATATACATGCACACACACACATATATATATATATACATGCACACACACACAGATATATACATGCACACACACACACACACACATATATATATATATACATGCACACACACACAGATATATACATGCACACACACACACATATATATATATATATACATGCACACACACACACATACATATATATATATACATGCACACACACACAGATATATACATGCACACACACACACACATACATATATATATATACATGCACACACACACACATACATATATATATACATGCACACACACACACATATATATGTACACATGCACACACACACACATATATATATATATACATGCACACACACACATATATATATATATACATGCACACACACACACACACACATCTATATATATACATGCACACACACATATATATATAATCTAACTATGTATATGTGCATCTATATATATATATATATAGATGCACATATGAAAAGTGCCTAATCAAAGTGAATGTATATATGTGTGTGTAATCCATATGTACATGTGGATTACACACACATATATATGTGCTGGTTTGGGAGGGAGGGGGCCGCCGATACTCACCTTCCGAAGACGCTCCCGATCGTTGCCTAGCGACGCCAGAACTCGGCTTCACCCGGCGCACTACGCATGCGCGGACCGGAAATGACGCGGTCTCGGGCCTCGCGTCATGAAGAGCGGGGCGGGAAGATTCCAATGGGCTCCCCCGCTCTTCAAATCGATAATGCCGCCCATTAGGGCGTTAGGAAGGGAGCGAGGCGGGGGGGAGCGCGGCTCTGGGGACCCCGCCCTACTGTCAGGAACGCCCCACTGCCACTAATCATATAAGTTTATAAAGTGTTTTATTCACCTTATATAAAGCCATATTAGGTCAGGCAGGGATGGTTAGGGAGCTAGTTAGGGTCTGTAGGGGCAGGTAGTGATAGTTTAGGGGCCATAGATTAGGTGACAGGTTCCCTTTAATAGATTAGGCTTTAATTGGTACACATGGGTCTGGAAGAAACAAGAAAGAAAAGAGAATAATGGAATGAGAAATTGAAGGATAAGGATATGGAGTGGTTTCACAGTTAAAAGCATTGGAAACTTGATCAAGATTAATAGTGGTCTCAAAGCTAATCTTTATGTGAGTATCATATGAGACAGGTTACTTTGTACACTCGAGTACTATGGGTATGAAAAGATGACATACTGTTTCAACAGGACAACAACTTGAACCATACATTAAGATTGGTAAAGAATCAGTTCAATGACAATGGAGTAAAGGTATTAGATTTTCCCCACAGTCACCAGACATCAACCCAATCAAACACATGTGGGTAGAGTTGAAGAAAAAGCTGTATAAATATCCAAATGAGCCGACTAGAATACAGCAACATTGGGAATGTGATCAAGAGCTTGCCCAGAAGGATTCAGGCAGTATTAAAAGCTAAAGGTGGACTGACAAAATACTAGCAAAAAATAAAAAAATAAATTCACATTTTGGGAGCAAAACAGTAACACAGCAGATATATGACAAGAATTTGCATAACTAATTGTATGCTAATTATTAGCAAGCTAAATTTAAGCATGAGATGGTCAACATTATTTTCTATAAAATGAATTTAGACTCATGATAACAGTTGTAGCAGATTTGAGATGCGGCCTGAAAGTTAAAAGATCAAAACATTGCTACCCCTTTTGCTCTTCAGTGTACTTCTGTGTACCAGGAATGGCACTTATTGCCAGCTCCATGGCCAGCGCACTGGAGTTTCAATGTGCTCTGGCCATGGAGCTGATGCTGAATTCTTCAGCACCATGGAGAGCGGCGGCTTCACTACGCAATTAGCGTAAGTACCTGGGACAGCTCCTCATTGAGCAATGTGATTACGCTAATTGCATAGCATACCGGCGCGCTGACATCCAGGAGCTGCCGGCTTTCTGCAATGATTACAAAAAGCCGACAAAAGCCAGCAAATTAGAAATATATGCAATTAACCCTGAACAACCAATGAATTTAGGCACCATGTCTCTAGGGAGGGTGGTCACTCCCTAAAGACATGGTGTCATCATATTATACACATATTAACCCTTTATTAACCGGGTTAACTACCGCATATGCAGCATCTGTGTTCATATGCTGCACAGATGCTGCATTTGCAGTTTAACCCCGTAAATTTAAAAGAGGTGCCCAGCAGCTGGGTTTATCATAATCATCTTGCATCGCTGACAGAGTGGTGCAAAATGATTCATTACTGTACCAGAATGTAACAGCACATAGGTGCGAGTATTGCACCGTGTGCTGTATGGGTGCGAGTTTGACTTGCACCCATATACTTTTAATGGGCACTCATGCATGGAAATCGCTTGCAATCGCAGCATGCTGCACTCGCCATCGCCATCACATTGAAAGTGTAATGTGAGAAACTCGCATTCATGTGACCTATATCATTTAAAGGTACAGGTCCGAGTGCAATGCGATTTTTTCTCCCATTACACTCGCACGAGTTTTGCGCCAGTGTGCATTCAGCCTAACAAATGAATGTGCATGACTGCTATGTCTCAGATATCTGAGATGAGGCTTTGCTTACACTAGCACTATTGTAATATTTACCACTAAAATATTGCTGAGCTCAACAAGGCTGAATTAGGAGTATATGGACAAAATTTGTTGCAAAATTTAGGAGAGTTAGGTCTGGTAATTAACTACCTTTTAAGGCTTTGACCATATACTTTTTGCATTCTAGTTTATTTGTTTTTTACTTGCTTAAGTACCATCATTAAAGGGAACCTGTCAGGTTCAATTAGGCTATTAATCTGCAGATATAAGGATAATCTGCAGGTTAATAGTGTTATGAAGATGCTTGGCTGAAAGTGCAGCACTTGGGAGAAAATCTATTATGTTTCCTCCTTACATCAACAGATTTTAGTCATGCAAATGTCTCCTTGGTGATTACAGTCACTGCTAAGTGCACTGTGAGCTGTAACTGTACTTGAAGCACTACTGAGCCAGCAGTCAATCATTGTTGAGGCTTGCTTACAGCTGCCATTCTCAGCATTATAAGTGGAGAGTGCAATTTCTTCAGATGCTCTTGCATGATTGAAATCGAATTCCAGCTGAGAAAAACAAATCTCACTTTCTCCCTGGTGCTACACTTACAGTACTGCAGCTGGGCACCTTCATAATGCAATTAATTCTATATCTGCATATTCATAGAATTATTGTGCCTGACATGTTCCTTTAAATTTCCACCAGGTTTTACATACATAATTTTCCCCATTGTGGCTAATAATCTGAATTCACTATGGGTATGTTTTTAGAATGTGTGAGGAAACCAGAGCATCAACAAAAAAGCTATAATAACATGGAGAAAACTCCCTTTGTATGTTGTCTTTGGTAGGAATTGAACCCAGAACCCAGTACTGCAAAGCAATAGGGCTAATCACAGAGTCATCATACTGTTTGCGCTTATGATGCAATAGTCGCAACATTTGCATTGTTTGGCAAGAATGCCTTCTAGATACTGCCGCATATTTGTTCAAAATTGTTACCACTTTTCCAAAATTGTGGATACTCAATCAAGCAGCGAGGGCTCGGGTACGCTTGTTATTCAGTTGGGTATAAAAAAGAAAAATATCTACACATACAGACATATATAGCTCTGGCAAAAATTAAGAGACTAATGCAAAATTTTCAGTTTCTCTGGTTTTTCTCTTTATAGGTATATTTTTGAGTAAAATGTACATTGTTCTTTTTATTCTATAAACTACTGACAATATGTCTCCAAAATTCAAAGCTAATAATGTTTCTATTTATTTGCAGCGAATGAGAAATTGTCAAAATAATAAAAAAGAAACATTGCTTTCAGACCTCAAATAATGCAAAGAACACAAGTTCATATTCATTTAGAACAACAATACTAATGTTTTAACTCAGGAAGAGTTCAGAAATCAGTAGTTGGTGGAATAACCATGATTTTTAATCACAGCTTTCATGCGTCTTGGCATGCTTTCCACCAGTCTTTCACACTGGTTTTGGGTGATCTTATGACACTACTGGCGCAAAAAATTGAAGCAGTTCTTTTTGTTTGATGGCTTGTGACTATCCATCTTTCCCTTAATTTCATTCCAGAGGTTTTCAGTGGGGTTCAGGTCTGGCCATAACAAGGTCTTGGAGTAGTGCTCCTTCATCCACACATTGATTGACTTAGTTGTGTGGCATGGGACATTGTCCTTCTTGAAAAACTGTTCTCAGAGTTGAGGAACATTGCCTGAGCAGGAGAAAGCAAGTGTTTTTCGAGGATAACATTGTATGCCACTTCATTCATTCATCCTTTGCAAAGATTAACCTGCCCAATTCCAGCCTTGAAGCATCCCAGATCATCACCGATTCTCCGCCAAATTTCACAGTGGGTGCAAGACACTGTGGCTCTCCAGATCTCTTTCTAACCATTAGTTGACCAGGTGTTGGGATAATCTGAAAATTAGATTTATTAGAGAAGATTATGTTACTCCAGGCCTCTATGGTTTAATGATTAAGGTCTTTGGCAAACTTCAGCCTGGCTCTCCTTTGCTTCTAATTGAAGAAGGGCTTTTTTCAAACTTTGCATGACTTGAACCCTGCCTTTAGGAGCCTGTTATGAACTGTTCTTGCCATACACATTACCCCAGCTGCCATTTGCCATTCCTTTTGTAGGTTACTTGCTGTCATATTGTGGTTGCTGAGTGACATTTGAATAAGATGACAGTCATCCAGGTCAGAGAAGGGTTGCTTTCATCCTCTGCCAGTCTGTAGCAACATGATGCTCTGACAGTAAAGCCAGAATTGAGCCCTTCTTTTCCTCTTTCAAGACTTTTCTTTTCAACTCCTTTGACATGTTTAAACTTTATTGTTTCATTCAAATTAATTTTGGGCTATTCCCAGCACTTGTTTTGCCATCCAGCTTGTCCTATTGCAAGAGTATTGTGAAGACGACAGCAGTGTTTTTTATACTTTCCCTCATTAAATAAGATTTGGTTCAGATGATCACCTAATCAGAAGCACATTAAGTTCAATGAGGTGTACTTTGTTTGGAATTCAACTGACATTGGAATGGAATGGCTTTCAGACATGTAAATATGGTGATTTTTTTTTAGAAAACTGTGCAGTGGTCTCTTAATTTTTGCCAGAGCTGTAGACTATCATACATAAAATTGCATAGCGCTTCATCAAATATTAAAATTGCTACCTGTGGAGCCTATTGTACAGCTTCGTATGATTAATTAGAGAAATGTGAAAAAAACACATGGGGATGTGGACTACATTGGCGCTTAAGGTTTTTTTTTGTTAAATAATAAATAGGTGAACGAGGGACTGTCTCTTTTTTAGTCCCTTGCTTCTCTCTCTAATATATGTCTTTCAGTGTTTCAGGTTCCCAATCGTGGATTACGGTACTTTGTGCACTACTTTGAATCTTTATTGCTTTTCTTCTATTTTGCTTTAATAAATTGATTAACTAGGGCAAGGGGTCATGAAAAATATTTGTGCATGTCTTTTTGCTCTCTTTATTTACCAGGTTAGTAATGGGGGTGTCTGATAGACACATTTTCATTAATTGCACCAGTGCTTGATGCTAGCTGACTCCACACCTCTGACATCACCTCCATAGATCAGTACCTGAATTAGCATTTCCCCAGGGCAATCGGGAAGAGCTGAGGCAAAGCTACAGAATTGTCATATCTTATGTGATGTGCCAATTCTAGAAAAGCTGCAGACTAGTATTTATAGGCTCGAAAGGGCCAAATAACCATGGAACTTCCCAGCCTGATAATATTAGCTCAAAACTGTATGCTTTACCTTTGCTGGTTTTTAAAAATGGGGCATTTTTTAAAATTAATTATTTGTTAGTTTAAACAAGACTAAAATGCTTTAATGCCACATGAAAGGCGCTAAAGAGTGCAAGTGTGTAATATGGGCATTCTGGTGGTCTGCAAGGACCAGGTAAATAATTGATGGTGGCAATACCTTGAACTAACTGGGAGGATAAACTTGCTGTAGTACTTTTTGCACTGGTTCACTGTTTTGATAGAGTATTGATTAATATAGGAGGGAATAATAGGAATTTGACTGATTCCCTCATGTCAACTGAAAATAATTTTATTTATCACAGTTACCGGTATTATTTATTTTGAGACTGTGATATATTGCACTAGCACTTTTTACATTGTCTTACAGCACTATGTAGATTTTAGCACCTGTTTTTTGTTTATAAATTGTATATCTCCACAGCAGCTTATACCTTTGTATTGCTATCTATTTAGAGAGAGGTGTATGCAGACCACCAAAATCTTGGTTACCCATTAATTTGTACAATAATTGTTTTTAATATATTTCTTTCAATAAAGATTTAAATATTTGCACTACATACAGCCTTTTATTCTGATTTTTAAAGATTTTTTGCTGTATGCAATTTTTTCCATGATTTTTAGGATACAAACCAATTGGTTAAAAATATAGTTTTATGGTATCCTTCTGTGGGCTTAAATTTTGAAGTGTGTAATACGTAGAGGGGTGGGATCTTACCTTGCTTTGGTCAACTTCCTGTTCTTTCTGCTTCCTGTCTTTCAACCAACCTTATTGAGACAAAAATGCATAAATGCATACATCCAAAATGCAGGAAAAATGCATCAAAAAAGCATGCAGGAATGCAATGAAAAACCCAAGTGAGGCAAGGGTCACACATAAGCCCTTGGGCCGTTTTTGGTATTAGTTTTTGCATTTTTTTTTTTCTAAGTCCAAAAACTGATGTAAAAACTGATTATATGTAATAAACACCCTATCTGTTTTTTTCTGCACCTAAAAACATTGCTAGGAACGTTTTTTACCCAAAAGCATTGCTCCCAACGTTTTTGGGTGTCGTTTAAAAACGGATCTGTTTTTTTAATATGGGGCCCTATGGAAAAACGGATCCGTTTTTTTGTGCCCTAAAAAACGGATCCGTTTTTTTTAGCATTTTTTGGCAAAAAATGACTAAGTCCAAAAAGCGTTCAGGGGCACAGGAGGCTCAAGAAGCACAAAAAAAAACAAAAAACGGATTGGTCATGGAAAACACTTCCAAAAACGGATTGCTATGTGTGACCCTAGCCTGAGCAGAGTTGCAGGATTAATGTGGAAATTCAGCTGCGTGACAGGCTGAACAAAAGATTAGGCTCCCCTTATATAGTTGTGCCTGCCACAACCACATATAAAACCTAAAAATAGCTGTTGCAGGAGCCTTGAGCTCCAAGGCTAAAATGATCCAAGGGAAGTAGAAGAACGATGTGGTTGTCTCTGCACTGCTGTAGAATGATAAGATAGCCAAACACTGAATGTGGATGAAAGGTGGTATATTTCAACTTTTTTCAATGTGATCCTCCATTCTTTTTCAGGAAAGCCACCTCATTACAATGTGGTGCCAATTACACAGCTTGTACTGTATGTACAGAGAGTTTTCAAAAAGTGTTGCAAAGGAAATACATGACTTCCTGTTTAAGAAGCCACTTTTGAGATTGTTCTAATTGTAACCACAAAAACATATATAATATAATTATAATAAAATAAACTAATAATCAATTGATAATTTAAATATAAAAATAATAAATAAAAGACCTGATCAATTCTAGTGTCGAGCATTCACACATTTTTGAGTGCTCACTCTTCACAAGTGTTTACCCATACAAATGTTCATTTGCTTAAAATTCTGAAAAAAGTGGAGTTTTGAAGAATTAAAAAACGGTGATTTGATGGATTAATGCTCTGTAGCAATCTTCTGCAAGCCTAGATACTGTAGGTCATAGAATCATACAATAAAAGTGTTGGACTAGACTCCTAAGTAATAAGTCCAAACCCTTGCTCAAAACAGAATTCACTGAACTATCCCAGACAGATGTCTGTCCAGTCTTTTTTTGAAGACTTAAGTTGAAGGGGAATTCACTACTTCTTGTGGGAGCCTGTTCCACTCATTGATCACCCTCACAGTCAAAACATTTTTTTCTAATATCTAGTCTGTGTCTCCTCCCATTGAGTTTAATCTAATTGCTTCTAATATTTCCTTGTGCAAATGAGAGTAAAGTTGATCCCTCTACAGTGTGAGAGAGAAAATGTTGTAAAGCATTTGTATTACTTTCTGCTAAGTCAAAAGTTTACATACATTTAATTAGTATTTGGTACCACTGCCTTAAACTGTATGGCTTGGGTAAAACGTTTTGGATATCCTTCCACAAGCTTCTCATAATAGTTGTTAGGAATTTTGACCTATTCCTTCTGACAGAACTGGTGTAATTGAGCCATGTTTGTAGGTCGCCTTGCTAGCAGATGCTTTTTCAGCTTTGCCCATAAATTTTCAATAGGATTGAGATCAGGGCTTTGTGATGGCCACTCCAAAACATTGACTTTGTTATCCTTAATCCAGTTGGAAACCAATTTCGCAGTATGGTTTGGGTTATTGTGCGTTTGGAAGACCCATCTCCACCCAACCTTTAACTTTCTGACTGATGACTTGAAAACTAGAAGAAAAGTAGAAAAGCGCACATAGAGTCTTACCGGGGTGTAACCGGGGTGTTGTATTGTGTGCTGTTGCACTAACCTTATGTTGTTGTGAGAGTCACAACAACTATTGAAGCATAAGCTGGCTTGCAGCACTCCGCCCAAGGGAAACAGGTTAAAGCATTAGATGAAAGGTGGAAATTCGTGCGCTGCCGTCTGTCCGTTGGTTCCAAGAAATCCAAGAAATCACAAGATGTTAAAAGTAATACCTTTAATGTCTAATTCTTACGCGTTTCGTGGTACTTCAGACCACTTCATCAGAGATCCACAAGGAAGTACCACGAAACGCGTAAGAAACGCGTAAGAATTAGACATGAAAGGTATTACTTTTAACATCTTGTGATTCCTTGGATTTCATCTAATGCTTTAACCTGACTGATGATTTGAAATGTTTGTATTGCCAAATAATCTTCTTTCCTCATAATTTCATCTATTTTGTGAAGTGCATCAGTCCCTGCTGCAGCAAAACAACCCCACAACATGATATTGCCACCTCAGTGCTTCACAGTTGAGATGGTGCTCTTAGGCTTCCAAGCTTCTTCCTTTTTCCTCCAAACTTAATGATTGCAATTATGGCCAAACAGTTCAATTTTAGATTTGTCAAACCACAGGACATGTCTCCAAATATTTATGTCTTTGTTCCTGTGTGCATTTTAAAAAAATCATCTGGCTTTTTTATGTTTCTTTTGGAGTAATGGCTTCTTCCTGGCAGAGTGGCCTTTCAGCCCATGTTGATACATTATTATTTTCACTGTGGATAATGACACAATCTTAACAGCTTCCACCTTCATCTTCACAAGGTCTTTTGCTTTTTTTCATGGGTTGACATGCACATTTCGAACCAAATGACGTTCATCTCTGGGACACAGAACCCATCTCCTTCCTAAGCAGTATGATGGCTGGATATTTCCATCTTCTTTGTACTTACGTATAATGGTTTGTAGAGATAAATGAGGCACCTTCAGGAATGCAAAAATTGCACACAAGTATGAACCAAACTTGTGCAATCCCACAATTTTTTTTTCTGATGTTATGACTGATTTCTTTAGACTTTCAAATGAAAAGAAGAAGTGTGTTCAAGGTGTGCATTCAAATACATTCACAGGTGTGTCTCTAATTAACTCAGATGTTACTATCAGAAGCTTCCAAACATGACATCATAATATGGGCTGTACCAAGTTGTTTAAATGCATTGTAATCTTAGTGTATGTTAAGTTGTCACTTTGCAGAAAGTAATAAAAATGCCTTAAAGCAATCCCTCTCTCATTATTTTGGCATTTGTGAAATATAAATAAATATAATAATCCTTATTGACGTAAAAGGGTAAGGATTTTTTCTGATTTCATGTCAGATATTGAGAAAAACATGCATATATGTCTTTTTTATAGTGTATGTAAACCTCTGGCATAAACTGTATACAGTGGGTACAGAAAATATTCAGACCCCATTCAATTTTTCACTTTTTGTTTCATTGCAGCCATTTGGTAACTTCAAAAAAGTTCATTTTTTTCTCATTAATGTGCACTCTGCACCCCATCTTGACTGAGAAAACCCAGAAATGTAGAAATTTTTGAAAATGTATTAAAAATGAAAAACTGAAAATATCACATGTCATGAGTATTCAGACCCTTTGATTGGACACTCATATTTAAGGTGCATGCTGTCCATTTCCTTGTGATCCTCCTTGAGATGGTTCTATTCCTTCTTTGAAGTCCAGCTGTGTTGAAGTAAAATGGTAGGACTTGATTGGGAAAGACACACACCTGTATATATAAAATCTCACAGCTCACATTTCATTTCAGACCAAATGTGAATCATGAGGTAAAAGAAACTGCCCAAGGAGCGCAGAGACAGAATTGTGGCATTGCACAGATCTGGCCAAGGTTACTAAATAATTTCTGTAGTATTCAAGGTTCCTAAGAGCACAGTGGCCTTCATAATCCTTAAATGGAAGAGAAGCGGGACCACAAGAAGTCTTCCTAGACCTAGCCATCCAGCCAAACTGAGCGTCATGGGAGAAGAGCCTTGGGAGAGAGGTAAAGAAGAATCCCAAGATCACTGTGGCTGAGCTCCAGAGATGCAGTAGGGAGTTATCAGAAAGTTCCACAAAGCCAACTATCACTGCAGCCCTCCACCAGTCGGGCCTTTATGGCAGAGTGGCCCAAAGGAAGCCTCACCTCAGTGCAAGACATATGAAAGCCCGCATAGAGTTTACTAAAAAAAAAAAACACATGAAGGACCCCCAGTCTATGAGAAATAAGATTCTCTGGTCTGATGAGATGAAGATAGAACTTTTGGTGATAATTCTAAGCAGTATGTGTAGATAAAACCATGCACTGCTCATCACCTGACCAATACAATCCCAACAGTTAAACATGATGGTGGCAGCATCATGCTATGGGGGTGTTTTTCAGCTGCAGGGACAGGACAACTGGTTACAATTGAAGGAAACATGAATGCGGCCAAGTACAGAGATATTCTGGATGAAAATCTCTTCTGGAGTTCTCTGGACCTCAGACTTGGCCGAAAGTTCACCTTCCATCAAGACAATTCCGTAACCACACAGCTAAAATCACAAAGGAGTGGCTTGAGAACAACTCTGTGACCATTCTTAACTGGCCCAGCCAGAGCCCTGACCTAAACCCAATTGAGCATCTCTGGAGAGACCTGAAAATGGCTGTCCACCAACGTTCACCATACAACCTTACGGAACTGGAGAGGATCTGCAAGGAAGAATGGCAGAGGATCCCCAAATCCAGGTGTGAAAAATGTGTTGCATCAAGAAGACTCATTGCTTTACTAGTTCAAAAGGTGCTTCTACTCAATACTAAGCAAAGGGTATAGATACTTATGACCATGGGATATTTCAGTTTTTAATCTTTTAATAAATTTGCAAAAATTTCTTCATTTCTATTTCTTTAATTCAAGATGAGGTGCAGAAAATACAGTACATAATGAGAAAAAAATGATTTTTCTATTGGAATTTACCAAGTGGCTGCAATAAAACAAAGAGGGATAAATTTAAAAGGGTCTGAATACTTTCTGTACCAACTGTACAGTACTGTTCTTGAACAGGAGTCTTCTCTTTGCATCCACCTTTGGTAAGATACCGTATATACTCGTGTATAAGCCGACCCGTGTATAAGCCGTCCCCCCCTACTTTTGCCCCCAAAACCTGGGAAAACCTATTGACTCGTGTATAAGCCGAGGGTGGACCCCAGCACAGGTATACAGCCCCCAGCAGTGTGGTATACAGCAGCCTCCCCAGTGGTATATACAGGCCCCAGCAGTGTTACAGCAGCAGCCCCAGCGGTGTATACAGCAGCAGCCCCAGCGGTGTATACAGCAGCAGCCCCAGCGGTGTATACAGCAGTAGCCCCAGCGGTGTATACAGCAGCAGCCCCAGTGGTGTATACAGCAGCAGCCCCAGTGGTATATACAGCAGCAGCCCCAGTGGTATATACAACAGTCCCCAGTGGTGTATATAGCAGCAGCCCCAGTGGTGTATACAGCAGCAGCCCCAGTGGTGTATACAGCAGCAGCCCCAGTGGTGTATACAGCAGCAGCCCCAGTGGTGTATACAGTAGCAGCCCCAGTGGTACACAGGTGCCCCCCCCATGAGTATACAGGCCCCCCCATCAGTATACAAGGCCCCCCCCTTGCTGCGGTAAACCTGTAAAGTAATAGATGATTAAACTTATCCCTGTCCCGCTACCGCCATCGCGCTCCTAAGCCATCGCGATCCTCCAGCTTCATTCATCTTCCGCCTCCGGTATGGGCGCAGGCAATGACGTCATTGTCTGCGTGCCAGAGGAGGAAGACGGATAAAGCCAGATGCAGCCGGAGGAGCGCGATAGCGGCGGCGGCGACGGCGTCGGGGATAAGTATAATCATCTATTACTTTACAGGTTTACCGCAGCAAGGGGGGGCCTGTATACTGATGGGGGGGGGGGGGCGCCTGTGTACCACTGGGGCGTATGACTCGTGTATAAGCCGAGGGGGTACTTTTCAGCCAATTTTTGGGCTGAAAAACTCGGCTTATACGCGAGTATATACGGTACTTATATTAACCTTAATTAGAAATGTGTTTGCATAGATATTATTGAAGACTGTATTTTGTTAGCTATTACATATTTTACAGTTTAAGCAAAATCACTAGAAACGAGTGAACAAGGGTGTCTAGTTTTGGATTCACTGTGGTGTGACAATTAGCATTATGGTGTTTGATTACATGTATTTTCTCTATAAATTTCTCATTTTACAAAAAGCCTTATTCTGATAGCTGTGAAGTTGGTGCATTTTGTAATCTGCATAGTGGTCACATGACCCAATGTCGAAAGAAAGAAACAAAGGAATTCAAATGTATCAAACTTGTTGATCAGTGTAATCTAGGAACAAGGTAAATCATACATGTGTCACATGGGTGGAGTTCCCTTTACGTAAACAGAATTCCTTCATTTTTTTCAAGTGAGACTGTGACATAGGATATTACATTGATTAATACATAATTTAGGCACAGTTTAGTTGAGCTGTGTAAGCAGAATTCCAGGAACTTTTTTCCGACTGTGCACTGCTAAATTATTAATTTTGGTGCAATTCAAATAAGCAGCATAAGCAATATTCCCAGGAATATTTTCCTTCTGTTGCACAGGCAGAAGACAACAATTCATTTAATGGTGCAGTAAATCACGTCTCTTGGCCCTTTGAAGTTCTATTTTTTTGTCATGGTATCTAAAATATGAATACAACTCTTCACATCTTTCTTCACAAAATTTGCTGTGATATTGTAACTGTTAGAATCAGAAATGAGAGCAGTGTTGGTAAAATGAAAGTATTCCTAATTTAATGCAAATCTAATGTTTCAGGTGGCATTTAAAGTGTATCTGCCATTTACATTTATATTTAATAAAGCTATAGAGCAAGTGATTTTAATAAACTTTCATATATACTTCATTAGAGAATTCTGGTTAAAAATATTGATAACCCTTGCACTAGGTGTCCCCACTACATTGTGTGTGAAACAGACATATGTTCTTTCTCAGTCAGAACTGTCTTCATACTGAATACGGGGCATGTAACTATATAAAACATGGGGTGTGGCTTACACTGTGTGAAAGCTCCTGACTGCAGCTGCTGAGGTGACAATGTATCAGATTACATCAGCCTACAACACAGATGCTAAGCACTGTCAGAATGTCGTCAGGATCACTGCATGCTCCTCTTTTCCTGGCACAAGCTTCTGATCTGTCATTTGGCTCCACACAGCTTGGTCAGGATCTCTGTTAACTGCTTCTTCTGACTCCCCACACAGCTCAGTCACGATCTATGTTAACCCCTTCTCTGCTGGCACATTGCATTGCTCCCTGTCATCTGCTGGCCATGACCACACAGCCCTAAAATGCAGTTTTGAAAAGAGCAAGAAAAATATGAGAAGTCATATGGCAAAAAAAGCATTTTCTTAGCTGCTATGTGGCTCATCATTAACAACCAATGCAGTATTGTGCTTTTTTCTTCAATGGACTGACATTTACACTTTTAGAGTAGGTGTGGTTTTTGAGGGCTAATATTATTTCTATCCATTATATGGTTTGCTTTCCTTGATTCTTCATCAATCCCTCTACAACAGGATCTATATACAGCTATTATGATGTTTCACGTATAATGTTCAAAGACAAATAAGGGATTTTAGCTCTCTCGTTTCTATGTAATACATGTCCAGAAGAAACACGGGGGACATTATACAGCAGTAATGAGCAGTGTAGCTGTCAATTCAGCTCTAATCACCTCATTCCTGGCCATACCTTAAACTATATTTTTTGCTGCAACACCAAAGTATTCAACAAAATGTTTGAAATACAGGATTAATGTTGCCTATATATGGGCAGCTTGAATAATGTGACAGTTTTTATTGAATTACCAAGGTAACGTTAATCCTAATCCAACTGTGCTATTTTTTTATTTTTGCTTTTTTTTCCTCTCCTATTTTTCATTTTTTAATTTTTTTCCTACTTTTAATACTTTCTGTCATCACATTTGACAGCAAAATTGACAACATCATTAAGTAGATAACAGCAGCAGGGGGAGCTCAGCTGCCGTGGGCAGATTTCAAATATTTAACAGGTTAGGGCTTTGAACAATTTGCATGTATTCCCATACATTTTGTATATTTTTTAGTTCAGGAGAAACAATGCTTTTTTGTGGTGGCATATTTATAGGTATTCTGTATTTTTCCATAAAACTTAGAGAAGAAAGTGTTGTTTACACAGTTATTTTAAAACCACTGAATCCGTGATGTTTTTCTTGCACCATATTTGACCCCTTTACATGACCTTTGAGTGATGATTTTGGAGTCATTACATTGGTTGGAAATGTTTGGATGTTGTACTGTGATTTGCTGCTGTGGGCAGAGAAGATTTTGGTAACCCAGCTTCCAAAGAGTAGCATTAAATGATTGTTGTGGATTAGTGGTTAGGTCTCCAGGCTTGTAGCACTGGGGTCCTGGGTTCAAATCTCACAAGGAAAAGAAGGTTCTCCATGTGTCGGTGTGGGCTTTCTACAGGTACTTCAGTTTCATCTCACACTGCAAAGACATAATGATAAAGAAAATTTAGATTGTGTGCCCTAATGGGGACAGTGATGATGATGTATGTAAAGCACTGGGAAATTAAAGGTGCCAAGTGAATAAACATTAGTATTATTTTGCCTCAGGAGTATAAGAAATTAAATCTTTGCTGAGATTGGTTGTTTTGGGCAGTAAGCAAAGAGAGCACGGCTTTCATTTTACCTTAGCAGTGTAAGAACTGAAAACTACACTGTAACAGGTAACTGTATGGAGCAAATACAGATTTTGTTTTAGACAGAGTTCATAAACCAGGTGGTGTGCACACTACAATTCTTTTCGGTATTTAGTGGTTGTGGTGGATTAAGCTTCTGTTTCTAACAACATGATTGAAATGGCTACAAGGAGGCGTTGTTATTCACACGACAACTTCTGCTACTTTTGCAATTTTTTGTAATGAAGAAGCAATGAAAGAACACTTTGGTGTAAAACTAGGTGATCAAAACAAAATCTGGGCTCCCCATATATAATGTTTTATTTGCCTAGAATAACTATAACAGTGGCTTAAAGGGAGGAAAGAGATTTTTGTTTTGGTCTGCCTATGATCTGGATGGAAACATAGTGATGAGTGCTACCTTTGTACGTGCAACATGGAGGTATGTGATCTTAAAAATGAGAAAGAAAATATAATAAGACCTCTTGCTAGCTATTTGCCTTATGCCTCACGGTCTAGGAATGCATGTTCCTTCACCTTCGGAGAAACTTGAAGATACACTTTATTCAGAATATTCAGAACATGAAGAACAGGATTCTGATCACTTGTCCCGACAATCCACAGATTTTTACACAGTTCAAATTAAATGATTTAATCAGGGACTTAGACCCTCCTAAGCATTCTGCATAACTTTTATTCTCTAGACTAAAGGATAGGAACTTGCTAGCTCCTAGTTAGAGATGAGAGAACTTTTCCTGACCACATTTGCCAATTTCAAATTTAGCATGAACATTGTAGATGTGTTTCGTGATCAGAAACCCGATCAAATTACCAAAAAATCATCAAACGCGGCTTTGTTTGGGGAAAACATTTGAAATATGAAATGGCCCTAAAACTTTTCCTGATTGCTTGGGGCCAAAACGCTCTCCAGAAGACCGCTGACCAAGAACAACACCTAACCTATAGTTAGGAGTGTTCCCAGCCATCAGGTCTACAGGCTTATGTCTAGCTGTAGAACTTTTTTGAGCTTTAAAATACATTTTTTTAAGCTTCGTGGAGTTTGCATTATGTTTTGACATCGGAGGGGTGTGAATATTTGGAACAGTGCCAGATGTGGCAGCATCTGTGAAGTCCAGAAACCTTACAATGTCCTTTAACCTTCGTCAGGCTGGATAATTTTACAACGTTAACAGGCTGCAGAGGTACAATTGTACCTTCATATATTATTATTGAAATTTGGCCAATATATTCTGGACCAAAACTGCAGAGATGTCACGAAATCTCAGCCCCCTACGGCTTTTCGAAAAAAAGTTATTACAATTTTAAAAACGGAATAGTTACAATTGTACCTACTGAGCCGGACGAAGGTTAAACATCCATTTAAAAGAGCTTTATATAAATAAAATATATTTTTTTGTTATTATTAATATTATTATTATTATTATTATACAACATTTACACACAGCAAATAAGATTATTATGCTGGATTTTGTATTAAATCACTAGTCGGACACTTTCCAAGCGTCTAGGACTGCGTGATATATTGGCGAATGATGTGTGCAGAGTCCAGTAAGGTGGCCTTTTGTAGCTGGCAGATTGTTATTTTGTCAACTCCAATTGCTTTCAAGTTCTGGCCAGGATTTTTAGGCACAGCACCCAGTGAGCCGATTACCACTGGGACCACCTTCACTGCTTTGTGCCAGAGTCTTTGCAGTTCAATCTTTAAATCCTCATATTGTGTCAGTTTTTTCAGTTGCTTCTCCTCAACCCTGCTGTTGCCTGGTATTACGACATCGCCGATCCACACTTCCTTTTTTCTTACAATGGTAAGGTCCGGAGTATTGTGTTCCAAGACTTTATCAGTCTGAATTCGGAAGTCCCATAATAGTTTTGCATGTTCATATTCAATAACCTTATCAGGTTTATGATCCCACAAGTTCTTTGTGACAGAAAGATGATAATTGTGGCACAAGTTCCAGTGAATCATCTGAGCAACTGTATTATTCCTTTGTTTGTAGTCTTTGTGCGCAATCTATTATTATTATTATTATTATTATTATTATTATTATTATTATTATTATTATGACCATCTCTTCTACACTTATGTGACACCAATTCATATAAAAAAATAGCCATTATATGCTTCACATACATGGTCTAATAGGTCTGTTCACACTCATGAAACACCATAGTGTGGATATTACTTCTTGAAAATATGCAATCACTTTATGTCAATATATTCCATACATTTATAATACAGATTTTGGAATTTGCACAAGTGCGTTATATGTATACTTAATCTTGGACCTGTCCGCACATTGCTGACCATTAGCATTTTTCAACTTTGAGAGCTCCTTTGACTGCTTGTTGCTGTGTAACAGTAACAGCTTCCAATGCAAATACTACATCTGGAATCAGCTCCAGACCTTTTACCTGCTTAAATGGTGATGGATTAATAAGAGAATAGCCCATGCAGGCCATTATAGCGCTATTGAGGTAACTTTCCAATTTCATTTTAGTCCCTTGAAAAGGGCTGTAATTTCTTAATCTGTTATCCCAATTAGGATGCCCATATTTATTACATAACTGTATCTTAAATATATTTTTGTACACAAATAAAATGCTAAAACTTATAACACTGTCAAAGCATCTTATTATAGACATATTTATATATAAAAATTACATTTAGTACATTTTAGAAATACAACATACTTCCACAAATATGGGGATAAGTCTTTGATTTTTTATGTATATAGTTTACATTTACATTTTTTTTTGCACAAGTATTATGAGCGACATAAACAAATCAATCACAATTCAAAGCAAATGTTAACATTTATAGTAAGGCGAGTTTTTGCAGTTGCATCAACCCCAAAATGATATCCTTATATCTAGTATTAATCTATTATTCAGAGGTATTGAATAAAGTGTCCTTGAAGGTAGTTGAAATTCATTGCATAGCTCAACATTATTAAGTCATTTTGTATATTTCTGTGTTAATAATAAAAGCTACATATTTATTCAACATCAGCAGTCATGCAGTTAGCTACACTCTATAAAGCACATTTATTTTAAACAGACAGCATTTAGGTTCAGTACAAGGAAAACTGAAGGCATTTGTTTCAAGTCTGGCTAATCTAGTGGAATAAAACATTTTCCAATATATGGCAAATGTAATAGTAATTTTTTATCCCTGTGATATTATACAACTTGAAAACATAATGTATGTCAGTAATAATATAATACATATGAATCACCAGCAAGTTTTTAAAACTATATTTCTGGATGCCAATAAATCATTTTCTTTAATGAAAGCTGAAATTAAAGTGTGCGTACACATTTGAAAACTTTTTTTAATCCAATGTATAAAAAAAGGCAACTTTGCAAGTAAACTTGGTAGTGAAAATATGATACTATATTCTGTATGCAGCTCCTGTAAAGATCTGGAAATCTATCTCTCTTAGTTGCTAAGGCACCTTTATTTGTTCTTCTTGAATAGTGATGAGTGAATTTGTAATTGGCGAAAACCCGGCTAATTCGATTTGACACTTCAAATTCGACCTTTTCGCTTAAAAATCCGAAAATATGTCAAATGTTCAATAATGCTTTAGATGATTCCCCCATCCTACTGTATCCCCACCCGCCCCTCGTAGACTGTGAGTCCTCGTGGACAGGGTCCCTGCCCCTCCTGTACCTGTACGTCCCTATCACCTAGATTTAGTGTACTTGTTCTTGTCTCCCTTATCCTCACGTAAAGCGCCATGGAACCTAATGGCGCTATATAAATAAATAAAAATAATAAAAAATAATAATAATAAAGACGATAAAAAACATTAGTGCATTTGCACTAATTCTTCTATTCTACATTTTCAGAGTGTCAGTGTCTAGCATATCGGGCAGGAGGCGAGGGGCAGAGGTTTCTGGGTCTCATGTCAGATAACTTACCAGAGATAAGTGCAGGTCTCTTTTTTTCCCGCAATTACTGTGGGTGGGCTGATCTGGCATCCAATCAGCACCCATAAACCAAATAGCACTTTTTGCACACAAGGGCTTGTGTCATTGACTGGGTATGTCACATGCCCTTGCATATAAGACCAGCCATTTGCCCTCATCACTATTTTCTCAGTGTTGGAGCTCAGTGACACTCTCGAGCTGCAGTTCCTAAGCTGTTGATCCTTTGTGCACTATTTAGTGCTAGCAAGCAATTCTATTTCTTTCTAGATAGAGAGATAGAGTAGGTTTAGTAACTCCTTCCTAAATCAGCCCTTTTTAGGGCATAGTACCAGTGTTTTTGGCAAGCCACCTGTGGTAAAGTGGAGTGCGTCTGGTAATCTGCACAATCCTTGTGCTAACAGGCATTTTGTGCCACTTCTGCTCAGTGCCAACATCGTCCAGGCACCAAACTTTACTTAGGGTTTAGTACCAGTGTGTGGTGAGCCAGCTGTTGTACAGTGGTCTGCGTCTGTTCATTTGCCCCAAAGCCATGCTGACAGGCATTTTGTACCACTTCTGCCCAGTGCCAACATCCTCCAGTCACCAAACTTTTCTAAGGGCTTAGTAGCAGTGTGTGGCAAGCCACGTGTGGTATAGTGGTCTGTGTCTGGTCATTGCCACCAACCCTGTGCTGACAGGCATTTTGTGCCACTTCTGACAAGTGCCAAGATCCACCAGGCACCAAACCTTTCTTAGGGTTTAGTAGCAGTGTGTGGCAAGCCAGCTGTGGTGCAGTTGTCTGTGTCTGGTCATCTGCACAAACCAAGTGCTGACAGGCATTTTGTGTCACTTCTGCCCAGTGCTAACATCCTCATAGCACCAAACTTTTATTAGGGCTTAGTAGCAGTGTGTGGAAATCCAGCTGTTTTAAAATTGTCTGCATCTGATCATGTGCACTAACCGTGTGCTGAAGAGAATTTTGTATAACCTGTACCTAGTGTCAACATGCTCCAGGCACCAAACTTATCAAAGGGCTTAGTAGCAGTGTGTGGCAAGCCACCTTTGGTACAGTGGTCTGTGTGTGGTTATCTGCACCAACCCTGTGCTGACAAGCATTTTGTGCCACTTCTGCCAAGTGCCAATATCTTCAGGGCACCAAACTTTTCATGGGGCTTAGTACCAGTAGTTTTGCAAAATACCCTGGTGTAGAGTGGTGCTTGTGAAATCTGTGTCAAATCTCTTATAGTGGAACACTCAGGCCTCAACCACGTTTTTTTCCTAGTACCAATACTTTGCCAATTTGGTCAACTGCCTTTACATCCCCAGATTTTGGTGACTCTGGTGGCTGCGGGGGAAGGGACTGCTGGACAAGTCTTGCCATCCCCATGGTCTGGGTCTGTATGTAGCAGCTCCATCAATGCTTCTGTGTCCTCCACCTCCACTAAGTCCTTCACCTGCCCCCAAAACCTCTCAGGGAATGTGACACACGCTCCAACTGTGCAGTAGGAATCAAGCAGATCTCATAACACTGCCAACAGGGTTGAACAGCATCAAGCGTTAAAATGCCTGGGAAATGTGAGTCACACAGCTGAGGAGCTGTGGTCATCTTTGGAGACCAAGTTTCATCAATGGCTGTCTCCACTCAACTTGCAGCCAGGCAAGGCTGCGTGTGACAATGCTGCAAACCTGAGTGTGGCCCTACGCCGGGGCAAGGTGACACACGTGCCTTGCATGACTCATGTCCTAAACCTGATCATATAGCAATGTCTAACCTACTATCCTAAACAGATAGAATGATTTTTTGATCCATGCTGCTGTCTATAACAGACTTCCTCTGTGCTTAAAACAGTGATACTTTATTCCTATGTGTTTCGAGATTGTCCTGACCTCTTCATCAGGGATGCAACAACAGAGTGCTCATCTCTGATGAAGAGGTCTGAACGATCTCGAAATGCGTAGGATAAAGTATCACTGTTTTAAGCACAGATGAAGTCTGTTGTTATAGACAGCAGCGCGGACCAAAAATAATTCTGTCTGTTCTGGAGTTACCAAGGATCATCCATGAGGTGTTGGATCCTGCTGCAGCCTTGATGCATTAAAACCGGTTGTGGGTTACAGGTTTCACAACTAACTAAGATGAGCAGTTCCTGCACTGCACATACACTGCCAACAAACAGTTTATACTCATTGCTTCTTGTCTACCCCTTTTCTTTTAGATAGCCCGATATCCTGGCCTAGATGCGTTGTTGTACAGCGCATGGTCATTGTTTACTCACCTCCACCATTTGCACCCTGCAGCTCAATGACTAGAATCATTAGAGAGGTCTTTCAGCCAGCCAGTTATCTGCCTGATATGCGATGTGTTGACATGTTGGAATTCCACTTTGCACATGTTGCAACAACTGTGGCAGCAGCTCTGAGCCCTGGTTCAGTATGTTATGATATACAGCCTAGGTCAACGTAATCCTGAGGTGAGGCAAATCGCGCTGCTGGAATGGTCACAGATCAAGGACATCTGCACACTTCAGCACAGTTTTGAAATGATGACTAAGATGTTTAACGCTGAAGACGCAGTTATCAGCATGACTATTCTGGTGTAGATTATTATTATATATTTATATAGCGCTATTGGTTCCATGGCGCTTTACATGTGTAGGGGCAGATGAGAACAAGAACATAAAAATAACGACAATTAAATCGTACAGGTACAGAAAGCCAGAGATCCTGTCCTCCAGTGCTCACAGTCTATAGGTATAGGTACATGCTGGAACACACTTGACCAGTATGCGGAGTCAGGTGGTGTCCAAGAGGAAAAGGACGAAGTACATTAGAAGGCGTATGCAGAATGGATAATAAAATCTGAAAGGTCCGGACAGTCATCAGCACAGAGGCGGGTGGCATTGGAGGGTGAAGGAAATGGATCTACGAGAGGTCACAGTAGCCAAACAGTTGATGAAGGTGCAGGAGGCTAGGAAGAAATGGAGGAGGAATAGGCAATGTTGACGAAAGACTCAGTAGATGAAGGAGATTTGGGTCATGTTTCTTTTGTGCAAGGATGGTGGGAGAGGACGGAGGAACCAATGTTACCCCAATCCCACCAACACAACAAGGATTTTAGCCTCCTGGATTCACTAGACACATGAGTGCCTTCTTCCTGCACTACCTGCAACATGATCCATGAGTTGTTAAGATTTGAAGTAATTCAGAGTACTGAATTACCACACAGTTGGATCCCTGGTACAAAACTAAATTTGGTAAATTGCTTCCCATTCTGGAAAGAGATGCACACATGAAGAAGTATCAAAAGAAGCTTTTAGTCAATCTGAGGACTACTTTTCCCCAAAGCAGCAGTGGCAGACAGAGTGCACATCGCAGTTCTACACTTTCAACCCAATGAACATCCAGTTGTCACCAAAGAAAAGTTACCAGAAGCATTGTACCTGTTACCAACAATTTCGGTGAGTTATTTGGTATTTTGTTTTAGACCTTCCTTAGCAAAGACAGAAGATAAGGCAAGTCTGACTGAATATGTACAGCTCAATATCGATGCCATGACTGTGGAAAAATTCTACTGAAGATTCATCAGAGAAATCCACCTTCTGCCACTTTTCCAGCGTCTACCTGTTTAGTAGGCTGTGGGACTTTGCAAATGCCACACGGTTTTTAATTTGCCTTTTGTTTAGTGATAGCTTCTGGGCACTAATTCGACCATGGAGGCCATTTCGAGACAGAATCCTACAAACTGTTCTAGTTGACACAGGGACTTGAGGTGACCAGGCCTGTTGGAGCTCTGCTGCAGTGGAAGTGGGGCTTGCTTTGGATTTTCTAACCAACAAACGTTCCTCCTGAACAGTTGTCTTGTGGGGTCTGCCAGATCTGGGCTTGTCAAACACATCTTCAGTATCTTCAAATCTTTTTTTAATTCTATGTTCTTGACGCTGAGACACATTAAAGGTGCCAGCCACCTCTGCAGTGGATCTGGTCTTCAGCCTCTTGATAACCAAGGCTTTGGTCACAGGGTGGATTTTTGACATGTTGTCAGAGCTCAAGTTGCAGTTAAAGTGAAGGTCTGGGTTGCTGGGTTTCTTTTTAGACACACCCAGTAATTAACTGATCATTTACTGAGAACAAGTGAGGATGTAAACTAGGATTGGGTGCATTATATGACCAGGCAACAAATCTTTTGTCTTGCTAAAATCTGACCATTCTGTGTTCATTAAATGATCAATATTTCAGCATTGATGACAATTTATTTTCTTAACCTAAACCAAATTTCGGAGGGTTTCAGCTTTCAAAAGAGTAATTTATACAACCAATGGATGAATTTAACATCAGATTGTAAGCTTTTATTTACATAACAGGGATAAGCAACATAACTTCTTTCAGGGAGTGTATGCCTCCTGCCTTGCTGCCATTGTGGCCCAATACAACATCTATAAGATGCATACCGCTTTGCTGTAGTGTGACACTACTTTTTGAAAAGTGGGGACTCTTGTTAGGGTCTCCTTGCTGTTTGATGCATGACTGGAGCAGGGCTCTCTCAGTGACATGCCTACACCTGTTACTCATCCTCAATTTACTTCTACTCTAAGTTTAGCAGATGTGTCATGCATGAAGAGTGTACAAGCTTGATGAATTTTAAAGCTGTCATCAGGTTCTGCCTATTATCGCACATGACCAGACAAATGTATAGAGGATGGCCCTCCCAATTGTATAGAGGAGACAACTCCCAAATATATAGAGGAGGACCCTTCCAAATGTATAGAGGAGGGCCCTCCCAAATATATAGAATAGGGCATTTTGTGTGCTACAGAGGTGGTGGTATATCATGTCACTTGCCCTTGTGGTCTCATCTATGTGGGCATGACCACAAGGTTTCTTAAAATAAGAGTACAAGAACATATTAGAGACATCTGAAATGCTACTACCTTCCAGGGAAATGAAAAGCTCAAAACTATACCTTGGCATTTCAATGAGGTTCATAGGTATAACCTCTGTGGCCTTCAATTTTTTGGTATAGATCAGGTATATATGGGCATTTGAGAGGGTAATGTAAAATGCAAACTTCCACGAAAAGAGACTTGCCTGATTATCACACTTGATACAGTAACACTGACAGGCCTCAATTAAAATGTTAGTTTAAAATCTTTATTATAAATTCCTGTGTGCTTTTTAACTGGTGTATTGGGCCTAATTTTAAATGTTATTTTTTTGTATTTTTAATGTTTGTTGTTATTAATATTGTATTTTAGGTTGATACTGGCCAAAGCTATCATGTGATCTGTGGAATGAAGTCTATCATTATCATCATTTTTGCTGCCTGGGCTCTAAAATCATCAGATGCACATTAGATGGAACAAATGTCTGAGGATCTCTGAGGATCTGTACATGTACATATAAACTAAGATATATTGTGTAGAAATTTTATTGATTTGTATTCCATGTTTTTGATCTTTATTGCATATAGCAGCTTATAATTATGTTTGTAATAAATTGTTAATGTATATTTTTATATCAAAATAATGTACATTGAATAGTATTATAATTATGTACTACCGTATATACTCGCGTATAAGCCGAGTTTTTCAGCCCAAAAATTGGGCTGAAAAGTCCCCCCCTCGGCTTATACGCGAGTCATACGGCCCCCCTCAAAGTTTGGCGCCCCCACCTCAGTTTCTGGGCCCCCCCGCATGCAGCGCTGCACATATACATTACGTGTCTAGCAGCTGTTACCCTCCGGTGGCAGATCGCGGCTCCCGGCTCCGGGCTCCATCTTCCTCTCTGTCTTCCTGGTTGTCATGTGACCGGCGCGATGACGTCATCGCGCCGGTCACAAAGCAGGAAGACGGCGAGGAAGATGGAGCCCGGAGCCGGGAGCCGCGATCTGCCACCGGAGGGTAACAGCTGCTAGACACGTAATGTATATGTGCAGCGCTGCATGCGGGGGGGCCCAGAAACTGAGGTGGGGGCGCCAAATTATGAGGGGGGCCCTGCTGGGGCCCTGTATACTACCACTGGGGCTATATACTACCACTGGGGCTATATACTACCACTGGGGCTATATACTACCACTGGGGCTGTATATATACTACCACTGGGGCTATATACTACCACTGGGGCTGTATACTACTACTGGGGCTATATACTACCACTGGGGCTATATACTACCACTGGGGCTATATACTACCACTGGGGCTGTATATATACTACCACTGGGGCTATATACTACCACTGGGGCTGTATACTACTACTGGGGCTATATACTACCATTGGGGCTATATACTACCACTGGGGCTGTATGTATACTACCACTGGGGCTATATACTACCACTGGGGCTATATACTACCACTGGGGCTGTATACTACTACTGGGGCTATATACTACCATTGGGGCTATATACTACCACTGGGGCTGTATGTATACTACCACTGGGGCTATATACTACCACTGGGGCTGTATACTACTACTGGGGCTATATACTACCACTGGGGCTATATACTACCACTGGGGCTGTATGTATACTACCACTGGGGCTATATACTACCACTGGGGCTGTATACTACCACTGGGGCTATATACTACCACTGGGGCTGTATACTACCACTGGGGCTGTATATATACTACCACTGGGGCTATATACTACCACTGGGGCTGTATACTACTACTGGGGCTATATACTACCACTGGGGCTATATACTACCACTGGGGCTATATACTACCACTGGGGCTGTATATATACTACCACTGGGGCTATATACTACCACTGGGGCTGTATATACTACTGGGGCTGCGTGTATACTACCACTGGGGCTGCTGCTGTATACTACCACTGGGGCTGCTGCTGTATACTACCACTGGGGCTGCTGCTGTATACTACCACTGGGGCTGCTGTATATACCTCTGGGGCTGCTGTATACTACCACTGGGGCTGCTGCTGTATATACCACTGGGGCTGCTGCTGTAACACTGCTGGGGCCTGTATATACCACTGGGGAGGCTGCTGTATACCACACTGCTGGGGGCTGTATACCTGTGCTGGGGTCCACCCTCGGCTTATACACGAGTCAATAAATTTTCCCAGGTTTTGGGGGCAAAAGTAGGGGGGTCGGCTTATACACGGGTCGGCTTATACACGAGTATATACGGTATTTAGTTTACCATTATCGATGTTATCATTGGCTCCTTCTAGGGATGGGCGAATCCTAAAATACTCGGAATCGCTAGACTCTATCAAGTCCGAGTCGGAAACTCGCTACTCGTTGCAAGTCTAGCGAGTCCAATGTTAATGAATGAGGAAGCGAGTATTGCAGCGATTCCTCTGCTGCTGGACCCTATAAGGGGTCTGGCAGCAGAGGAAAAACCTGCAATTCCCCATTTTATTCTTTAAAAGCCAGCGGCAAAAAGACGCCAGCTTTTAAAGAATATTAAAAAAATAATAATAAAATTTCTATGTAAAGGGATGTAGCAGAGCTGACACCGCGTTTGGGACTACGTCGGACGGAAGAGGATTTTTTTGATTAAAGATGGAGTCCCTAATGGCTTTTTTTTGTAATTACTAATATATAAAATTTTCTGTGTGGTTTGTTTTTTTTTAAACAATTTAATAGAAATTCATGGCGGTCATGTGTAATATTGGCGTGACCGCCATAAATTTCGGGCTTAGGTTATATGTGAGGAATCTTGAGGTGATTTTCCTACACTCACTGACACTCCCTATCTCTGATCTGCTCTAAGTCACCCTACTCACCCTGCACTATCTCAGATTGTCACAGGAA
Source organism: Allobates femoralis (assembly GCA_033576535.1). Lineage (NCBI taxonomy): Eukaryota > Metazoa > Chordata > Amphibia > Anura > Aromobatidae > Allobates > Allobates femoralis. Next base: position 164,564,741 of record JARQOC010000011.1, read on the forward strand.
TGTGCCCAAAATGGTGGGGGCAAGCCTTATATACAGCCTTGCCTGTCATACATGACATAGGCATCACGATGGACAGCAGCCAATCATAGTAATGACACAACCAACATGGCTGTGGCATTACTGAATATGATTGGCTAACATGCTTGTCCATCTTCACAGTTTTCTGACCTAACATGCTAGGCTGCTAACATGCTAGGCTGTCTCGGAACATTAACATATTCTGTATACAGTGAGTCCCGAATACAGTATACAGGAGTCGTAGACTCGCTCATCCCTAGACTCGCTGCTGACAGCGGGTATCCGTGAACCGGTGCTAGTGTTTAAACGATTTGGAGACAATCCAGCTACATAGACAGCGATGTGATAGCGAGTTTAGCGACTGAGAAACATACTAAATGCAAACTCTGACAAAACTAGGATTGCCATTGATTTGCATTGGACTCGTTTCTGTGCGAGTAATCGTTTGGAAACTCACAGAGTACCGACTCCTGCGAGTTCCTTACTACTCGCAGAGTAACGAGTCCTAACGAGTAGATTCGCCCATCACTAGCTCCTTCACATTTATGAGGTCCGTTTTTTTTTAAATTGACTAAGCCTCCTGACAAAACCCATCAGGAGAAGTGTACATTGAGGCAATCTGTGCTACACTGTGGATCTCTCTGTAGGTATTTTAGTTTATTTAACACCATGTCTTCAAGTAAATTAGCTCTTAGGTCGTGATTCTCATATTATATTATTCTAATTCACTGATAAGTAGATAGCATTAATTTGTCCAACATCCTTGTTTTAAAGAGTGATTGTTTGAGCACATTGTAGTTATTGGTCAGTATATTATTTTCTTGGATGAGTGTTATTGAGTTTTTGAGTCATATGTTATCAATTGATAACCCATTTTTGGCTGTCATGTAACAAGTGGTATTTACCTTAGCCATCATTTATGATATTTTATCTACCGGTATTTCTATTTATCTATTTATATGTGTTACAATCTACGTGCTTGAAATTTATTACATTTGCACTGTCCCTGCACCATTTGGGTGCGTATTTTTGATGTGCTTATGTGATGTTTTTAGTTACATCATTGACTTTTGAGTAGTTTTTTATAGGTTTGATATGTTGGTTTATAATAAAATTTGATCATTTAAAATCTGTATCAGTCCTTTTAGTGTCCCTTTTTCATGGAAGGTTATACCTGCTATTAGGGCAGTCTTTTTTGGTATTCTTGCCAAAACACGTTTAGGGCACTGACACCATCCTTTCAATATTTCTCGGTACTCCGATTTCTCTCCTTGTCCTGCAGGTAAACATCTGACATTTGAGTGCAGCACTTATATGTATATACTGTATATTCCTATGGTAAATTAAAAAATGTTTGTACTGTGTTAGCCAGTAGATAGAAAAATATTGATACCTTGTACGTAGGGAAGACCGGGCAAAAATTCAGGACAAGAATGAATTCTCAGCGCCACTCAATAAAAGAAAAACGTATGGACCTACCTGTAGCAAAACATTTTTCCACCCCTGACCACAGTCAAACCGATACGGGACTGCTCATCTTAAAAAGCAACTTCAAATCTCAGAGATAGAGAAGAATTTGGAAATACAAATTCATAACGACTTTGCCACATTCAAAACAGGATTAAATGTATCACATGGATTCATGGCTTTTTATATAACATGAATGGACATTTGGGGACATCACAGATTCATGCGTTTTTATATAAATTGAAAAGACATTTGGGGATAACACATCTCCAACAGACTCCATTTTTAGGACAATGAATTTCTGATTCAAGTATTTTCAGTTCACCAGAGATCACTACCATATAACTATTATACAATTTGTTCCGCTTATCTTAGGGTGCCATCACACCTAGCGACGGCATCGGAGATGTTGGTGGTGACTGGCGGGAGCGCGCACGTTTTTGGTGCCCCACCAGCGTCGCCGCCCCCGTTTACACGGGGAGATATATCCGGCGATGCCCCGGCGAGCTGACAGGCGGCATCGCCGCCGGGGTGTCTCAAAACCCCAGCGGCGATGCAGTACAATGGGAGCCTAAGACTCCCATCGCCTGTCAGGTCGCCGGCGCCCGTTTACATGGGGCGATGTGGACACATCGCCCCAGATCGGCCACCTGGATTCACATCTCTGATGCGAGCACTCAAAGGCGCCGACATCACCCTTTACATTAGGCGACGCAGGGGCGATATCAGCGCCAATAGGCCACGCCCCTACATCGCCTAAGACATCGGCGGTGCCGTCGCCAGGTGTGACAGCACCATTAAACTTCTAGTTTTAATTCCCCATCTCTTCCTCCCTAGCCTGACTCTGTTTTACGTCACCTGTCACATTTACTATAACATCTTTTTTTTGTTTCATTTGCTTATGTATATATGTATGTGTCTTCAGAATCTGTGTCATTATCGGCCTGAGGAAGAGGCCACAGTGTCCCGAAAGCTTGCTATATTTACCATCTTTTCAGTTAGCCATTAAAAGGTATCAACCAATGAGTACTCTCTGATTCTAATATTTTTCTAAGGTAAATTATGCACTTTGCAATTTTGTTAAATGCAATTTTTTAGTTATCCTAAGGCCACTATTATTAATAAATATTTATTATGCGAAACCTCTCAGATTCAAAGGTAAGAATTTGGTCACCTTTATTGATCAACTTTTATATTCTATAGCCAAACGGACGGTGTGCTGTGGTCTGCTCTGCTGGATAAAATGGATACCACACAAGATCTTCAAACAATGGTGCTGTTTATTTCTTCAATGCGTTTCGGAGCCAGCCTTGCGCCTTCATCCTATTTGCACTTATATTTTCTTTATACAGATTAACATCTATACTCTGTGCTATATTAATAGTGACAATTAGATTGTCACAATAATGGCACTTGTGCATTCTATTTATGGAGTGGATTTATATATACGAGCAAACAATTTTTGATTTTTTTTTTTAAGTACTTATGTACTATTCCCTAATATATTTCTTTGAAAATACTTTCTATTGGAAAATGTCTATCCAACTACTACAATTCTTGTGAAATGTGGTTTAATTAAGTTTCACCTGAACCTTCACTTTGATTAATTATTACAGATTTGTATATTAGCATAAATGGACATTTGATTGTATTTTTTCTTGTTGGTTTCTGATGTATTTTTTACGGTATCTAAATTTTTATAGTTTCTATATGATGGTTATTTACTATATGTATTCTATACAATTGTGGGATATATTATATCTCAATAATATGTTTATGTTATGGGGGTTCTAGCGCTACTGTTACAATGGCATTTTTATGTTATACACCTATAGTGTTAATACACATCAATACTCTTTTTTTTCACTACAAACGGATTTTATTTCATACTTTACACTTCACACTTCGATTTAAAAATATCTAATTCATAAATTTCATACATGTAAAATCTTTTTAAAATGTTAAAAACTTTTTTATATAGCATTCTAGCATTGCACTGCTTTGGTTGTTATCTTCTTCAATCTCTGTTCCACGGGTACCTCTTAGTTGTTTTTCGTAACTGGAATACTTTTGTCCTAGATAAGAATATGAATACAGGGAAGAGGATACACACATAAATAAGAAGTGAATAAACCCCCATCTGAAGAGGATAAAAGGATGCAGGTACTATCATTAATTAGTAACACTACAGAAAGCACTGAAGGCACTAAGGCTGCTTACACGTCGCAATATTGCAACGCAACACGATAAAAGTCACGTGGTGTGGCCATTGCAGTTGATATGTTCGTGCGTTGTGTCGTGTAAATGGCAATGCGACACGAAAACAACCTAACTACGATATTGCAAGAAGATTGTGCATGCCTTCACCGTACAATATTGTATAGCAATGTGGCATGATCGTGCTGTGTGAAAGCGCAACTACGATTTGAGCGCAACTTCCCCTATTCAATCCAATGTTAAATGCCGTTTCGTGGTTGCTCAACTCAGCATGGGAAGGGCGTTCAACATCGTAGTTGCGTTGCCTGCCGATATCTCCCTGGCGACGAGCTCCTATGCGATCTTGGACAAGTGCCAAAAACGTGCACGCTCCCGTGAAAATTGTATGCAATATCGTAACGATATTGCGACGTGTAAGCGCCTTAAAAGTCAAATAACTTTTATTAACAGACAATTTTAACAGGATAAAGATACAGGCATAACACACAAGCATATAGAATACCACCTGTAAAGGTAGGTAAAGAGTAAAGGAAATATTGAACAAGTATAACGTAATAACAAAAAGTCTGAACAGATTCAATTTCTATCTAGTTACGAAAAACAACAAAGAGGTACCGTGAACAAGATGAAGAGATAACAACCAAAGCAGTCAATAGGATAGAAATAGATATAAAAATTAATAACATTTTAAAAAGATTTTGATGTATGAAATTTTATGAATTAGATGTTTAAATCGAAGTGTGAAGTGTAAAGTGTGAAATAAAATCGTTTGTAATGAAAACAAAGAGTAATTAATGTGTATTAACACTAAGTGTATAACATAAAAAATGCAAATGTAAAATAGCGCTAGAAAACCACCATAACATAAAACAAATTCAATCTAATCAATAAGGGAGGGAGAGGTACGGCACCTCCTGGTGGGTAGCAGCAACTGGTGTAATTTAGAGATAGACAAATATTACATTAGATCAGCCAGCTCCAGTCCAATTAAGATTAATATCTCAATAATAACCTACAACATGTAAAAAGTGTCCCTGAGGCTAGGGTCACACATAAGCCCTTGGTCCGTTTTTGGCATCAGTTTTTGCATTTTTTTTTTCTAAGTCCAAAAACTGATGCAAAAATGGATTATATGTAATAAATACCCTAACCGTTTTTTTTCTGCACCCAAAAACGTTCCTAGGAGGTTTTTTAAAACAAATAACGTTGGTAGGAATGTTTTTGGGTGCAGTAAAAAAAAGATCCTTTTTTTTAACATGGGACTCTATGGAAAAACGGATCTGTTTTTTTAGAGCATTGTTTATGTAAAAAATGGCAAAGTCCCAAAAATTTTCAGGGGCACAGGAGGCACAAAAAGTAGCCTAGGAAAAATAGATTTAGCATGGAAAACGCTTCTAAAAACGGATTGCTATGTGTGACCCTAGCCTGATTCTACTAATATATTACAACTCACACTTGCCAACCTGACATGCTCACCACAACTCACCTATGCCAACCTGATTTACTCAAAACAACTCACACATACCAACCAGACATTCTCTACACAGCTCAAACATGCCAACAAGACGTACTCTCCACAACTCTAATATGCCAACTGTTGAGGGGGAAGTGATGGCATAATTAATTATTAATATGACACATAAATGTATATCTCTCTTTGTGGGCATGTATGTGTATATATCTATATTTATACCCACCTTGGTGGAATAGGCCTTAATAAATGTCTCTTATAACATTGACCAATTCAGCTGTATCTGATGGAAACTGTTCATCTTCTGACATGGTTAATTACCATATCAGAAGATGTCCATTCTTGCATTTTAATGTGGGAAGCAATCAGATAAGACTCTTAATTTAAATATCAAAGATCTACAGGCTGCTGCCACAAAGGGTTATTCTCACCCCTTCTTCTAACAGTTCACAGCAGCCAAGATGTCTGGGATGATAAGTAGACATGACTATTCCCATTGTTTGCCAATCTATAGTGGCAGGAGATACCTCATTTCAATATAGTGCATGGTGAGCGTGCACCCTTACAACCCTGTCAGAAGTGCACGGATGAGGAGGTGTGTCCGTCACGTGCACAGCTGAGGGACAGGTTAAAATGGACTGAGACACAAGAGCTCTCTCTCTTTTCTACTTGGAACCACCATGGAAGGACATCCTCATCTGGTCATAAGTATCATCCTATAACTCTATCACTCTCCCTATATTTATATCTCTCTCTCTCTCCCTATATTTATATCTCTCTCTCTTATAATATAGGGATAGTTAGATCATTAATATAGTGTGCCTGTGTGTATATTTTGGTAACGTGGGTATTAGTAACTCTGGGTGTTTTTACATCATTGTAACAGTAATTGATTGTGTATTAGTTTTGTGCTATCTAGAATATATATATATTATTGTTGTAGACTTTTGGGTGTGTTTAATAAATATTCATTTATTAGAACAGACTTGTTTCCATTAAGTCATCGGTATTTACATATATATATAGTTAATCAGCTTAGGAACAGAAAGTGGTAAGGAAGGGAAGATTCTGGATATCGGTGATCGTAGTCATAACTGACAACAATAACCGATAAACAGAACCAGTCCTACAACAAATTGGCGAGCCTAGGCCCACTGTTTGAGGTTGTTCTAGTGTCTTTTGTACTGAAAACCTGTGGTCATCATCTGGAGCGGATCAGGCCAGAGGAACGTGGACACAGATAACAGGAGGCACGGTGAAGTGATCCGTTATTCTGTGCGTTCAGTGCCCTGATAGCTCAGACGGTGACACAGTTTTCAGTCTTAGTAAGACACAGGACACAGTCCTCATCAGAGAACCTTTTTCTGATTTTAACGATTTTTCTGATTCCTTTACACGATACACGTCTATCGGCGAGGCAGATCATCACGTCACTTCGTTCAAACACCATCAACGTTTGGTTCATCTGAGGAGTCCAGCTGGTCGGGAAAGAAGGCGTTCCGGAGTAAAGGACCTTTTTCCAAGCAGCACAAGAGGGACGAAGGAACAGACGACACCACGCAACATGGCATCTGAACAGGTGAGTATGAACTTCTCCACCCTTAAACACCTGTGTAGAAATAGCACATTTCACCCAATACTGCCCACCGCATATAAGTCCACAGAGATGCTCTGGTCAACTTTACTGGACCAGGCATACGCACACGATAGAGTTTGTATTAGTAAAAGTGTTTTCCACAAAACTAAGAAACGTCTCCAAATGCTGGCAAAATTAGTATATACTTTTGAGGACAGCATTTGCAGGCCAGAGCATGTGGAAACACTTGCTAGCACAAGAAAGGCAGACAACGTTTCCACATCGGATAACCTACACTGCCATTGTTGTGTGGAAAGCATAAAACGTATACACACTCTAGAAACTGAGCTAGAAGAAAGGGCCCAGTGTACAGCCGACAGGGGCCGGGAAATCTGTGTGTTAGAATCTAGGATATCAGAGAAAGAAACCTATTATTCTGACATGGATAGAGAGCTCCTCAGTCTGTATACTGAGATAAATCAGTTCAAGAGTAGAGTTGCATCCATGGATGCACTAGTGAGCACACTTAGAGAGGATCTGGCTGCAAAGTCGCAAACGATTGTGAATTTGCAACAGGTCATCTCTAATCTGTCACGGCCTGGTACAAATAGCATGGTGCCTTTGCCCACGAAACAGGTTTGTGTTTGGGGTACTGCACAGGATGGGGAGACCGCGGCAACAGGGTCCACGTCTCCCATGGATCAGAGATCCGGAGCTATAGAGTCCAGGGGACAGGTGGAACGGTCGCTACATTTCACTCAAACACCAAGGGAGTATACACGTAGCGACCGCTTCCAGGGTCAGGACGAGAGTTGGGGATATGGAGGTAGGTGGGAAAGGGATCACACCACTTCCAATCCGCCAAATCGTTCAGTAAGGTCAGATGAATTTTATCCTAACCGTAACAGTATGGAAAGGATAAAATTTCTGTTACGGATCTGCAAGGAGATCCCAAAGTATGATCCCAGTCTAGATGCGTTTACTGCATGTGATATCTTTGAAGGTCACTGCAATAAATATTCTGTGGCTCCAGAACTTCGAATGGAGCTATTCAAGTTGTGGTTGCCTACACACCTCAATCAGAGGTATGAGGCAATGGGGAGCACGGAACCCAGTAATGGACAGTTTCATGATAAGGAAGAACGCCTTTCCTTACTAATGACACTGGCAACGGGCCACGGGGACGTGACTACAGAAATCCTGATGAAATTCAGACCAACTATACACGATGAACCTTTATCGCTGTGTAGTCGGTTTGAAGCTATGTACAGGAAGGTCACTATGGATCAAGGTATCGGTATTCCACAAGGCATGATCCGCATGTTTGTGGAAAAATTCCCATACCTTGATACTGCAATTAGGTTGAGTGCCAGCAAGAGAACCATCGCTCACTGATGCGGCCATGATTATTGAGCAGTGTAGACAAGATCTACTGCACAATAAAAAGTCGGTTAAGGTTAGGGAGCATGTGCCTGTACACGTTAGATCACAAGATGAACGTGTGCGCCATGCTAGAAAGAAGTCAGCTGTTCGCCCCTCGGCCCCACCAGTTGAGAGGACAGGGAGCATTCAATGCTTTCTATGTTTGCAATTTGGGCACATGAAGAAAAATTGTCCTCAGTGGGTACGGAGCCGAAACAGCCCTGAAAAATCTGGCAATAATAATGGTTTCAAGATGAAACCTAATTATGCCAGAACAGTGGGGGAACAGGCTGATGGGTCTCGGGGATATTTACAAGAGCAGACACCAAAATGTGTTGCCACTGTAAATGCCCCAGTTGATAGTTCAGGGGTTGTGGAATCTACTGATTCCACAACTAGAACTACAGTTGAGGATCTCCAAATTGCGGTATGTACCTCTCAGGTACCTACTGGAAATCTTGTCAACATCGATTGACAATTAGGGATCCCTAAAGAGCTGGCTCCAGTATGTCCTGTCATACTGGATTCTTCAGGGAGGCCCCACATAAAAGCCAGAATTAAAGATAAGGACACACAAATTATGCTTGATACTGGTGCGGAAATCTCCATTACTAATATCAAACATGATTTGCATCCAAACAGCCCTCAGTGTGTGGTGATCGGATTTGATCACCAACAAGGGGGGGTGAAGGCCCACAGAATTGAGGAAGTGATTGTCCACATTGCCAAACACTTAACCATCAAGGTCCCAATGTGGTATTACCCTGGTTCTGACAACATCATCGGAACTGATGTAATGACTAGAGATGGGCGAGTCCGAAAAGACTCGGAATCGCAAGACCCCAACGAGTCCGAGTCAAGGACTCGGGACTCGTTGCGAGTCCAGCGAGTCCAATGTTAATGAATAGGGACCCGAGTAATAGCGAATAATGACATTTACAACTCGCTGATGTGTCTCTGAAAGTGTGCGAGTCCAAACTCGCTGGTTTTTCTCTTATTTTGAGGCTTGTAGCCGATGATGCGAGGGAAGGGATTCTCCAGCACACACCATGGTTTAAGGAAACAGGAAGCGAGTCGCGCTGACAGGCGCACACACAGAGCGATCCATTCATCAGTGCAATCATGGCAGCAGGACGTGGCATGGTGAACACGCTGCGTCTTATTGCACTTGTGGAGGCTCGTCCATTTCTATGGCTCCCTACAGATCCTGAGTATGGGGATACGACCCTAATTAATACAGCCTGGAGAGAGATCGCCCAAGAGATGTTCCCTGCGTTCCATCGGAGTGACCATGAGGAACAGAGCAATCTAAGTAAGTTAAATGAGTTTACACGTTATATATTGCATTTACTGTATATATACTCGTGTATAAGCCGACCCGTGTATAAGCCGACCCCCCTATTTTTGCCCCGAAAAACTATGAAAACATATTCACCGCCATCCTGGTATACAGCGGCTATCACTGGTAGACAGCCCCCCAGCAGAGTATACACCTCCCCCTGCAGAGTATACAGGCCCCCAGCTGGGTATACATGCCCCCATATTGTGGTATACAGGCAGGGGCGGACTGGCCCAGGTGCCACGGGTCATGCGGCTGCAGGAGCATGAATAATCCGCATGTCCCTGAAGCAGCAGGCGGAAACGGAAGCTCCTGGCCGCGCGATGACGTCATCAGCACGCGGCTGCGTCCGGGAGTGAGCGTCTGTGAGTGGCGTGCGGCTGCGACTGTTAGCGAGCGGCTGTGAGGAGCGCGAGGCTGCGGCTGGGAGCGAGCCATAGGATAATGCGGGAGCTGCGGTGACTGTGAGGCGGCCGCCAGTCATCCACCCCCCCCCCACACACCCGTCCTCACCTGTGTCGGGCCAGTGAGGGAGGGTTGCGACCCAAACTGTAGGGTGCCAGTCAGTCCCTGTATACAGGGCCCTCAGTGTGTGTACAGGCCCCCCAGCAGTGGGTATACAGGGCCCCCAGCAGTGGGTAGACAGTGGCCCAGTGGGTTTACAGGGCCCCCAGCAGTGGGAATACAGGGCCCCATAGCAGGGTATACAGGACCCTGAATGTGTTATCATGCTCCACCGCATAGTTGCCTATATTTGGATGGGGTCACAACAGTACAATGAGTTTAATGTCTGATCCTCCTGGCTCTTTCGGCCAAGGGGTTGGGTGTATATAAATACCACTAATGACCAGAGTCTGGTGCCCGCACTATTACATTCTCTATGCGTTGACATGTGTCCTGCCTCATTTGTGATTGTGGCCACGTGAGCTCAATGTCCGTAATGCTGTTGATGATGTTCCACACTGTCGTGTCACTGTGCCTTGTATACACATTACACACACAAAATGAATAAAATGTTATTGTTGATTTGTACACATACTTTTGTTGTTTCAAATATTACACATCTCTAAAGCCGGTTTCAAATCATTTCACAGTTGACCATCTTAAAAAACGGTGGAGGAGCTGCCGGGACCAGCATAAGAAGCAGTACCGGCAGTACTCTGAGAGACAACCGGGAGCCGCTCCATTGCCCAACCACTACCATTTTTATGACCGGCTGTCCTTCCTTCACCCGGTGGCCCGTATGCCAAGGTATGTGTCTGCAGCACTGTTGTGTACATTTTGTATTATTTATTAATATATACATTAGGTTCCATTTCGGGTCTGTGGGTAGCAGAGTATACACGTGGCTCTGTGGGTAGCAGAGTATACAGGCGGGTCTGTGGGTAGCAGAGTATACAGGCGGGTCTGAGGTAGCAGAGTATACAGGCGTCTCTGTGGGTAGCAGAGTATACAGGCGGGTCTGTGGGTAGCAGAGTATACAGGCGGGTCTGAGGTAGCAGAGTATACAGGCGTCTCTGTGGGTAGCAGAGTATACAGGCGGGTCTGTGGGTAGCAGAGTATACAGGCGGGTCTGAGGTAGCAGAGTATACAGGCGGGTCTGTGGGTAGCAGAGTATACAGGCGGGTCTGAGGTAGCAGAGTATACAGGCGTCTCTGTGGGTAGCAGAGTATACAGGCGGGTCTGTGGGTAGCAGAGTATACAGGCGGGTCTGAGGTAGCAGAGTATACAGGCGGGTCTGAGGTAGCAGAGTATACAGGCGGGTCTGAGGTAGCAGAGTATACAGGCGTCTCTGTGGGTAGCAGAGTATACAGGCGGGTCTGGGGTAGCAGAGTATACAGGCGGGTCTGAGGTAGCAGAGTATACAGGCGGGTCTGAGGTAGCAGAGTATACAGGCGGGTCTGTGGGTAGCAGAGTATACAGGCGGGTCTGAGGTAGCAGAGTATACAGGCGTCTCTGTGGGTAGCAGAGTATACAGGCGGGTCTGTGGGTAGCAGAGTATACAGGCGGGTCTGAGGTAGCAGAGTATACAGGCGGGTCTGTGGGTAGCAGAGTATACAGGCGGGTCTGAGGTAGCAGAGTATACAGGCGTCTCTGTGGGTAGCAGAGTATACAGGCGGGTCTGTGGGTAGCAGAGTATACAGGCGGGTCTGAGGTAGCAGAGTATACAGGCGGGTCTGAGGTAGCAGAGTATACAGGCGTCTCTGTGGGTAGCAGAGTATACAGGCGGGTCTGGGGTAGCAGAGTATACAGGCGGGTCTGAGGTAGCAGAGTATACAGGCGGGTCTGAGGTAGCAGAGTATACAGGCGGGTCTGTGGGTAGCAGAGTATACAGGCGGGTCTGAGGTAGCAGAGTATACAGGCGTCTCTGTGGGTAGCAGAGTATACAGGCGGGTCTGTGGGTAGCAGAGTATACAGGCGGGTCTGAGGTAGCAGAGTATACAGGCGGGTCTGTGGGTAGCAGAGTATACAGGCGGGTCTGAGGTAGCAGAGTATACAGGCGTCTCTGTGGGTAGCAGAGTATACAGGCGGGTCTGTGGGTAGCAGAGTATACAGGCGGGTCTGAGGTAGCAGAGTATACAGGCGGGTCTGAGGTAGCAGAGTATAAAGACGGCTCTGTGGGTAGCAGAGTATATAGGTGATGAGAATAGGGTTAATAGATGGTGCTACAGTGTTGGGGCGTGCTAGAGGGAGCAGAGATCCGATTACTGCCATAATTTCTGACCTTATTAAAGATAGCGGCCGCAGCTAAATGACATTATGGCAAAGGTAAACATGGGGTGTGGTTAGCTGCAGGAGGTTAGTGAGAGGTGTGGGTTGTTTGGCAGAGGGCGTGGTGTGGGCGTGGTGAGCGCAGCTCCAGCGTCAGATACGCTGCGAGCGCGGAACCGCGGCACATCTCCAGGAGCAGAGGACGTGTCCGGTACGTCCGTAGCCCCCGGCCTCCCCGTTGTCCGCACACACAGCCCCGCTGTGACCTCTGCAGTGTCACAGGCCCCGGCGGGCGTCTGTCATCTCCTCCTGACACTGACCTCCTCCTGATTTGATTGTCTGTGTTGTCCCCCCCCGCTGTCAGCATCAGTGATCTGCTAAGACCTGTGGGTGCACAGACGGGGGAAGTACAAATGCCAGCATGCCGGGGCGGATTGGGCGCTGTGAGGGGCGCAGGTCTTGCTGTGAGCGGAGGGCGCGAGGCCGCTCGAGAAAACGCTATAGCGGCTGTGTGAGTTAAGCGTCTGCGGCTCGCGAAGGCGCATACGCGTCTCCGCTCGCAGTGACGCTAAGGAGTTTGGGATTAGGCTACAGTGCCGGAATTTCAAACTCCCGATTATATAAATAGATTATATATATATATATTGTATACCTTTCAACCCCTTCCCTGCTTTATATAGATGATATAAGCTAAACGTTTTGTGAATTAAGTATGTCAAGTAAAAAGTGAAGTCAGGGGGACTTTTTTTTTTCATGTGAACCATTGGTGTTATCGATTGTCTAGATTAGATGGGATGGGGGGGGGGGTGGGTGTTAATCAGGGGGTGAAAGATTATGTATTAGTATGGAATTAGCAAAGAAAGTCACGTATTCCTTTATGTTATGTACAGTTGGTTATTCTTTCATAATAATAACAAATATCTGATTAATAATACACAGATACACAGAGTCTAAAAAGCGTGCAACTTAATGTTTGACCTATGTTTTTGTTTCCAAATGCAATGCATTCACCAAATTTTTTTTTACTTTACCCACAGAGAAGCTTACTACAGAGGGCGGCGTGCTGTGAACCCTCCACCGCCAAACAGAAGGCGGCGTGGAGAACACCCACCACCACCACCACGGCCGGCGCCACCACCACCACCGCCGTCGCCGCCGCCGCCACCACCACCACCACCACCAGCATCGCCAGGGCCAGCACCACCACCGCCGCCACCAGCGGCCGGGCCAGCACCACCACCGCCGCCACCAGCGGCAGGCCCATCAACACCACCACCGCCGTCCCCGCCACCACCACCACCACCGCCACCAGCGGCAGGGTCCGCACCACCACCGCCCCCACCAGCGGCAGGGCCAGCACCACCACCGCCACCACCAGCGGCAGGGCCAGCACCACCACCGCCACCACCAGCGGCAGGGCCAGCACCACCACCGCCACCACCAGCGGCAGGGCCAGCACCACCACCGCCACCACCAGCGGCAGGGCCAGCACCACCAGCGGCAGGCCCAGCTTATGGTCCCATCCCGGGGTCTGCACAATTAAGTGTGCAACAAAGTAATGCTGACTTTGCCCGCAGTATTATACCATTCATGGATAATATTCCATTTGACAGGCTACTGCGGGCAAGGTCAGCATTACAGATAGTGCTGGAAGCCTGTCAGCCAGGAAACGACCCCGGTGATGTGTTCCAGTATTTGGATGGCTGGAAAATAAACTCTACCAGGCTGGGCAGGCCCACAACACGGGACAGCCAAGTCCCACCCCACAGGGCTTTGCCTCACTGCCAGTGGCCAGCGAACAGGGACCTACCACCGTTCCCTAGACCTGTTCAGATGATCCACCCTGAAGGGTTCGGCCAGGCCATCCGTGGGGCCCTTGACCTTTTGCAGGACGGACAGCCCAGCTACCAGGACCTGTAGGGCTCCATTTATTTTTTTGGATGTAGTTACCTTAATTAAAGGTAGTATTTGTTGGAATGTCCAAACAGTGCTGCCATTTTTTTTTTTTAAACACCGTTTTAAAAACAAGCTTTGTGTCTGTCTTTTTTTCAAGGAATGAATGTGGAGTTTTTTTTTTGGTTGGGCTTCAAGTCATCATAATTATTATAATTATTTATTTATATAGCGGCCATAGGTTCCATGGCGCTGTACATGAGGAAAAGGTAGAGAAGGACAAGTACAATAAACATAGACAATAAGGTCATACAGGTACAATAGTAGAGGACCCTGTACGCGTGGGCTCACATTCTACGAGGGGTGGGTGGGGATACAATAGGGTGGGGAAGGTGTCGGTCGTGGGGCGTGTAGCGGGGTCTCATGGCAGGTTGTAGGCCTGTCGGAAGAGGTGAGTCTTTATAAGTATCTTTAAGGTTCAGAGGGTAGGCGACTGACTGATGAGGTGGGGCAGGGAGTTCCATAGCATGGCGGATGACCGGGAGAAATCCTGTATGCGGTTGTGGGAAGAGGAGATGAGGGTGGACTGTAGGACAACTTCTTGGGATGAACGCAGGTTGCGTGAGGGATGGTATCGGGAGATCATGTCGGAGATGTATGGTGGGGATAGGTTGTGTAAGGCTTTGAATGTCATGGTCAGTGTTTTAAAGTGAGCTCTCTGTGGGCCGTAGGGGCCAGTGAACGGCTTGGCAGAGGGGGTATGTAGGGGAGTAGCGTGAGGACAGATGGATTAGCCGGGCAGGAGAGTTTAGTATAGATTGGAGAGTTGCAAGAGAGTTGGCAGGGAGACCTATGCGAAGGAGGTTGCAGTAGTCAAGGCGGGAGATGATGAGGGCATTTATGAGTGTTTCAGCAGTGTCAGGATTGAGGAACAACCGAATTGGTTAAATATTTTTGAGTTGGAGTCACAGGGACTTGGTTAGGGACTAGAGGTGGGGCTTGAAGGAGAGGGAGGAGTCAAGGATTACCCCGAGACAGTTGGCGTGGTGGACAGGGGAGAGAGCATCATTAGCAAGTACTTTACGGCCCGCATGGCGCATGAAGTCACCTTGGTTACTAAGTGTCAAATCATGACTCCACATACAACTGTTGATGACAAACAGTGCCTGTGTTTGTGGGGTTACTTTATGCCTCGCTATGGCAACAAGACTATGAACACACATGTGAGAGGCTGGGACGTCTACATGCTACACATCGCGTCTACGCGTTTTGTATGGAGCGTACAGTGGGACCCTTCAACAGGCTCCAGCAGGATGATAGTCCAAGCAACGCCCACGATGCAGGCATAGGATTGGTGCCTGAAAAAATTAGCCCAAGGGCCTGTTTCCCATTTTTGGTATACATGTAGGTCTAAGGGCCATACAAAGCTTGTTAGCCAGGGTGTCTCCCAAACCATGATAAGCTTGTTAGCCTGTGTGGCTCAAAAAATTAGCCCAAGGGGCTGTTTCCCATTTTTGGTATAAATGTACGTCTAAGGGCCATACAAAGCTTCTTAGCCAGGGTGTCTCCCAAACCATGATAAGCTTGTTAGCCTGTGTGGCTCGAAAAATTAGCCCAAGGGGCTGTTTCCCATTTTTGGTATACATGTAGGTCTAAGGGCCATACAAAGCTTGTTAGCCAGGGTGTCTCCCAAACCATGATAAGCTTGTTAGCCTGTGTGGCTCAAAAAATTAGCCCAAGGGGCTGTTTCCCATTTTTGGTATAAATGTACGTCTAAGGGCCATACAAAGCTTCTTAGCCAGGGTGTCTCCCAAACCATGATAAGCTTGTTAGCCTGTGTGGCTCGAAAAATTAGCCCAAGGGGCTGTTTCCCATTTTTGGTATACATGTAGGTCTAAGGGCCATACAAAGCTTGTTAGCCAGGGTGTCTCCCAAACCATGATAAGCTTGTTAGCCTGTGTGGCTCAAAAAATTAGCCCAAGGGGCTGTTTCCCATTTTTGGTATAAATGTACGTCTAAGGGCCATACAAAGCTTCTTAGCCAGGGTGTCTCCCAAACCATGATAAGCTTGTTAGCCTGTGTGGCTCGAAAAATTAGCCCAAGGGGCTGTTTCCCATTTTTGGTATACATGTAGGTCTAAGGGCCATACAAAGCTTGTTAGCCAGGGTGTCTCCCAAACCATGATAAGCTTGTTAGCCTGTGTGGCTCAAAAAATTAGCCCAAAGGGCTTAATAAAGTTTATTTTTAAATAAAGCAGGGCGCTTGGCCCATTGCATATTATTGCTTGGACTAGGAGCATAGAAGAAGCAAGGCCAACTATGCAGTGGTAGGCTTGGTGCCTCAAAAAATTAGCCCAAAGGGCTTAATAAAGTTTATTTTTAAATAAAGCAGGGCGCTTGGCCCATTGCATATTATTGCTTGGACTAGGAGCATAGAAGAAGCAAGGCCAACTATGCAGTGGTAGGCTTGGTGCCTCAAAAAATTAGCCCAAAGGGCTTAATAAAGTATATTTTTAAATAAAGCAGGGCGCATGGCCCATTGCATATTATTGCTTGGACTCGGAGCATAGAAGAAGCAAGGCCAACTATGCAGTCGTAGGCTTGGTGCCTCAAAAAATTAGCCCAAAGGGCTTAATAACGTATTTTTTTACATAAAGCAGGGCGCTTGGCCCATTGCATATTATTGCTTGGACTCGGAGCATAGAAGAAGCAAGGCCAACTATGCAGTCGTAGGCTTGGTGCCTCAAAAAATTAGCCCAAAGGGCTTAATAAAGTATATTTTTAAATAAAGCAGGGCGCTTGGCCCATTGCATATTATTGCTTGGACTAGGAGCATAGAAGAAGCAAGGCCAACTATGCAGTGGTAGGCTTGGTGCCTCAAAAAATTAGCCCAAAGGGCTTAATAAAGTATATTTTTAAATAAAGCAGGGCGCTTGGCCCATTGCATATTATTGCTTGGACTAGGAGCATAGAAGAAGCAAGGCCAACTATGCAGTGGTAGGCTTGGTGCCTCAAAAAATTAGCCCAAAGGGCTTAATAAAGTATATTTTTAAATAAAGCAGGGCCCTTGGCCCATTGCATATTATTGCTTGGACTCGGAGCATAGAAGAAGCAAGGCCAACTATGCAGTCGTAGGCTTGGTGCCTCAAAAAATTAGCCCAAAGGGCTTAATAACGTATTTTTTTACATAAAGCAGGGCGCTTGGCCCATTGCATATTATTGCTTGGACTCGGAGCATAGAAGAAGCAAGGCCAACTATGCAGTCGTAGGCTTGGTGCCTCAAAAAATTAGCCCAAAGGGCTTAATAACGTATTTTTTTACATAAAGCAGGGCGCTTGGCCCATAGCATATTATTGCTTGGACTGGGTGCCGAATGAAATCAACAGAGCTACGGGACTTGTCATTAATTCCTGTCCAAAATGGGCATATTGTTAACAGCGCAATATCCCAATCATATAAATTATGATTAGGTTAATCTAGGATTGTGTACTGTCGTCAGGAGGGCTTAGGAACTGTGATGATATCCAATCCTTGTTGAATTTAATTAGAGTGAGCCTGTCGGCATTTTCTGTGGTGAGGCGGGACCTTCTATCAGTGACTATACCCCCAGCGGCACTGAAAACACGCTCTGATGTCACACTAGCAGCTGGGCATGCCAGCACCTCCAAGGCATACAATGACAGCTCAGTCCAAGTGTGCAGCTTGGAAACCCAGTAATTAAAGGGTACAGAAGGGTCGGTTAGGAAGCTGGTACTGTCACTGAGATACTGCTGCACCATGTTGGACAATTGTTGTCTCCTACTCAAGGTCACCGTAGTCAAATTACGTTCTTGATTGGAAGGTCTGTTGAACATCGCCCAGTTGGCGGACATCTTACCCCCACCTCTTCTTGTCATTGATGGCGTTTGTGTCCCAACCAAAGGCTGCTGTTGGAAAGAGCTGGTTCTTCGATGTATAGCGGATTCAGACGGTGATATTGCCAGCAAAATATCAAGAAGAACCCTCTTTACATGATCCATCGTTAAGCCCCTGGATGAGTGCGACAGCAGCGACTGAAATTTGTCTTTGTACCGTGGGTCCAAAAACGTTGACAACCAGTAGAGGTCGCTGTCATAGATGTGTATGACGCGTGGATCTTTGGAGACACATTGACACATTACTTCAGCCATGTGTGCTAAGCTGCAAAGACTCATCTCCTCGGTTACAACAGAATGAAGATCACTACGCGTCGTGGCCTCTAAATCGGTGTCCGCCTCCTCCTCTTCAGCCCACCCATGCTGTACCGACATAAACGTAGGGTTGGGAGTCCCATCAGGGTTCACATCAGTACCAGAGAAAAATAAATCTTCTTCATCATCACCCTCATCAACATCTTCCTGAACCAATGTAGCCTGCTGATATTGGCTAGGGTGGCTAGGATCAGCGATGTTCAATTCTGGCTCCATAGCCATCCGCTGTGCTCTCAAAGCATCTGTTTTGAGATTCAATAGGGATTCTTGGAGCAGGCAGAGCATGGGGATGGTGAGACTTATAATCGACTGATCCCCACTGACGAGTTTGGTACAGTATTCGAAGTTATCCAGCAACTCGCAAAGGTCAGCGATCCAGACCCACTCGAAAGTACCGATGTGTGTGGTATGACTTCCAGGTTGACGGGCATGTTGCAGCTGAAATTCTGCTATTGCCTTCTGCTGCTCATTAAACCTTGCCAGCATATGGAAGGTGGAGTTCCATCGCGTAGGCATGTCGCAAATTAGCCTGTGTTTCGGCAAGTTAAATTGGATTTGAAGGGCAGAAAGACTTGCAGCTGCTGTGGACGAATGTCTAAAGTGGGCGCAAATTCGCCTCACCTTATCCAGTAGCTCAGATAACTCTGGGTATATTTTGAGGAATTTCTGAACTACCAGGTTCAGGACATGAGCCATGCAAGGCACATGTACAAGTTTACCGTGCTTTATTGCCGCCACAAGGTTTGCACCATTATCGCTCACAACTAGACCTGGTTGTAGTTCCAGTGGGGCCAGCCACTCATCGGTCTGTTGCTTGAGACCTTTCCACAACTCTGTTGCAGTGTGACGTGTGTCACCTAGGCAGATAAGCTTCAGAAGAGCCTGTTGTCGCCTTGCAGAAGCAGTACTGCAAAGCTCCCAACTCGGACGTGATGGTGCTTGAGGCTCAGCAGTGGACAAGGAAGTGGCAGAAGCAGATTGGGCACTGGACATATATGAGGAGGCAGACACCCGGAATGATGTTGGGCCCGCTATTCGTGGAGTTGGAAGTATGTCAGATGGTACAGTTTTAGAAGTTGGGACACTCTCCACCAGGTTGATCCAGTGAGCCGTTAGTGAAATGTATCTGCCCTGTCCACAACTACTTGTCCACGTGTCCGTAGTTAGGTGGACTTTGGCGGTGACAGCATTTGTTAAAGCACGTTTTAAGTTGTTAACCACGTGCTGGTGTAAGGCGGGAACGGCACTACGTGAGAAAAAGTACCGGCTGGGTACAGAGTATCGTGGTGCTGCCTCAGCCATCAACTCCCGAAAAGACTCTGTACCCACAAGCCTAAACGGCAGCATTTCCACAGCTAACAACTTGGCTATTTTCGCTGTCACTTTTTGGGAATATGGGTGTGTCGGTTGGAACTTCCGCTGTCTTTCATACAGCTGTGGCACTGACAACTGCACGTTTGGACCAGACTGACAAGAGGATTGACTACTGTCATGTCTGTCTTGTAAAGCACCTTGGGAGGAGTACGCTTGAGCAGGAGCTGAAGCCTGAACACTTGCTGGTGAAGGATGTATCTGAGGTGGCCTGGAAGTGTTTGGATCAGAAGGCACTGATTTTGAACCCTGATAGGGTGCCCACTGAATTGGGTGCTTAAGAGACATATGCTTGCGCATACTGCTGGTGCTCTGGTTTCCTTTTACCGTGCCTCTGCTAAGCCTTGCCTGGCACATCTTACAGATAACCATATTTGGTAATGTTGGGCTATCCTTAAAAAATTTCCACACACTGGCTGTTCGTCCTTTATTTTTAATTGGAGGAAGAGGAGGATGACTCTGTTCAACACCAACTGTGGACACATTTTGGGCAACTGTGTTTGCAGTTTGTGCAACAGTTGGCACAGTTTGTGCCACAGTTGACGCTATTTGGGCAACTGTTCTCACAGTTTGTGTTCTGGAGACAGTACGCCTTTGTGATTTTGCCAGTGGTACATAGCCACTTTCGTCCTCCTGGCTGCTCTCTTGGCTATGCAATTCAGCAATCCAGGTAGGATCTGTGGTGTCATCATCCACCCCTTCCAGTTCAAAGGATTCTGGATAAACTGACTGAGCAGGCTGGCCAGATGAGATGTGTGTCTCATCATCCTCATCATCATCCACCTCCTGAGATACTGTTTGCATTTCGTGAAAGTGTCTTTCCTCAGGACGCGCTACTTCCAAACTTTGGCCATGAGTAGACATTTCGTCTACTTCAAGTATCTCGTCAGGCAGTGACAAAGAAACCCCTTGATAAGAACCGAATAAGTCATCCGAGTGACCAAGGTCCATATTCAAATTTTCCTCTGGCTGCCGATGGGTTGAGGCAATATGACGACTTTGAGGATTGGATGGCGCTGCATTGTCTGTAGCGACACTAGAATGTCTTGCCACGGATGATTGCGTACTGCAAGAACCAGTGGTCGAGGGCGTCTGAGCCATCCAAGATGTTATCTTGTCATGCTCATCCGGCCTCAACACACGTTTTCTTTGAGTACTGGGATTTCTAGGTAGAAAAAAGGACGTTCTATCAATCCTAGGCTGTGTACTTGTACCAGTGCCTTCTTGGGCAAGACTGCTGCGGCCACGAGCTCGTCCCTGTCCCTTTGCAACATCCTTTTTGGTAATTGTTTTTTTTTGAGACATTGTAGATGAATGCACAGTCACCAAGTTGGAGTTAGGTGTTGCTGTATGCGTCACTTGCTGGCGGGGTAAGTGTGCGCGCGCACACTTGGCAGTGAAGCCGCACACTACACTCCCTAAAAAAATTAGTTTCAAGTGCGCACAGCCACCGAGATGTGGTTAGGTTAGCTGAATGCGTCACTTGCTGGCGGGGTAAGTGTGCGCTGTCACACTTGGCAGTGAAGCCGCACACTACACTCCCTAAAAAAATTAGTTTCAAGTGCGCACAGCCACCCAGATGTGGTTAGGTTAGCTGAATGCGTCACTTGCTGGCGGGGTAAGTGTGCGCTCTCACACTTGGCAGTGAAACCGCACACTACACTCCCTAAAAAAATTGGTTTGAAGTGCGCACAGCCACCGAGATGTGGTTAGGTTAGCTGAATGCGTCACTTGCTGGCGGGGTAAGTGTGCGCTGTCACACTTGGCAGTGAAGCCGCACACTACACTCCCTAAAAAAATTAGTTTCAAGTGCGCACAGCCACCGAGATGTGGTTAGGTTAGCTGAATGCGTCACTTGCTGGCGGGGTAAGTGTGCGCTCTCACACTTGGCAGTGAAACCGCACACTACACTCCCTAAAAAAATTGGTTTGAAGTGCGCACAGCCACCGAGATGTGGTTAGGTTAGCTGAATGCGTCACTTGCTGGCGGGGTAAGTGTGCGCTGTCACACTTGGCAGTGAAGCCGCACACTACACTCCCTAAAAAAATTAGTTTCAAGTGCGCACAGCCACCGAGATGTGGTTAGGTTAGCTGAATGCGTCACTTGCTGGCGGGGTAAGTGTGCGCTGTCACACTTGGCAGTGAAGCCGCACACTACACTCCCTAAAAAAATTAGTTTCAAGTGCGCACAGCCACCGAGATGTGGTTAGGTTAGCTGAATGCGTCACTTGCTGGCGGGGTAAGTGTGCGCTGTCACACTTGGCAGTGAAGCCGCACACTACACTCCCTAAAAAAATTAGTTTCAAGTGCGCACAGCCACCGAGATGTGGTTAGGTTAGCTGAATGCGTCACTTGCTGGCGGGGTAAGTGTGCGCTCTCACACTTGGCAGTGAAACCGCACACTACACTCCCTAAAAAAATTGGTTTGAAGTGCGCACAGCCACCGAGATGTGGTTAGGTTAGCTGAATGCGTCACTTGCTGGCGGGGTAAGTGTGCGCTGTCACACTTGGCAGTGAAGCCGCACACTACACTCCCTAAAAAAATTAGTTTCAAGTGCGCACAGCCACCGAGATGTGGTTAGGTTAGCTGAATGCGTCACTTGCTGGCGGGGTAAGTGTGCGCTGTCACACTTGGCAGTGAAGCCGCACACTACACTCCCTAAAAAAATTAGTTTCAAGTGCGCACAGCCACCGAGATGTGGTTAGGTTAGCTGAATGCGTCACTTGCTGGCGGGGTAAGTGTGCGCTCTCACACTTGGCAGTGAAACCGCACACTACACTCCCTAAAAAAATTGGTTTGAAGTGCGCACAGCCACCGAGATGTGGTTAGGTTAGCTGAATGCGTCACTTGCTGGCGGGGCAAGTGT
This sequence comes from Allobates femoralis, assembly GCA_033576535.1. Taxonomy (NCBI): domain Eukaryota; kingdom Metazoa; phylum Chordata; class Amphibia; order Anura; family Aromobatidae; genus Allobates; species Allobates femoralis. Next base: position 164,587,321 of record JARQOC010000011.1, read on the forward strand.
GCGCTGTCACACTTGGCAGTGAAGCCGCACACTACACTCCCTAAAAAAATTAGTTTCAAGTGCGCACAGCCACCGAGATGTGGTTAGGTTAGCTGAATGCGTCACTTGCTGGCGGGGTAAGTGTGCGCTGTCACACTTGGCAGTGAAGCCGCACACTACACTCCCTAAGGTGGAGTACGTGCTAGCAGCAACGCACTGGTCTGCCACAGAAAAAATAACGCTCTATGGCTTATTAGGAACAAAAATCGATCTGGTGCAAAAACAAAAATGAAACAGCACCTCAGCTAAGCCTCTGACTGCAGCTGTTAGCAAAGCTGAGTGAGTAAGCTAAGCTATGAGGTCCGTCCTGTGTGCACTAAGGCTTCTCCTTCCTTCCCTCCCTGCCTGCCTGCCTACACAGCACTACTCCGTCCTCCTCCTAGCTCTCAGAAGAGCTTTTTGGGTTAATATAAGGAATCTTCCCTACACTGACAATCCCTGATCTGCTCCAGCATATATCTCTCTCTCCCTATACTAGGTCAGATCGTCTCAGGAATGTGCCCAAAATGGCGGGGACAAGCCTTATATACTGCCTTGCCTGTCATAGATGACATAGGCATGACGATGGACAGCAGCCAATCATAGTCCTGACACAACCAACTTTGCTATGCCATTACTGACTATGATTGGCTATCTTCACAAGTTTTCTGACCTAACACGCACGCTGTGCTGACTCGCAACATAACAGATTCTGTATTCCACAGTCCGAATCCCGAATACAGTATACAGGACTCGGATTCGTAGACTCGTAGGACTCGGAATCGTAGACTCGCTCAGACTCGCTGCTGACAGCGGGTATCTGTGACGAGTCAAGCTTATTGCCATTGAATTCCATTGGACTCGTCACTGTGCGAGTCCAAGCTGGGAGATTCGCCGAGTAACGAGTCCTGCGAGTACCTTCAGAATCGCCGAGTCCCGAGTCCTAGCGAGTAGACTCGCCCATCCCTAGTAATGACCCAAAATGGATGGATCCTGGATTTGGCAAACTGCATTGTGTGGAAGGGACCCAGACAATCCAAGGTGTGTGTCATACAACACCAGTGTCTGGGACCACCTTTGCCAGCAATGGAGAATTCAGTTGATATGCTCGAGCACAAATGGCCAGAGGTCTCTCATAATTTAGACCTTGAACCCATTGTGTATGAACATCCTGATCTGTGGGTCCAGGGTAAAAATGACTGTGGAAGATTGATTGGTGTCCAGGTGGACATACAGGGGCCAGACCCACCCCCTCAACGTCAATATCGCTTTCCACCGGAAGCGACACAGTCGATAGTCAACACTGTCCTGGAATTGGAGACCAAGGGTGTGGTCATAGAGGGGAATTCAAAGTGCAACAACCCTCTATGGCCTGTGAAAAAAAGGACACTGATGCGTGGCGTCTCACCATAGACCTACGTGTCCTTAATAAGTACACTCCAATGTCTGCCCCCGTAGTTGCACAAACTCCTGACATAATGGCAAGGATAAGTGGCAAAAGCCGCATATTCTCGACCATTGATGTCGCCAATGGGTTCTTCTCTATTGAACTCACAGAAAACTGTAGGTACAAATTTGCTTTCACAGTGGGGAACAAACAGTCTGGACTCAAACTGAGTCCACACAAGGCAAATTTGGCCAGAACAGAGGTGACTTTCCTTGGGGTGCAGGTCTCTTTTGGAGCCAAAGGAATTGTGGCGGCCCGAGTGGTAGCTATGGTCAAGTTACCTCAGCCTGGCACTCTACAGGACTTACGGAAGTTCCTGGGAGTGGCCAACTTCATGAGGGAATTCATTGAGGATTTTGCTGCTAAAGCGAAACCCCTTTATGAACTCCTCAGAGGAGAAGAACCCTCACTCCAGGGCTGGTCAGAAGCACAGGATGAGGCCTTTTCAACTCTGAAAAGAGACCTCTCCTCTGCACCTGTGTTAGCCACCCCCAACCCAGATGGAGAAATGGCCATCCAGGCACATGCTGGGAAGGAGCCTATCTCTGTTGTCCTTCTACAGCAGATAGGACATGACAGTAGACCACTGGGATACTTTTCCCGACTACTCTCGCCGGTCGAACGAGGGTTCGACGAATGTGCCAAACAACTGGCTGCCATACACTATGCCGTTAAAACCAATGAGCATATTGTAGGTTTCAGATCTCTGACTGTACAGACACCACATTCTTCTTTGGTTCTTTTACTCAGAGATACACTCCCTGGAGTCTCCCAACAGAGATTCGGGAAATGGATCCTGGACCTCAATGGCTGGAATCTGAAAGTGGACCACATGGCAAAGTATGTTCTGTCCCAGTTGTTAAACATGACAGGGACCGAACATGACTGTGGTCAACAATCACTCTCCAGTACATCACAAATAGTCAGGACCGACAGACATCCAGAAGACAGGGTCATCTTTGTTGACGGCTCTCGTTTCTGTCTGGACGGCACGTGTGTGTCCGGATTAGCAGTGCTGGATGAGACCACAGGCACCCAGAGTCTTGTCTGGCTGCCTGGTCAAATGTCAGCACAACGGGCTGAACTGGAGGCTGTCAAGGAGGCTCTCCTCCTTCAACCTCCAGGGAATCGAACCATATATAGTGACAGTTCATATGTAGTTCGATCTCTCACCCTGCACCTGAACACGTGGAAAAAACGAGGGTTTGTGGACAGCCAGAATAAACCTCTGGCCCACGTTACAGTCCTAAAGGAATTGTGGGATTGGGGCATGGCACATCCAGCGGAGGCAGCCATTATAAAAGTCTCAGCACATCAAAGAGGAGAACAGCCTTTGACCATAGGAAATAACAAGGCCGACGAACTGGCCAAGTTTGCAGCAGTGTCTGGTGTCCTTCGGGAACCAAGAACTGAGCAGATCCCTGCATTCCAGATTGCAGTGAGGCAAACCAAATTAAAAGAAGGCATTCTGAGTCCTGAAGATGTCACTGGAGCAGAGTATAGCGGGTGGTATATCTTACAGGCTACCTTCACTAGGAAGGATAGTCAAGATGGTTTGAGGGTAAGGACGTACTTTGACAGACCCGTATTTGTAAAAGGCACCCTTAAGGCATATTGTATGTTGAGGGATTCCCAGATGACCATCACCAGGGAATCCAAATATGCCCAAGGACATGTGTCCACAGATTACTTACGGACTAGTGTATTGATGTTAAAGTTAAACTGCAGTAACTCTGGCCAGGCATTATGGAACGATCAGAGTGGTCCAGTGAAACTGGAGGGCTTATACCGAGCAACAGTTTTAAAGGTACGGACCGATGCCAAGGATCTGAGGTATACTCAAGTAGTGGGGTCGCCATCCATACGGTCTTTCATGATTACGATCATGAGAGAAGTCTGTGTATCGGAGGTGACGGGATACTATTTCATCACCTATGCCCACTGGGAACCGGATACACAGATGGTAAAATTGGATACTAATCCCTGGAGGTGGGACTTAGTATGCAATGGGGTGGACACCCCAATTGTGGATGTATGGATGGATGGCGCCCCTATGACTGAGGAATACCGAAGCAAATACGTGTCTTCTGACTGGAAAGACCCCAGAGGCAGGGACATTAACTTTGACATCAATATAGACGGTCCATTTAAGTGGCCTTTTTGTGAGGCGGTGGACGAAGGATGCTGGTCATTTACACAGTGGGTCTATCTGTCCAAATCCAAACCAATAGGAAACCTGGCGTTACAGGCAGGAGATAGCGATCAGTGGTACCAGTTCAGTGGTAGAGGACAAGTATGTGTGACCGTGGTAAGGGTCCCATATGAGGCTGAAGGTCTCCAACCAGTCAAACCGCACCTGGATTCTTGCAATGTTTCTACCCACCAATTGGCAGATCCCATAGCTCCTCAACTGTCATCCCCATGGAAGATCATCACAGGAACTAAATTCGTCCTATATACATGGCGAATTTCTGTAGATGACTTCAGAGTAGATCACTGGGATCACAGATGTGAGGAGTTTGTGAGGAACCAAATTGACATGATGAGAGGATGGGTAGAGGCGGGGCAAGAAGTGAGAAAAGATGATCCCCGACACAGGAAATTCAGGAGTAGGAGAGACTTGATAGAGATGGGAATTAGTGGAGGTGCATTGGGAGTAGGTGCCCTGAACACTATGGATATGGAAGTCCTGAGAGGTAAGCTCGGGGACATTGCGCGACATGCTGGGGAAGGGTTCAGAACTCAGCTTGATGTAAACCATGTCTTAGAGGGTTTGCAACATTCGCACATTGATGCCACTACCTCTCTATCTTCAGCTCTACGAGAGAAGTTTAGAAGGTTAGTTGCAGGTCTTGTAGAAGTGCAAGACAGAGTTCAGTTTGCCCTAGCATGTACGCAAGTCCAGAGTGAACTCTCTGACAACCTAAAGCATATAGTGTCCTCTCTATACAAGGGCCACTTCCCATTCAACCTCAGACAAAGAGTAAGTTCCCTAATCTCCCCGTTTGCAGCCAACCATACAAACTGGTGGCTGGTTCAATGGCATGGGTGTCATAATCTCACCTGCACGGCATCTTCTTTGGCACCTGTATCTGGTAATATCAAGAAGGGGTACAGTGCCATGAATATAGGAATTGTTGTTAGCAATCAGACGGTGCTTCATCCACAGCTCACCTCAGACATCCTAACCTATGAGCAAGGCCATCCTTATCTGTTTGATACAGAGGGATGTTGGAGGAAAGAGGATGCTATCCTCTGTCAAGGGAGTCAAGATAGGGTGCTTAGGCACCAGTGTTGGGACTCTGAGGGGTCATGTGAGATGAAGGCTAACACAATACCCTCCTCTCGTCTGAAATATTTGGGTCAAGGGTATTGGTGTTGGTACCAAGGGAAAAATGTAACGTATTCTTTATATGGCACTAATTGCACCGAAAGAGGCATACTCCTCCCAGGAGCATATTGTACCCTTAGTCCCGTTTTAGGTTTAGATGTCGCAGATCAGCAGGGGAGGACCCCGATAACACCGGAGAAGAGACTCGACATTCGCCCTGACACTCCTGTGAGACTGCAAAAGATTCCTCTTGGTTTTGGTCGTGAGCTCAAGCGTCTCTTGTTAGATTTCAGCAAAGAAGACGACATACTCCGAAATCTTCATGAGGCTGAGAATCAAGCCACTATTCAGCTTGAGCATGACAAAACCAAGATAACGAGGATTACCAATGCCTTAGATACAGACTCTAAGGTGTCCTGGTGGGAAAGTTTATTTGGCTATAGTCCGACAGCTACATCGTTTTTTAATTTCATTATCCACCCTGTGATTGTTCTCCTGGTTCTTGTTCTTGTTATGTACATTGGACTGTGCCTAGTTTACAGGAGAGTAAAGAGACTTGCCCACCAGATACAAGAGAACCAGGCAGAACTTCATGAATTTAACCGCCGAAGAAGGTCCAGGACTTAGCACTAAAAGTCCTGAAACCTTGATATTATATTTGATAAGAGTGTTTAGGACATTACGTCAACTCCGCCCTGAAACCTCATAACATTGTATATTTTGTTTGGCTTTTACTTTGATTTATGGTTAAGGGATGGGGAAGGGAAATATGGTATCATTATATACTGTTTAATTTTTACATTGGGATATAGGTTTGTTTGTTTTTTTGTATGAATGAGGAAAGAGTAGGGTTCTGTAGGGACAGGCCCCATCATTGTCTAAGGTATTTGCTACTTCAACCCTTGAGTCGGTAAACGTTCATAAGGGATGGATTGAAGGTCGGTTGGACTGCGTTCTTCTCACAGTCAACTTAGGTATGCTGATATCATCCCCTACCCAATAAACTCTGACCTGCCTAGTAGAGATTCAACTATCTATCCATGGAAGAACCACATTAACGATAGATGCTTCAATCAAGTTTACAGGAGAAGTCTCTGTTGAAAGTCGTGCCTCAGCTAAGAAGAATCACCAGATCCCCTTTAACAATTTAACAATTGATCTAATCCCAAGAAGGAGGTGCTCCAAGAAACCACCTGGTGAGGCCCAGCTACAGAGTGTGATCCCCGGCACCTACACACCAGACTTGGAAAAAAAATAAAAAATCTGGTAGGGAGAGGGGCGAACACAGGAAAACTCTGTGGGCCGATCAAGAGACGAAGGTGCAGCAACTCCAGAGTCTAAGCAGTCAAGCTTGGAAGAAGACTACTTGGGGATAGACGTGTTTCTCGAGATTGGCAATGACAAGATCAGAAGTGTACTGACAAATAGAGAACTTTATTCCTGAACCAAAGAAACCAAGAAGATCCACAAAGATGACTATGGTGTAATCTATGGATGGAGACACTGGATTACGGCGAACGGCAGGGGAGAGGTGATGGCGATGGGTGATGTCTAGATACCTAAGTGCAAAATTTTACTTCATTTCATCCTGAACGGTTATTGGTGATAGGATTGAGTAGGCAAATATATTCCACACTTCCCACTCATTTTATTGTCGTATTTTCTGACAAAAGGGGGACTGTTGAGGGGGAAGTGATGGCATAATTAATTATTAATATGACACATAAATGTATATCTCTCTTTGTGGGCATGTATGTGTATATATCTATATTTATGCCCACCTTGGTGGAATAGGCCATAATAAATGTCTCTTATAACATTGACCAATTCAGCTGTATCTGATGGAAATTGTTCATCTTCTGACATGGTTAATTACCATATCAGAAGATGTCCATTCTTGCATTTTAATGTGGGAAGCTATCAGATAAGACTCTTAATTTAAATATCAAAGATCTACAGGCTGCTGCCACAAAGGGTTATTCTCACCCCTTCTTCTAACAGTTCACAGCAGCCAAGATGTCTGGGATGATAAGTAGACATGACTATTCCCATTGTTTGCCAATCTATAGTGGCAGGAGATACCTCATTTCAATATAGTGCATGGTGAGCGTGCAACCTTACAACCCTGTCAGAAGTGCACGGATGAGGAGGTGTGTCCATCACGTGCACAGCTGAGGGACAGGTTAAAATGGACTGAGACACAAGAGCTCTCTCTCTTTTCTACTTGGAACCACCATGGAAGGACATCCTCATCTGGTCATAAGTATCATCCTATAACTCTATCACTCTCCCTATATATATATCTCTCTCTCTCTCCCTATATTTATATCTCTCTCTCTCTTATAATATAGGGATAGTTAGATCATTAATATAGTGTGCCTGTGTGTATATTTTGGTAACGTGGGTATTAGTAACTCTGGGTGTTTTTACATCATTGTAACAGTAATTGATTGTGTATTAGTTTTGTGCTATCTAGAATATATATATATTATTGTTGTAGACTTTTGGGTGTGTTTAATAAATATTCATTTATTAGAACAGACTTGTTTCCATTAAGTCATCGGTATTTACATATATATATAGTTAATCAGCTTAGGAACAGAAAGTGGTAAGGAAGGGAAGATTCTGGATATCAGTGATCGTAGTCATAACTGACAACAATAACCGATAAACAGAACCAGTCCTACAACACCAACCTAATGTACTCGACACATCTCAAACATGCCAACTTGACATCCGCTACACAATTCATATGTGCCAACATGATGCATTCTACACACCTCATATATACCAATACATTATGAAATCACATATTGGGAAAACCCTAGATCAATTACAATATAGAGTTCTTTGTGTTTTATTTTATTGTTTAGACACATCAGAACTCTTCAAATGTGACATCATGCCCGCAGATAAAGCCATCAAAGTCTGCCCTCCTTTCTTTCTGAGATCCTGCTGTGCACTCAAACAATGGATTCTCACCACATATGATTTGTCACTGTACTGAGGAGAAATCCAACAGCACACTATGGGGTCCATATTCTTTGATTGCCGTTGTGAAAATGAAAAACATGAAGTTGAAACAACATTTTTGTGTAAAACCTGGAGGTTAAAAGTGCTGACTTCACTTCTAGACAACATACTTGGGTGGTCTAGTCTCCAAAATGAGGTCACTTGTAAGGGTACCTTTACACGCAGCAACTTTTCTAGAAATTCACTGGCAACTTACTGGTTGCAGTGAAATCATGGACACATTGTTCTATCTTGTTGCTGTGTACAAATGGAACAATGTCTCCATGATTTCACTGCAACCAGTAAGTTGCCAGTGAATTTCCTAGAAAAGTTGCCGCGTGTAAAGGTACCATTAGGGGTTTCCATTGTTTAGTACATCAAGGGCTCTCTAATGCGATACGACACCAGTAGACCATTCCAACAAATTCTGCACTCCAAAGTGTCACTCCTTCCTTTCCAAGCCCTGCTGTGCGCTCAAACAGTGGTTTCCAATCACATATAGTAAACCGGAGTACCCAGGAGAAATTGCACAATACATCTTAAAGCCCATTTTCTCCCGATATCCCTGTCAAAAGGATAAAAGGGTGTTAAAGAAACATTTTTGTAGTAAAATTATATTTTTCTATTTACACAGTGCATTGTTAAAAAAGTCCCTAAATCAATGGGGGGTTAAAAATGCTAACCAAATAAAGAGAATATTTCCTTGGGGGATATAGATTCCATAATGGGGTGACTGGTGAGGGTTTCCACTGTTTAGGCCCATCAAGGACTCTCCAAATGCGACATGACACTTGCAGACCATTCAGTCAAAATCTGTGCTCCAAAGTGTCACTTCTTCTCTTTTGGGTATCAGCATACTCAGAAAAAATTGTGCAACAAACATTAGGGTCCAATTTCTCCTGATATTGTGGTGAAAATGAAAAAATCTGGTGCTAAAGTATCATTTTTGAGGGAAAATAATTTTTTTCTTTTTCAAGTTTCTACGTTGTTAAAATTCGGTGAATTTCCTGTGCATTCGAGGTGCACATCATATATCTACATAAATTCCTTACAGGAGCTCATCTCCAGAATGTGGTCACTTGTAGGGTATTCCACTATATAGGTACATCAAGGACTTGCCAAATGTGACATGGCACACTCAGATCACTCCATCCAAATCTGTGCTCTAAAACATCACTCCTTCCCTTCTGATCCCTGCCATACACCCAAACAGTGGGTCTCAACGTTCTAAAATTCTTTGAATAACCTGGGGGTTTAAGGTGCTAATTACACATCTATATAGGTTCCAAGAGAGGTCACTTATGGGGGGTTTCATAGTTTAGGCACATCAGGGGCTCTCCAAATGTAACATGACATCTAGCTAACTTTGAACTCGAAAATTCAAATGGCACTACTTCCCTTCAAAGCAGGGAACATAACAACTGCAGTCAAAGGGTCACGACTGTGACTGGGCTTTAGCATATAGGGACCTGCAGCTGCTAGTGCCTGATTCAGATTGATGTGCATTGTTTGTATGTTCTCCCCCCTGTTTGCATGGATTTCCTCTGGACACTCTGGTTTCCTCCCACTCTCCAAGACATACTGATAGGATGTATGAATTGTGAGCCCCAGTGGGGACAGTGTGTTACAAATGTATGTAAATGCGCCATGGACTTAATGGCAGTAGACAGCTTTCCAGAGAATCTTCTTCACCTCAGGAAGCTTGGCCAGGAAAAAGTTCAATCACCAGCATAGGATGCTGGAACTATGTGACTACATAAAGGGGATGGGATAGATTTAGCATACAGGGACCTGATGCGCTCAGCACCTGATTCAGATTGATGTGTATCCCCAAGGACACACATCCAGGCCACTGAGCATCAAACCACGTGGCCGCTATGGGCCCTATGAGTCAGGGTTGCCCAGTGCAAGCTCTGGCACTGAGCCTCCCTTACCCGCGCCCTCTGCCCATCATCGCACAAAGCTATGAGGAAAGAGGGAGCACTTCACTGTCCGCTTCCTCCTTCATCATTCTCCTGCTGAGCCTGTGCTCTGATGTCTAAGCGGAGGGGGAAACATTCTTTATTACTTCAGTTACTATTTTAGGCCGGCTTCACACCACAGTGTGATCCGGTCCAGGGCTGTCCGGGATGACCCTGACAGCCCCGGACCGGATCAGCACACAGAACCGGAGGGCCAAATGTGCCCTCCAGTCCTGTGTGCAGCCAGATGGCTGTAATTGCAGTTGCAGCTGCTGATTTTTCAAGACCGCGACTAGCATGGAGCTAGCTGCGGTCCTGAAACAACAGCTACATTCAGCAGCCGGTATTCGGTTCCCGGATCCTCCCGGTCCGGGGCAATCTGGCCCCATAGGCTCCCAAGTTAGGGAGCGCCGGATTGCCCCGGCTCCGGGAGAATCTGGGAGAATCCGGGATCCGGCAAATTGGGGAGATTTTTGTGTCCGGAGAGAATAATCCGAATTCTCTCGGATTCCACCAGAGAGATGAAACCGGATGGCAGAGAGCTGCCATCCGGCTCCATCCGCCCCATAGGCTACTATTCGGCCAAAAAACGGTCCGGGGCTGCCTGGTTTACACCGGACAGCCACGGACCGGATCACACCGTGGTGTGAAGCCAGCCTTACAGGACATATAAAAAGCATTGACTAAAACAGATATTTCCATGCCTGAAGTTCAGAATAAGTAAAGGATCTTTTTAAATGCTTTTCAAGATAAGTGAATTCATGTTTTTTTCCCTGGGTCTAAGGGTTGTATCTAATTTTAGAAATTGACTAAATATGAGATTCACTTGTTAAATAAGCAAACATAAATTTAAAATGAGAAATACTATTATGTGATCTATGAACTTTTTGGGAAACTGTGCCTTTTAAATAGCATCATTGCTATGCTGTAAACTGAACCAAATGACACAGTGCACAGTAGACAATGGAAAAGGCCAGGTGATAGCTTGACTTCTGTGCTTGTTACATATTTATACTGGTATGAGATCTGTTTCCCAACACCTAGGCACCTAGGAATTCAATTCATATTCCAAAACACATTAATAGACCAACCTCTTACAAATAAATGGCATATATAGGAATAAAAAATATCACAAATGTAAATGTATTAAATAGAACAGAGAGTGTAATACTTTTAGATAACTTGCATTCAACAGGTCTGAAGGCCAGAACGGATCATTAACAGCAAGGCTGGACAGGGAGGTTATTGAGTAGGAAACATATAACCTAATTCAGAAAATGAATCTATATCATGGGACTATTGCCCATTGTATACATAGAAATATAGTGTTAGGCTAGGGTCAAACTTGGCATGCGTTTTTTTTAGGCACCCATGAGTATCTGCATGCTTTTTTCCATTTCTGCATGAGTTTTTTAAGGTGTCTGATGGCACCCTGCGTTTTTGCATGCGTTTTTAAATCAGCACCAAAAAATGGTGCAAGCAGACTTTTTTGGTGCTTTTTCAAAAACGCACGCGTTTTTTAGAAATATGCATGCGTTTTTTTTAACATGGGCCCCTATGGGAAACACATGCGTTTTTGAAAGTGTCTAAATGTACTGAATGGTACCACGCGTTTTTGCATGTATTTTTGAAGGCAGCTCCTCACTTAAGTGCAAAAACGCATGGCACTGCGTTTTTGCTATTGGGGCATGTGTTCTTTGCATGGGGGCCTATAGGTGCGTTTTTACATGCGTTTTTAGAAAAGCAGATCTCAAAAAACGCATGTAAAATCTGCAAGTGTGACCCTAGCCTTAGATTGTGCCTTCATATTAATTTGCAACAGTTAAAATGCAACCCACAATCCGATCTGGATGCATTAATGGATCCAGATTTGGAATGAGGGTTTTTGCAATTTTAAAAAAACGCATCCGGATCCTGATCCGGTACCGTACCCTAGGCGCCCATTTTAAAAAAAAGGATCTGGTTTTGCAACCGCTCTGAAAAATGCAGCCTGCATGATTTTTACTGCAGGCTGCAAAACCGGATGTGGTAACCGGATTGAATTAAGTGGAATCCGATTTTTACATTGCAGCCTATGGCTGCAGATCCAGACGCAGATTTAAGTATTTTTAATGCTCAAAACTGGATCAGGATCTGCAAACCAAACCACAAATGTGACCCTAGCCTTAAGGTACTGACACATGCAGCAATATTGCTTGCAATTTCATTGGCAATTTGGTGGTTGCAGTGAAATCATGGACACATTGTTACATTTGTACACATCAACAAAATAGAACAATGTGTCCATGATTTCACAGCAAACAACAAATTGCCATGAAATTGCAAACAATATTGTCTTGTGTGACAGTACCTTTAGGTCCACTTTACACACACCAACTTATCTGTCCAACTTTTGAACAACTTAGGCTGCTTTCACATAACGATTTTATCAGTTCCGATGCTGTCCGATAAAAATCGAACAGCATCGGACCGATTTTGGGCCCCATGCAGCCCTATGGGCATCGGACCGAATCGGATGTGCACTAAATGCCATCCGATTTGGTCCGATCCGATTCTGTCCGATTTTATTATCGGTGCTAAAATCGGAGCCTGCTTCGATTTTAGCACCGAAAATAAAATCGGACAAACTCTGATCGGACCAAATCGGATGGCATTTAGTGCACATCCGATCTGACCCGATCAATTTGACATGGGGCCCTATGGAGCAGGGTCCGAGGAAACATCTGATGTCTCCGCGGACCGATTTTAGTGTACTGAGCATGCTCAGTACACTAAAATAGCTCCTAAGTGAAACAAAGGGTTAAAAAAAAAAATAATAATCTATACTCACCTGTGCACGAGGCCCCTGGCGTCTCCGGTGTCTCCCGGTATCTTGCTGTTCTGTCTTCTGTGCTGCCAGGACCTGCCGTGATGTCACAATCACATGACTGCCGGCTATTGGTTACTCGCAGTCATGTGATTGTGACATCACGAGAGGTCCTAGCAGCACAGAAGACAGAACAGCAAGGCATCGGGAGACGCGCGGGACCGTGCAGGAGTCGTGGACAGGTGAGAAAAGATTGGAGAGGGGGAGGACACATGGGGGGACCCAGAGGACACATGAGGGGACCCGGAGGACACATGGGGGGACCCGGAGGACACATGGGGGGACCCGGAGGACACATGGGGGGACCCGGAGGACACATGGGGGGACCGGGGGCCAAGAGGGGAGGACCGGGGGTGCAGAGAGGAGGACCGGGGGCCAAGAGGAGAGGACCGGGGGAGAGACAGTGACAGCTAGGGAGCGATCTGACAGGAGGGCGGGCATCCTATTTTCTGTCGGAATCGGATGCCTATTTGGCATCCGATTCCAGGCATCAGAGGAATCCGATGCTGTCCGATTTATATCGTAGTGTGAAAGTAGCCTTACTGGTTGCAGTGAAATCATGGACACATTGCTCCATTTTGTGACTGTGTACAATGGAACAATGTGTCCATGATTTCACTGCAACCAGTAAGTTGGTCAGAGGTTGGACAGATAAGTTGGTGTGTGTAAAGTGGCCATTAGAGTTGGGAAAGACCTCCACAATCATCCTGTCCAACTCCCTGCTCATTGCAGAATTCACTAAGGCTGGTTTCACACTGCGGTTTTTCACTGATCAGGTTTGATCAGGTTTGTGTGTCAAAACCAGGAGTGTCTCCAAAACTCAGAACAGGTGTCAATCTGTCAGTTAGGGTTGCTTTACACACACCAACTTATCTGTCCAACTTCTGACCAACTTACTGGTTGCAGTGAAATAATGGACACATTGTTCCATTTGTACACAGCCACAAAATGGAGCAATGTGTCCATGATTTCACTGCAACCAGTAAGTTGTTCAGACGTTGGACAGATAAGTTGGTGTGTGTAAAGTGGCCCTTATAGTTTTTCTCTGCAAGTTCCTCTCCTGGTTCCTCTACTGGTTTTGACACACAAACCTGATCGAACCTGATCAGTGAAAAAACGTAGTGTGAAACTAGCCTTAGGCTGGCTTCAAACTGCGGTCAGGTCAGGTCAGATCAGGTCAGATCAGGTCAGATCAGGTCAGATCAGGTCAGATCAGGTCAGGTCAGATCAGGTCAGATCAGGTCAGATCAGGTCAGATCAGGTCAGGTTTTGTGTTCCAAAACCAGGAGAGGAACTTGCAGAGAAAAAGTATAATTGAAAGACTGACACCTGTTCTAGGTTTTGGAGTCACTCCTGGTTTTGGAACACAAAACCTGACCTGATCTTACCTGACCTGACCGCAGTGTGAAGCCAGCCTTAATCAACACAAATATTTGTCCAGCCTCTGTCTGAAGGCTTCAATTGATAATGAATGTGGAGACCCGGGGGTCAGTGGGTGCTCTCGTCCGCAGGCCCAGCCGCCTTTACAAAGACAACGTGGACCAGGGCTCATCCCCAACTGAACGCCCGAGCTCCTTAACCGTGGGCGGAACACTACTCAGACAACACAGGGTCAGGGAATCACAACATCAAGGCTTTATTGGATCCACAAACAGTTAACAGCATATAACACATAACCAGCAAAACACAACAATGTAACAGGCAACAGAGTCTCACCCTTCCGCTGGCTCACCAGGGTTTAGAATGTAGCACGGCAAAGTCTGTAGCCAGGTGACTGTATCGTCCCAACCTGGGTTGCTTCCTTGTCCTTAAGCAGTCTTTATCACAGCCGAATCCGATAATCCGATACTGAAGTCCATGTGGTTCTTTAGTCCATGTTCCGATCCCCTTGGTCGGCACCGAAATGCCTAGGCCTGGGGTTATGGCTTGCTAATCGGACCCGAAGACCCTAGATTAGCTGCCTGTATCCAATCTTCAAACTCCAATCAATCTTCAATCCAGTGGACCTCTAGCCGGGACCGAAATCCCTAGACTGAGGCCACTAGACAGAATCTAACTCTAATCTGCTGGTCAAAGTGAACAGTCCTCCTTATATACCTAAGCCCTCATTGTAGGATATTGGGAGCGTCACGATTGGTGCAATAACACTGTCTTTGCATTGGCTGAACCTCAATCCTCATTTAACATATTTTAGTAGTATTGTAACTCCTGACAAGGTAGAGTGACATACTGATTGGCATAGTCCTTACAATGGAATGTTAGTAGGAGACATTCAGTCTGCAAACCATGACATTAACACAATAGTGGCTGGAGCTACAATCAACATTCATAGGTTAATAGACAATGAACGATTAGCATAATTAAGTTCTCTGGCCTGCTATGACAAACAAGTTAGATAATTACATTACCATGCTAAACTTAAAGTAATCTATGAAAATACTGTAGGAAATTCTCCTTGGCCACAAGTTTACAAGCCTATATACAATATGATATGTCTGAGTTACATAAGAAATCATCATATGTCCTACATTGAAGGGGTCCATTTCGTCACATACCTCCCCCTTCTTATGTAACCAGACAGGGCAGTCAAATGTGAAAAGTCTCTGGTTATCCTTCTCCTCTGGGTGGCATTGTCTTTTTTAATGGTGAAGACAGCAATCGAGGCTTCCATCTATACACCTCCCCCAGATTACCTCCCCCAGGATGGGCAGACATATTGTGGAAAAGCAGTAAAATGGGATTCAGGAGTTGAGCTCCCATAAACTTCTGGCTATCAATTCCCCACAAGTCAATGGCCACAGTCTGGCTAGGTGTACTCACTGTTGATGGCTCAGAGGAGAATGATGGGGGCTGGGAACATGGATTATCATCTGAAGGTGTGGCAGCAAGATCCACATCAGGGTGTTGCTTGGCTTCCTGGATGTTGGTGATGGCTGTAACAAACTGGCTGGCTAGTCCTTGTCCTGGGTCTGCTTGCAAAGCAACAGATGTGGGGAGGCCATCCATGAGCCCCACTTTAACCTCCTCCTGGTTGGCCCCTGAATCAACAGGTGTGGAAAGGCTGCTCACAAATCCCACATCAACCTCTTCCTGGTCAGTTTCTACAATAGCAGGCATGGGGACGCTGTCTGTAAGCTCCACATCGACCTCTTCCGGGTCAGTTTCCCCAATAGCAGCTGTAGGGTCACAGTCTATAGGCTCCACATCGACCTCTTCCTGGTCAGTTCCCAAAGCAACAGGGATAGGGACATTGTCCATAAACTCCAAATTGTCCTCTCCCTGCTCAGGCTCCAAAATAACAGGGGCGGGGATGCTGTCCATACGCTCCAACTCGCCCTCTCCTTGGTCGTTCACCTCGGCCAGCTGCACACCTTCCAAAGGGATGTCTGAGCACTGACCATCAGCCAGGGAGATGGTTAATTGGGAACATGGTACATGGTTTGGAGAAACAATAGCTGGGCTTACCAGGGTGTGGACAGAATCAGTTTCTTGTTGTCCCGGGGCTTGGACGTCACTGACCTGGACTGGCTGTGCTGGCCGATGAGGTTCAGGCATGGGGCCCCGGTGTTGGCGACAATCTTTGTCCATATGTCCAAGACGTCCACATGTATAACAGCACCGTGGATTGGGCAAGTCACGTATCCTGTCTGTATACCTTTGTCCTGGTGGGGCTTCTAATGGGTAGCAGATTAATCCTACTTGAGCGGCTGGTGGTAGCAGTTGGCGAGCTGGAATTCCTAAAATATGTCCCAGAACCCAATCCCTCTCTTCTCTTGAGGCTTTGGGCCCCAATGCAGTCAAGCACTCCTTGATTTGGACTACTTTGGACCTGGTGATTTCCCGATATTCACTGGATCCATGATGTGGTACACAATTTACATCCTCTGGTACCACGTCGGCGGGGTCCTCATCATCCTCACCATCATTCTGGGTATCCCAATGGACCAATTTCTGGATCAAAGCCGACCGAGTGTCAGCATTCCTGTATTCAATATTTCGCCTCTGGCACAGATCCTGTAGCATCCATTTACTGCTGCTGCCGTATCTCCTCTCCGGACCTTGTCCCATGGCTGAGCTGGTGGGGTTGGACATGGCAACGTCCGAAACCTGAGTGCCTCACTATGGCCTGCTGGGTACGCTTATATGCATCCCTGGTTGTTGAGCCCTTGGACGGTGTCCACAAACACCAGTCCCCTGCAGCTCCCCTCGATAAACCAGGCTGAGTAGTATCCCACCGCTGCCACCAATTGTGGAGACCTGGGGGTCAGTGGGTGCTCTCGTCTGCAGGCCCAGCCGCCTTTACAAAGACAACGTGGACCAAGGCTCATCCCCAACTGAAGGTCCGAGCTCCTTAACCATGGGCGGAACACTACTCAGACAACACAGGGTCAGGGAATCACAACATCAAGGCTTTATTGGATCCACAAACAGTTAACAGCATATAACACATAACCAGCAAAACACAACAATGTAACAGGCAACAGAGTCTCACCCTTCCGCTGGCTCACCAGGGTTTAGAATGTAGCACGGCAAAGTCTGTAGCCAGGTGACTGTATCGTCCCAACCTGGGTTGCTTCCTTGTCCTTAAGCAGTCTTTATCACAGCCGAATCCGATAATCCGATACTGAAGTCCTTGTGGTTCTTTAGTCCATGTTCCGATCCCCTTGGTCGGCACCGAAATGCCTAGGCCTGGGTTATGGCTTGCTAATCGGACCCAAAGACCCTAGATTAGCTGCCTGTATCCAATCTTCAAACTCCAATCAATCTTCAATCCAGTGGACCTCTAGCCGGGACCGAAATCCCTAGACTAAGGCCACTAGACAGAATCTAACTCTAATCTGCTGGTCAAAGTGAACAGTCCTCCTTATACACCTAAGCCCTCATTGTAGGATATTGGGAGCGTCACGATTGGTGCAATAACACTGTCTTTGCATTGGCTGAACCTCAATCCTCATTTAACATATTTTAGTAGTATTGTAACTCCTGACAAGGTAGAGTGGCATACTGATTGGCATAGTCCTTACAATGGAATGTTAGTAGGAGACATTCAGTCTGCAAACCATGACATTAACACAATAGTGGCTGGAGCCACAATCAACATTCACAGGTTAATAGACAATGAACGATTAGCATAATTAAGTTCTCTGGCCTGCTATGACAAACAAGTTAGATAATTACATTACCATGCTAAACTTAAAGTAATCTATGAAAATACTGTAGGAAATTCTCCTTGGCCATTACAAGTTTACAAGCTTAAATAAAATATGATATGTCTGGGTTACATAAGAAATCATCATATGTCCTACATTGAAGGGGTCCATTTCGTCATAATGAACTCTCATGGCAGCCTGTTCCACTCATTGATCACCCTCTCTGTCAACATTTTTTTTAATATCTAATCTGCATCTCCTCCCTTCATTTCATTCCATTGCTTCTTGTGTTTCCATGTGAAAATGAGAATATAGATGATCCCTCTACACTGTGAAATCCCATCAGATACAGTGCTGTGCAAATTAATTTGTGACAAAGCAAAGAAAAACATATTTTTGAATATTTAATAATAAAATGTTATAATTCACTGTTACATACAAATTTTACTAAGAAATATGCCCTCCTTTAGCAGAAATGAGATTTTCAATGTGTTTTGGCATTGATTCTACTAAGTTTTTGCATAAATTCTTCATTATGGAACCACCCTTGTATGGCACTGTTTATCATGCGTTCTTTGGTTGTACAGTCCATTCTGCCAAGACGTCTCTTCACAATGCTCCACAAATTTTCTATAGGATTTAAGTCTGGTGATTTGCCAGGCCTGTCCAGCACTTTTACTTTATTTTCTTCCAGTAATTTCTTCACCCACTTGGAATTGTGGCATTGAGCCAAATCATGTTGAAATGTCATTTCAGATTTATGCATGAATGGCCCAATAAAATGTTTTAAAATGTCTATGTATTTGGATGAATTCATTATACCATTAGCAGGAAATAAGCTCCCTGTATCATCAGCAGTAAAAAAAGCCCCAAAACATCTGTTTTTGAGGGTGTTTTACAGTTTGTTTAATATGATCTGGTTGCAATGGTTCATTTTTGCTTATTCTAACAACTTGCTCTGTACCCTTGAACAAAAAGATGGGTTTCATCACTGAAAATGACCTTTTTCCACTGGCTAGTTGTCCGTCCAAGATTTATATTTTTTTGCCCGTGTGAGTCGTTTTGCCATCATTGGAGATATCAGAAGTTGTTTCTTTACTGACTTTGTTGACCTCCGACCAACTTTCAGAAGCATGCGCTGTACAGTTGAATCGCTAATATCAATACCTGCAGAAAACAAGTCTCTTTGGAAGTCTTTACTTGTTTTTCTTGCATTAGTTTTACTATTGCTGATAAGTGTTTTATCAGTTCTTGGTGTCGTTTTCCTTTTTCTTCCACATTTCCCTTTTCGTTTTGAAGAAAACAATCCAGTTTCATTGTGTGTGTGAATTATTCTTGAAACGGTAGATTTTCCAATACCAACGGTTGAAGCGATCTCTCTTACAGTCAGACTTGTATATTCATTAAGAGTAATAATTCTAGACCTCTTCCGTGGAGTAACATCCATTTTCAAAACCATTCCTCACAAAAACAAGCTCTCACCTGAAGCTGAGGGGGCAGCTAGCTGTTATTTTCTGACTAAGGCTAGGTTCACACTTGCGTTTTTTACAAGCGTTTTTGGAGACCTGCGCTTTCAAAAACGCATGTAAAAACGCACCCATAGGCCCCCATGTTAAAAAATGCATGCCCTAATAGCAAAAACGCATGTGTGACAGTACCATGCATTTTTGTGTGCGTTTTTGAATCCGCACATAAAAATAGTACATGCTGCGTTTTTGGGGCATTTCCAAAAACGCATGCGTTTTTATAACATGGGGCCCTATGGGAAACGCAACCAAAAACGCATGTGTCCAATAGACACTTTTAAAAACGCATGCGTTTTTGTAGAATGGTCTTTTCAGTGGTGAAAATGCAAATCAGGCACAACTGAGCAATCAAGCACATAAATAGGGGGAAGGGCATGAGGAAGGCAGACCATCCCCCCCGTGTGGTCAGGACAGGACAGCAGCATCCTCCAAGGTATGAACACAGTTTGTAAATACATGCCTCTATGTTGTAACAATTGTTCTGCTATTGTGTGCTATGTCAAACATGTTCACCAAATGTGTAACCATATGTTGTTTAGATGAGTTCTCTGTCAGATTCTCTGGAGCTCGAAAACCTGGAGGACCCGATCATCTTCAGACTCTGCTGTGAGTTCCTTATACACACATATATGTCCTTAAACATGTTGTGCAATCACATTTATTCGTAAGCATGTTGTTTTGTACATGTTAATGAGTCCACGTCACTCATGTATGGCACACATCTCTGCAGTGCGTGTGCTAACTTGCCCTCTACAGCCTGAAACCATGTATACCTGACCATGCAACATGGCTGCTGCCCTTAGCTCAATCACCCCCTAAACCATAGACGGGACCTTGGCGTGTGTTGTGCAGTGGCCCATATGTGATATTGTCCAAAATGTATGCAAAAGGTCACTGTTCAAGATGTATTTGCAGCCATATGCACATACTCGTACATTGTAAGGATGTTTTAGGACAATAGTATCCTATTTGTGGTTTGCATGTGTTGTACCCTCAAGCAGCTGCCATGTGGCCTGTGACACGTTGTTCGTGGCCCTAATTGTTCCTTTTGTCTCAAATTTGAAGGTGTAATGCTGTGGACACCTTGTGTGACTTGAGTCCTTAACTAAAGTGTTTGTGCATGTGGACATGTTCACACACCTTCACTCTAAGTATGTAGCTGAGCACCACTAAATACTTACATTGCACGTGTGTGGACATGGCCTATGCCAGTTTCCTGTCCATAACGTTATGTGCCCACAAATGTTGTGACGCATATGACCCCATGTGAATGTAATGTGGCTCCATTTTGCTTGTTTCACAGAGCTCTTCAGCCAGCTCGGCATCGGTACCGCCGCCAGCGAAACGTGTAAGTGTACTAAGCCACTTTTTGTCATATAATCTATAAAGCTGAATGTGTGTATGTGTGTGTGTGTGTGTGTGTGTGTATGTACAGCATATCCGGGATTGGCATCTACACCGTCGCAACTACACCCACAAAATTGAGCACAGTCACACGTCTGCACCCTGGGAGCATCATAGGCTATGTTGTGAGGCAAAATTTGAACCACGCTCATTCCAATTAGCGCAAAAAGTTGGCCCCTAGCTACATAATGGCCCAAAAAATACAGTTACCAGATGACAGTTGTGAATGAGAGGGGCTTAATGATAGCGCAAAAGACTAACAGCACATAGCAGCATATAGTCACTAAGGTGGGGCACCAACATGACATAGTCACCACACACGTGGACATGTATACACACCACACGCACACAGAGTAACAGCAAGGGTATATTCGCTAAGGTGCAGGCCCAACATTGGATACTCACCACGCACCCAAAAAAACACACACACACCACAAACAGACACACACAACACTGAGACCCCCCCCAAGGGGATACACACACACCCTATAGCAACACATCCACTCACCCCAAAGGGACACACACATACACAGACAGACACAGATGTGCAACAATCACTTCACACAACTCGTCTCATACGTGTGCTATATTTAAGTTCGAAACCTCAACATCGGATTCAAAACAGCCAATGTGCAACACATGTGCCATATAGGGAATTAAGGCAGATGTCAGTCACATGAGCTGTCTATTATGTGTATGTGTGAGGTAACATATACTGCCCGGCCAGGGGGAGGGTTTACTGTTGGCTGGAGATTTATTAGGCTGCCTATAGCAATCAATCACACCTCAGCTTCTATGTTCTTACAGGTCCTTAGTATGACATATTCAAAATCTTTTTTTTTAGCGCTAACATCAATTAATTATTAACCCAGCCCCAGCCGGGTAAGGCTGGGGTCACACATAGAAATCCGTTTTTGGAAGTGATTTCCATGACCAATCCTTTTTTTGGGTGCTTTTTGAGCCTTATACACCCCTGAACGTCTTTGGACTTAGGCTGGCTTCACACTGCAGTTTTTCACTGATCAGTGTCCATCCAGTTTGTGTGCCAAAACCAGGAGAGGAACTAGTAGAGAAAAACTATAATTGAAAGACTGACACCTTTTTTGAGTTTTGGAGACACTCCTGGTTTTGGCACCCAAACTGGATGGACACTGATCAGTGAAAAACTGCAGTGTGAAGCCAGCCTTAGTCATTTTTTGACCAAAATTCTCAAAAAAACGGATCCGTTTTTAAGGCACCCCCAAAAAAACGGATCCGTGTTTTAAGGCACCCCAAAAAAACGGATCCGTTTTTCCATAGGGCCCATGTTAAAAAAAAAAATATATATATATATTTTTTTTTTTAAAACGGACCCCAAAAACGTTGCTAGCAACGTTTTTGGCTCAAAAACGGACATAGCAATGTTTTTAAGTGCAGAAAAAAATGGACAGGGTGTTTATTACATCCAATCCGTTTTTCTATCAGTGTTTGGATTTAGAAAAAAAAAATGCCAAAAATGAAGCCAAAAACGGACCAAGGGCTTATGTGTGACCCTAGCCTAATACAGCTATTTCTATAATAAAAGGGTTTGCACTTGGCAAGGTTGCAGTGAAATGTCGGCCATCATGTAAACTTGCAATATTTTTTTGGAAGTTCCAGGTCATGGGCAGGGGCCTAACTACAACAGGTGCAGGGGTTGGCCTCACACCTGGGCCCTGCAGCCTAGGGGGGGCCACAAAAGTCCATTGTGGCCATATTAAAAGACTAATAGTCTTAAATAGTTGCAATAATTGGTGGCCCCGTTGGACGTTTGGCATTACGGCACCATGGCTGGAAGTTACGCCACTGCTCATGGGTCAGACCTGTCCCTGGTCACATGGTTACATGTGTTGTTTGTGGTTTCTCATACGTCGCATTCTATCATTCAAGCAAGTTGTCTAAAAATCTTGCCTTCATACAGTCCCACATAAGTTATTTGACAATGTGACATGCTGCTAACGTGTTATACTGTGTAGTAATATATGCTTACATTAACTTGTGTCCTTTTTGTTTTTTTTGTAGCGCACCAAGTCTGTGGAAGCAACCCAAAAGGTCTAAAAAAAAAGAAAACCAAAAAAGAAAACTACAAAACAGGCACATTATAAGGTAGGCAGCTACCAGCTGACTCATGTGTGCCCATGTTCACACACACGCAGTAAATTTTGAGATTGGTGTCTGCTACATACTGGCTTATGCACAGAGAAGGACAGGTGTGTGTGTGCGTGCACTTTCGGACAACACTGCCTCTGGTAACACAATGTGTACTGGGGTAAACAGCTCACACACAAGGATGCATAGTGTCCGCTGTGCCAGAGTGGACAAAGAAACAATGTGAGCAGGGAGTCCATGTGTGCACTGTGAAAGAACACAATACCCATCCTTGTCTGTGAGCTGGTTATCACAAGACACATGGGCCACACAGGGCCTGCCTCCTCATAAAGCACACACACACACACACACACAGGCCCTTAGTTTAGAATTGGTCACACTTCACCTTGTATAAGCCTTGGTTTTCAAACATAGAATGGATAAACAAGGGGGATGTAACTACAGCCCTCAAATGCCGCACACAGTCCATTGCCCATGTGCACACACCTCTGCTATTCAGTCTCATACCAAGTATGTAGCACAGACATGTCAAATCTGAACAACGGAGGTGTGTGGCCATGGCCATGTCTTCACACTTTAAATTGCCTTTGACATTTGTTGAGGAAATGAGCAACAGGCAAACTGTCTTGCAAAAACACAATCAGCCACTGTGTGTGGCACTCCAACCATGCTCATTCACACCCCTGTGTGAAACACATCCAGAAACACTGTTTGTTCAGCTATGTTTATGTGTGATGTGCCCTTAATCATGGCCACACATGCCACAAACATATTGTATGTCTCTGCAGACTGTGGTTCCATCTCCACCCCGACCTCGGCAAACAAGTGTGCAAACAAATGTCTCTTCGGCTTCTAAGGTGGGTACAGTGAGGGGACACTTTATCCAAATTTCATCAGCTTGTGTGTCCTGACCACTACACGTATTAAAAGTGGCAGTTTGGAGGCTTGCCTCCATGTTGCCATCTTTAATTTGTTGGGCACTTGGCCCATAAAACACACATGTCATGTGTCTGTTTGATATGTGTGTTGATTGTGTGGATGTTCCTCTCATGTAGGTGACTGCAACCAGTCGGCAGACTGTTGTGAAGCCAAAAAAACCACGACTCCGCATAGACAACGATGCGCTCATAAATCTCCTGCAACATCATGAGCTGTTGTGGGACCCCGCTCATCCCGATCATGCAAACAGCTTGAAGCGCCGGGCCGCTTGGCGCCATATATTCCCCCAGGTCCGCACGGACTATTTAGACATGACCTCAGAGGACCAGGATGTGATCGGTAGGTGTCCCATAAACATTGGACATGACACACATGTCACTGGGCATGTTGGAACAATACTGTGTATTATGTTGGGCCACAAATGTAATGTGTTTTTTCCTGCTCTTGTGTTGTTACGTAGCTGACAAGATTAAGGTGAGATGGAGGTCCCTTAAAGATGCCTACATAAAACATGTTTGTAACTGGGCGATGTACAGGAGTGGGGCAGCGGCCAGGCCCACCACCAACTACAAATATGCCCCAATGCTGGGCTTCCTGGACCGGATTGCTGAGGAGCGCATGTAAGTGCCTGTTTGTGGTTAGGGACATGTGTTGGGGCTGAATGTGCTTGTCACTTATCCCTAATTGTATTTTTCCAAAAATCTATAGGACACACTGCAGTGCCCCTGCCACCTCAGTAGTGGAACCGCCCAGCAATGGTGACGATTTGGACCAGCTGCCTGCAGAGCCTGCCCTGGAGCCTAACACCAGCGTGCCCACACAGCCAGCAGCCGCAACAGCAGGCGATGAAACAACTAATGTGGCCATGGCATCCACAACACCACCATTGCCAAGGCCAAGGCAAAGGCGCCGTACATACGGCCCTATAGGTCATCAGTGTGACCTTATCCTCGATGCCGTACATCGGCTCGAGGAACATGTTATACGGTCTCAAAACGTGCCACACCTGCAACAGCCAGTTGCTTTGGCCCAGCCTGCCCCGTCGGTTCCACTGGAGATGGCTGAGTGGCGTGAATTTTTAGGGTCATTTGTGTCTGACCTGTGCTCCCTGAATGTGGCCGACAGGGCAGCATTTAAAATCGAGATGTCCCAGCTTGTCTCGGAGTATGTGGTCAAAGTGCCCATACAGCTGACAATGGTCCTCTCAGAGGAGGCCCTGGAGGCCGAGTAATTGATAATTGTTTTGTCATCGTTTATGCACTTATGCATTATGTTGCACAAGCCGTTTGATTGTGTATGTACAAGAATATTGGTTCAGTTAATTTGGGATAAACCAACCCTAAAATAATTTTGATACTTTTTAAAAACAAAAAAACAAACAAAAACTTGTTTGGATGTGTCATGTTTGTTTGTGTGTTTACTGAGTAGGATGATGCAAATTTCATGGTGAACAGTGTTTTTACGAACAGCCCCAGCTTGGTGGATTTGCAAAGCACTTGGTTGCCCAAATAGCCTTTCTGGGGCTGCAACACATATACAACTGGCTTGCTTTCAAAATGAAGGACATGATGTATCAACCATCTTGCCGTGTGTCCCTTGGAGGTTGTGGTGTGTTTGGTTCACAATTACTGTGGTTTACAATGTAAATGTTCAACAACTACAACCATGTAGTGTTCCAGAACACCCACTATTGGCAGGGGCCAGGGACAAAATATGGGGCCAAATTCCTTACAACTATGTGGGGTCATTGTGCATAATGACACCACATACCTTAGCCGTTAGACAACAAGTCCATCATCACACAGAACATTTTCTCAAACCACACCATTGCCACCAAAAACACACATATGTTACAGAAGACAAAGAAATGCAATGTGTTGAGTGTTGACTACTTTATACAGGCAAACTCAACAAATAACACAACAAATATCACATCGGTGTGTACACTAAACCTTCGGCCCAACTTTCACTTAAAAAAAACAAAGAAATTAGACGAGACGTGAATGCGGATGGGACTGTCCAGCTGGCATCATCAAATAATCAGCAAAACTATTTCGCACGTCTATGGCGGAGGTGGGTGAACGTACCGATCGTGGTTGAATGCCAAGACGGTCACATTCCCACTCAGAGGGCACAAACACTTGTGGATCATGAATCAAAACATAGTTGTGTTGGCACACACAAGCCTTGACAACACTATCCACATTTTGGGGCAACAATTGAATGGTGGTTAAAAGCACACGCCATTTAGCAGAGAGTATCCCAAATGCACATTCCACATATTGGCGGGCTCGACTCAGGCGCATATTAAAATTGCTGCGTTTGTGGTCTAGGCCTCTGCTGCTGTAGGGCTTTATCAGATTCGGATGCATCTGGAATGCCTCATCTCCTATCAGCACGTGTGGCACATTGGGATCAGTTGTGCCAGGTAATGAGGCTGGTGGTGGAATATTAAATCTTCCCTGGTACAAGGCTTTCCTTATATTGCTTGCCTTCAACACACGGGCATCATTGGCACGTCCATAGGCCCCAATGTCCACAGCCACAAAGCGAGAATGGGCGTTCGCAATGGCCATGAGCACTATGGAGTGGAATTTCTTATAGTTGTAAAAAAGTGTTCCCCCATGTGGTGGCTTGCGAATTCGTATATGCTTGCCATCCACTGCTCCAACACAATTAGGAAATTGAGCAGATTCACGGAACACTTGAGCATTGTCTCTCCAAATTTGTTCTGTGGCGGCTGGCATGACTATGGGCAGTAGTTTAGCCCACAATATCTCACAGGTCTCTGGAATGATGCCCCAAATTGTTGACCTCCCAATTCGAAACAGGTAATGCAACGACGCATAACTCTCACCGGTCGCCAAGTACCTGTGAAATGGGAAAAATAAACACAATCATATTGGCAGACACATACATCTCAACAGGTGAGGAATTCTAAGCAATGGCTTTACAGAGATGTACACAATGACATAAGTATTACGACATTATTTAAACTCCAACCCATCTGATCAGGGAAACAGATGCCACATGATGATCTAAAACTATACACAACTATGGCATTGTCCACACACCTGCGCTTCTGAATTTAGCAGGTCTTGCGCTAAATACGTAGATTTTTGCGGAGAAGCACAGGTGCGTGTATGCGGCTGCTTCGAGCAGACGCTGTCCCTGGTTACCCCATGAGTATCGTGCTAACCACTTCATACAGCAGGCTGCATAGTCACCGCTTATTGTGAGCGCTAAGGGAACCGCTGCCAGCAGCGTTGCCCTGTGCGTCCGGGATAAGCGGTGACTATGCAGGCTGCTGTATGAAGTTGTTAGCACGATACACATCGCGTAAACCTGGACAGCGTCTGCTGTAAGCGGCCGCAGACACGCACCTGCGCTTCTCTGGCAGAATGTAAGGATGTAGCGCAAGAAGTGCTAAATAATGAAGCGCAGGTGTGTGGACAATGCCTATATCTCCCAAACAGATAACAATACACTGGATGATGGGAGCCTGCGGACATGGTCACCTTGACCACTAAAGAACACCACATATTAAGGGTGACCAAAGACACATGTCGGTCCAAGGGCAACTGGTATTGGTGCAGCCAATGTGTGTGTCTGGGGCATGCAGCCGTAAGTGAACCTAGGTTCCTTGTTTACCTTACATTACACCAACCAGATCCTGCTTCCAGCTGTTATGAAGCTAAAACCCAGATCCCTAATTGCTCCTCATCAGAGGCTACTTTGCAAGGCGCATTGTATTCCAAACATTCCGCTTAGCAGCTCCTGATCTCCAGCCTGCATCAAAAAACATGAAGGCTGCATTCAGCATAGCAGATGTACGGACCACAATGCGTTATGGCTGCCTTCACACTTGCTTTTGTGTCTGCATGCTTATGGCAGGCAGACGCAAACGTATTGAAAAGCACACCATAATAATGAGAAAGCAGCACACACTCTCCGCATGCAGGTACATTACTATCCTGCACAAGTTGCCAATCTGCTGTGTCTGGTAGTGGCCGGGAGGAGGCGGCCTGCGGCAGAACACTCTCCCTCCCGACACAGCTGATGTGAGTGGGGAGATACAGGTGATCTGACTGCTGTTTTTTTCTCCCCCGCTGACAACAAATAGCCTGGTAGCAGTGTGGGAGATATGAAACAAATGTCAGATAAGCTCTTTATCCCCAAAGACACCGGCGTGAGATCACCTGTGGCTCGGCATCATGTCCTGGTTTGGTCTGCTGATCCGCGGCGGCAACCGTTATACATTACACTGAGATCCACAGCGTTCTCCTGCGTTGTCATGCTGAGGACAGTGTGGCTTCATTGAGATCCATGCATGGTTGGTGCGCTTGCGGGCTGTTGCAGATTTCACAAACGGCCGCAACTGCACAAAAAATGCACCAGGCTGTGTTTGGAGTGCGCACAAATTGTGGCCATCAAACGCAAAATGCAACCAAACACAGCCAAACACAGGCACATGCATTCCCATGGCAAAATTCGGAACGCAGTGCACAAGTGTTTGGCTGCGTTTCATACACAGCTTTCACAAACGCTAGGGTGAAGGCAGCATAAGGGGATTGTGGACTCAGTGTAATCATCCTGAACGCGGGCCGCCATATACCTGGTTTATCACTGCTGGTTATGTGATGACCCAAATTACAGCATTTTTTGTAAAGGTTGCCATTTAATTAACACTGAGGCAGTAATGTGTATAGGGGATGGACAGGCCCCCTACCGACATCAAACCCACTCAGGTGGGCATATACTGATGTCATGTGCAGATGTATATTAGGCAGCTCCTGGCGCCTTGGGACATTTTTCAGAAGGCAGCCACCCGGTTCCCGCAGAGAAACCATCATACGATACATGATGTAAATTTAGAATGTGCATTGTGGTATATTATGCATCCTTATCTAGTAGATGTCTGGCCTTTGCCGCACCATTGTTCTGCGGTGTAAGGCATTGTCCACACACCTGTGCTTCAGTATTTAGCGCTTCTTGCACTAAATAAGTTGATTCTGGCAAAGAAGCGCAGGTGCGTGTCTGCGGCTGCTTCTAGCAGCCGCTGTCCCTGGTTACCCGATGTGTATCGTGGTAAACACTTGAGACAGCAGCCTGCATAGTCGCCGCTTATCCCGGGCGCACAGGGCAACGCTGCTTGCAGCGTTTCCCTGTACACTCACAATAAGCAGACACTATACAGGCTGCTGTATGAAGTGGTTAGCAGGATACACATGGGGTAACCAGGGACAGCGTATGCTGGAAGCAGCCGCATACACGCACCTGCGCTTCTTTGCCAGAATCAACGTATTTAGCGCAAGAAGCGCTAAATACTGAAGCACAGGTGTGTGGACAAGGCCTATCATATTCACACACAAAAACAAACATTGCAGCAGCCCAGCACAGAAGAAGCAGAACACATATATGTATAATGTGTGGACATGACATCCGACAAGTGAGCAAATACACATACCTTTGTGTCACTACAAGGTGAGATGGCGTTGCGACAACGGGTGTTGTGGCGACTCAAATCTTCACTGACGAGGTCGAGGAGTGCATCAAAAGTGGATATTGTCATCCTCAGGTAGCGCTGGAACTTGTGAGGGAACCTACGCAATTGGTTGTACAGCACATGAAATGCTCCGTGGTGCGATCTCAACAAATTGACCTCATGGACCCACAATTGAGGGAGTTGCAGAAATCGACTCTGGCGTCTTCGCCAAATCAGATAAAGGAGCTCAAAGGCGACAACCTCCATCAGTATCTGCGAGCACAAACAGAGCAAACCAGACAAAATGACCCATTTATTAATACCAAACATAACCGCTGATGATAAATCACAGCAATATCCACTCACCTCTGCTAGATGTGATGATCGGAAACATTGGTGTCTGCTCACTGCAACAGCCGCTCTCAGACTGAGCCATGGCTATGTCCTCAGATGAACTCTTTGATGTCACCACTCACATAGTTCTCGCTTGGTTTGAAAGCGGCTGCTTGTGGTGA
This sequence comes from Allobates femoralis, assembly GCA_033576535.1. Taxonomy (NCBI): domain Eukaryota; kingdom Metazoa; phylum Chordata; class Amphibia; order Anura; family Aromobatidae; genus Allobates; species Allobates femoralis. The sequence continues at coordinate 164,617,102 of JARQOC010000011.1, forward strand.
ACGGACACTATTGTCTCTGCTCATCACATGTAGCAGAGGAAAGTGGATATTGCTTTGGATTATCATCAGTGGGT